>AP025064.1:20326871-20439383 GCA_036186865.1 Eustoma russellianum | reverse complement strand
TGAAAACCCGAGAATTTAAAAAAAAATTATAAAGGGCCGGCCTGAGGCTTGCGCCAGCGGACCGGACCCTTAACGGGCCGGGCTGGGGGCTGCAGGGCCAGGCCCAAATGTAAAAGATATAAAAAAAAGGGCTGGCTGGTTAATGGACTGGGCCGCATGGCCAGCGGACCGGGCCATGGATGGTCGGCCCAAAATTAATACCGAATGAAAAAAAAAAGGAAAGAAGAATCGGGCTGGGCTGGAGCTGCGAGCACGGGCCGGGCTGGGAAATTAGTTAGAGCCGGCCCGCCAGGAAAAAAAAGAGAAAATGAAATTTAATTAATTATTTAAAATTCTGGAAATTAGAGAAAGGGTAAATAAATTATTTTAAATTCCAGAAAAATGTATTTAATAATCAGAAAATTCTAAATAAATTCCAGAAAATATAAAAAGGCTAAATTAGACTAATTTCACTTAATTTCTGAGTTTTGGTAAATTTAAGTAATTAAGAATAATTAGTAATAAATAGAAATAAATAAAATAAAATTAGGGAAAAATAGTAGAAAATTCTAGAAAATTTATACAAGGTAAGGGAAAATAAAAGGGATGTTAAATAATAACTTTCCCATACTCGAAAAATTTGCACAACCAAATATTGAGTGCCGGAGTTGGTGAGGATGGGCGTACGGGCCCCAGGCGACTTTGTTGTTGCATTCATGGCACGTGCATTGCATTTGGAGTGGATCATGGTGTACGGGCCATGGGTACTCGGTCATGGTGGATCATGGTGTACGGGCCATGGGCATCGGTTAAGGTGGATCGTGGTGTACGGGCCACGGGCATCGGTAAGGGTGGATTGTAGTGTACGGGCTACAGGCATCCAGTCAATCCCGAGATCATGCATTGCATATAGGTCTAGGGCATATTGCATGACATGATTCTTGTTGCGTGTGACACGTTATTTGAGCATGCATCACGTACTTGCGCATTGTCTATGTGGAGTGTTTTACTTACCGCATTTACTTTATCTGATGCATGTTATTTTATATTCATGTGCTATGTGATTATATCATGTCTATGTGCTATGTGGCTATATCATTTCGGTATGTACGTTTTGTATTTGTTTGAGGCGGGCATCTACTGGGTGATTTCTGTCACTCACCCCTACTTCCCAGGTGAGCCGGATGAGGACTACGAGCACATTTTTGTTGAGGACGGGTCGGACGTAGCAGAATGGGCCGATTGAAAGCTGCAGCTAGGATAGGAGGGAATTCTGCAGCCGTTTTGCTCTTGTTACACTTTGAGGATTTTTCCACATAATACTTTATTAGTTTATTTCAAGGATTTCTATTCAGCAATGTAATGACAATTTTGGAGTTTAATTTATGTCATGGTTTACGTTTCTGCGAAAAAATTTCTACGTCATTTTTTGACAAGTAAGAGATTGATTCGACGCTTTGTATTCTCCTTAGTGAGATACAGCGGGTGCACTCTTCCCGATGTTAGGGCTCGGAAGCGGGGCGCTACACGAACACTAAATGATCATCCAACAAGAAGATGCCAAGTAAGCAAGGCCTTGTCACAATGATGTCTTACACTCTCTCAAGGACTTAAACGATAATTTTCAAGAGGGGAAGGCAACCAAGGGGGGACGGCCTGCACCATTAAAAAGGAAAAGAAGAGAACAAACAAAACAAGAACAAGCATTGCAATTCAAAGAGATCAAAAAGCCTAGCTCTTCTTCTTCTACATCTTCTTTCTTTCTCTCTTCTTGTAAGCCTATTGTATTCATATTCTTTCAATCTTGAATAGGCTTGAGATAAACCACCATTCATATATCTTTGTAAAAGATTGATCAAGGTGTGATCAATCTTCATTCTAGCAAGGTGGTGGTGTTCGTGCGAATTGTACTTACAATACAAGGTTTGTAAAGGGTTAGAGTTAGGTGTAACTCTATCAACCCTGTGGTAAGGTGTACTGCGTGTGTGTGATTAGTGTGAACCAAGGAAGGTGTTCCTTGAAGACTGGAGTAGGTTGTTTATAACCGAACCAGTATAAAAATCTTGGTGCCATTTACTTTCTGCATTTACGTTTCAGTTACTGCACTGTTTATCCTTCTTGTTCGCATCCGTAAAAATAGTAAACGATTTTCAAAAATTACGAAAATTTCCAGAAACATACTTACACGTTCTAGGGTTAATTTGGCACAAGTTTCAACCCTTTTGGATAAGTATAAGTCAATCAAACATCAAAAGTTCTGAGACTAGTGCAGTCTGATTTTCAGACTTGAAAAGGTTGAGACTTTGATTGTAGTTGACCTACTTCCCAAAAGCATTTTCCAAAACTGTTTCAACCCATTTAAATATAGTGTATAAGGAGTTATTTGTTAACTTTTCAGAGCATTTGGACGTTCACACAAATAGGAATTAATTTTTCAAAACCATCTACCGTTTCTGGCAGATTTGCACAATCTGAGTACCAACGGTTTTTGAAGGGGTTAAAGGTTGAATTTTATTTTGAAATTTTTATGGGACCCTCATAACATCTGAGGCTAAGTTCTCTCAAAATTTCATAATTTTTGGAGACCTCTAACCTGGTTTTAAAAACGTTTTAAAACTTGTCCTGAAAACAGAATCTGTTTTCAGAACTTGAATTGTTCAAGTTTAAAGAAATTTTAAAAACCACACTTTCCGCACCATCTATTCAACCCCCCTCCCCCCTTCTAGTGGTTCCTTGCAGATCCTACATTTAAAACTTCAAATTAAAACGTCATCACAACCTCTTAAAGTTTACAACCCACATCAATGTAGCAGAAAGCGACAAAAGTAAATTGTTTTCCAACTCCACAACTCAGTCATTTCCTTAAAGCTGGCAAGTTCGGTCTTCTAATCCTGGCCATCCTCCAGTGCACTCACGGGTAGGGAACCCTAGGTTCGTCATCAATCCACTCTACTTTGTCTCCTGCCACCTCTGGAGAGAAAAAATAGTGTGAGTGACAATGTCACCAGCAAGTATACTATAATAATCATGAGTTAAATGGAAAGTGCGAACAAGAACCGAATCCCAAAAGAGTTTGGTTTAGAAGCATACCTGTCCTTTGACCAACATTCGATAAAGATCATCGCTTAATGTAACAAGATCATAACTTAAGTAAAAATCACCATTCGAAGCAGAATATAATATTAAGAGATTGTAACTTGTATTGAATAACCCAAAAAGTATCATCACTTAGGGTCTACAGAGTCGTCACAACTTGAATCTCACGAGTCGCTACATGAAGGTAATAAGCATGCATGTGTACGTGTAAATGCATCGTGATAAAATGAAATATGATCTTTCATGCTTTCCTTAAAATCATCATCATCGTAAAACAATAGACTGTTCAGATCTATCTTCCCGGATCTGAGGCGGTAACTTCTTCCCTTCGAATCTATTATTCCTGGATTCGGATCGGTAACGTCATCATACTTGCCGGGTCTATTCTTTTTCAGGCCCGCACGGTCATCATCATCATTCTCATCATAAGTCCTATTATTTTCCGGGCCTGCACGGTCATTCTGTCAGATCGCTTAACCCGGATCCGATCGGGTTCGTACTGGCCAAGTTCATACTCACACACGGTACCGGTGGGGAATCATTCAAAACGAAATTATCATTTGAAAACGCTTTTCATCTTTCTTTCTCATAAAAAGACATGCTGTAAATCATGTTCGTGACGATGATGCAATGCAATGACATGTGACGTGCAAACGACGGCATAATGCATGACGTAAACGAATAGACACGTTTCATTGTCATGCTGGAAATTTCCAGCTTGGTAGTGTCTACTTCCCCTTAGGAATTTCCTACTGAAATGCATGTTTTAGACCCATTTGATTACATGTTCTTCACCGTAAATGTCATAAGTGAATGCCATGCATGCACTGTGGAATTACGATGTCGATAAGGGACTCGTTTGCTCTTTTTCATAAAACGATGTAACCTGAATTCTGAAATGACCATATTTTACTATAAAATTTATTGTGGCCAATCCTTTAATCTTTTTCTGGAAATTCCAACTCTCCAACTTAATAACTCATTGGGCTAGCATCCTGTCAATTTTTAGCCCATTTTCAATTTCCTAAGGCCCTTTTCCAGGTCATGCAAATTGTGACACAAATTCTGTCCATCTAGCATATTTCAGTTTGACCCGTTTTACTAGAAAATTTATTAAAAATAATCACAACTTATTTTGACAAAATTCCAACTGCCACCTCTTCTTTATTCAAGAGGTTAGTACCATGACGAACATTAGTGGATTTGCACACCCCTAAGGTCCATTTTTAGACTACCAAACACGTTACTTACATTCTGTCCAGTACAACTTTTTCCAGCAGGACCAATCTCCGTAGGAAATTCATTAAAAATAAACCGTGGCTCTTTTTAAGGTGATTCCAACTCTCACATCTAATATACTCATAAAACTAATAGCATACTAAAAATAAATGGGTTTGAAGGTTCTTAAGGTCCCTTTTCTGGTCTCACATTACAGTCCAAATTCCAGTCCAGCTCCAGAAACTTTTCTTATGGTCATATGTACTTCTTAAATGTCCTTAGCTTACATTTTATCATCAACAATTAGCCACTATTATGGGACGAACACACGCACCCTTCACCTATAGCCACATTCTTCGGTTCATGCAAGAAAGTGATATGACCAAGAGCATATTAAACTTAACACATAACAAGATCATAGTTTTGTCTCCACTTCATTACTAAGTTGACATTTTTCATATAAAATCACTCATGTCTCCCTTGACCCTTCCACCGTGGGCCTTTCACCATGAAAGAAAGAATCTTTAGCACATCTAACCTAGATTAACACCTAATAATGCATATACTCCACAAAGAACACCTCTTTGGAACAAAATCTCACTCCTACCCCCTCAAATGGCTAGGGCCGAAAGTTGTGGGCATTCAACTTACTATTTTACAACAAAGATTAGATCTTAAGCATATCTAGCCATTCATGCACACACTTTCACACCTAAACTATAAAGAGTATAGTGTACTTGCCTTTTGCTTACTCTTCTTGGTGAGATGTTGAAAAAGTTGAATTCTTGCCTTCTCTATGCATGCATCCCACGGTGGTGAGGAGGAAAAAAAGGAGTAAGGTTAGTCTACACCTTTAACCAAAATATATCCTTAAAAGCTAGAGGACTTACCAAAAGGCTTGAGTGGTATCCAAGCTTCTCTAGCTTAGAATCCTTAAAAGCTTGAGACTTGAGCCTAGTGAACATTGGAGGTCACGGTTATGAACAAGAGAGAATACACCATGAGTTTCATCTCAAGAAAAATGTAAATGTCTTCTCAAGAGGCTAAGAACACTTACCTAATGTCTATTAGCCTTGGAATAACCTAATCCCTCTTGGTTGCTCTTCTTGGCCGTGGGGTTGGAAAAGAAAGGGAGAGAAGGAGCTCACTTGAGTTTCTTTGGAGGGTTTGAAAAAAAACTTAGAAAGTTCTCAAGTATGTTTTGGAGGGAACCTTGTTACTTTGGCTAGGTTTAGCCGTTGGGGTATAAGGGTGGTGAGGGTTTTGCCTTAGCTACTCAATTAGGTCTCTTAACCTTGGTTACCTTTCGTTGACCAAGGTTACTTTACTACTAACTACGGTTACTTTAGGCTAACCATAGTTTCTTTTGACTAACCCTAGTTTCTTTTTGGTTTAGTTAGGTTACATCTCATTAACTTCTAGCCACCCTTCACTTAATTAGCCTCCCCCCTTCCCTCTTAATCTAGCCGACGGTTGGGGTCTTTAATGACCCCAACTAAGCCTTAATTAAATCCCTTGTTTTCCCCCTTTTTTTCTAAAAAATACATATCCATTTCATTAGTTGTTCCTTAAATTATGGTTTAAGAAGTAGCCCTTCTTGGCTAGTGGCCGAAACCCTAATAGGCCATGGGGAAATTGGATCCTTTCTTGTAATGCACATGGTGCTCTTCATGATATACTTATAATAATCATTGACTTAATCAATTTCAAACGCAAGCATATATTGTCACATGTTCACTAACTCAACCTTAGATACAAGAAGGATTCTCTTATTGGGTTACAACATTCTCCCTCCCTTATTATAAGTTTCGTCCTCGAAACTTGAAAGTGCTAACCGAAGAGGTGGGGGTACAAATTCTTCATGTTCTCTTCTAGTTCCCAGGTAGACTCATCCACGGAATGGTTCTTCCATTGCACCTTAACCATTGGTATAGTGCGTTTCCTTAGCACCTTTTCCTTACGATCGACTATCTTTTCTGGTTCTTCCTCATAGGTCGCGTCGGCGTCGAGCTTCAAAGGTTGATCTTTTATGACATGACTAGGATCGTGTATGTATCGTCGCAGTTGAGAGACATGAAACACGTCAAGTATTTGAGATAGGGTGGGTGGTAGAGCGAGTCGATAGGCCACTTTCCCAATTCTTTCAAGAACCTCGTATGGCCCAATATATCTTGGGCTTAGCTTCCCTTTAATACCAAATCTTTTGACTCCTTTCGTTGGCGACACTTTTAGAAACACTTTTTCCCCATCTTGAAATTCCAAGGGTCGCCGCTTCTCATCTGTCCAAACCTTGCTTCTATCTTGGGCCGCTTGTAATTTTCGCTTTATGACTTTTATTTTCTCTCGGGTCTGCTCTACTAGGTCGGGTCCGATGAGAACCATGTCTCCTATTTCATCCCAGTAAAGGGGAGATCGGCATTTTCTTCCATAGAGTGCCTCGTACGGGGCCATTCCTATAGATCGATGATAGCTGTTGTTATATGAAAATTCTACTAGCTTGAGACTCCGATCCCAGCTTTTCCCAAAATCGAGTGTGCAAGCTCGCAACATGTCTTCCAGTGTCTGAATAGTTCTTTCTGATTGACCATCCGTTTGGGGATGAAATGCCGAGCTCATGTGAATTTCAGTACCCATTGTTTTCTGAAATGCTGTCCAGAATCGTGATGTAAAACAAGGGTCGCGATCACACACGATGCTCAGGGGTACTCCATGAAGACTTACAATTTGATCCACGTACATCGTAGCCAACTTTTCCATTGGAGCCCTGATTGTCATAGCCATGAAATGGGCGGGCTTGGTTAGGCGATCAACAACCACCCAAATGGCATCATAACCGTTTTTCGTTCTAGGCAGGTCAGTAACAAAATCCATGGAAATGTGGTCCCACTTCCATTCGGGGACTTCGAGAGGCTGCAGCAACCCTGCGGGTTTCTGGTGTTCTGCTTTCACCTTCTGGCACACGAGGCATTTTTTCACAAATTCTGCAATCTGTCTTTTCATGCCGCGCCACCAGAATCGTCGTTTCAAATCTTGGTACATTTTATTGGTTCCAGGGTGGATGGAAAATCGCGAGGTATGTGCCTCCTTAAGAACTTCGTTCAAAATGTCTTCGTTGTTGGGTACGCATAATCTTTCTTGGAACCACAGACTGTTGTCATCCCGAACCTTAAATTCTCCAATGGGTTTTGTCTGTACTCGGTCTTTTATCTTCCTTAGGGTTTCATCCTTTTCTTGCTCCTCTTTAATTCTGTCTATTAGTGAAGGAATCAGCATTAACTTCGCGAGCATGCCCTCAATTGAATTGACTTCTTCTAGATCAAATTCTTCCATGTCACGCTGCAAAGGTGGTTGGCGTGGATGGCTTGTTTTTCTACTTAACGCGTCTGCCACCTTATTGGCTTTTCCCGGGTGATATTGAATTGATAGGTCATAGTCCTTTATTAATTCTAGCCATCTCCGTTGTCGCATGTTCAGCTCTTTTTGGGTGAATAGGTATTTGAGACTTTTGTGGTCCGTGAAAATCTCGCACTTTTCGCCGTATAAATAGTGCCTCCATATTTTTAGTGCGAAGACCACAGCTGCCAACTCAAGGTCGTGTACAGGATAGTTTTGTTCAAAGGGTTTTAACTGTCGGGATGCATATGCGATTACTCGATCTTTTTGCATTAGTACACATCCTAACCCGTTCTTAGAGGCATCACTATACACAACAAAGTTTTCTCCGGGAATGGGCTGTGCTAGGACTGGGGCGGAGGTCAGTTTCTTCTTCAATTCAGTAAAGCTATTCTCGCAGTCTAGGGTCCATTCGAACTTGGTTTTCTTCTGGGTTAAGCGGGTCATGGGCATAGCAATCCGAGAGAATCCTTCTACGAACTTTCGATAGTAACCTGCGAGACCGAGAAAACTTTATACCTCCGTAACATTTGTCGGTCTCGGCCACTCCGTGATTGCTTCGATTTTCTTGGGATCTACTGATATCCCTTCTTCGGATATCACATGCCCTAGGAAGGCTACATTTCGTAGCCAGAATTCGCACTTATTGAACTTCGCATATAGTTGCTCCCTTCGTAGTATGTCCAGAGCAATCCTTAGATGGGCTGCATGGGTCTCTTCATTTAGTGAATATATCAAGATGTCGTCTATGAAGACTACGACGAATTTGTCCAATTGATCTTGAAAAACTCGGTTCAATAGATCCATGAATGCGGCAGGCGCATTGGTCAGTCCGAACGGCATTACTAGGAATTCGTAATGTCCGTAACGGGTTCTGAATGCAGTTTTGTGGACGTCTTCAGCCTTGATCTTTAACTGGAAGTATCCTGAGCGAAGATCAATCTTGCTGAAAATTCTTGCCCCCTGCATCATGATACCTTTAGGTAGGGTTCAAAAGAGACTTATTACTAAAATAAAATGTGTTGTTCGCTTACCCGAAGCTGATCGAACAAGTCATCGATCCTTGGCAAGGGGTACTTATTCTTTATAGTGATCTTATTGAGTTCTCTATAGTCAATACATAATCGCATACTTTCGTCCTTCTTTTTGACAAACAGTACCGGAGCTCCCCAAGGTGAAACACTTGGGCATATCAGGCTTCTTTTCCAATAACTCACGTAGCTACTCCTTCAGCTCTTTCAATTCTGCGGGGGCCATTCTGTAGGGAGCCTTCGATATTGGCTCAGCTCCTGGAATCAAGTTGATCTCAAAAGCTATTTTCCGCTCCGGGGGAAGGCCTGGCAATTCTTCTGGAAAAACTTCCGGATATTCTCGGACTACTGGAACTTGGGTTAAGTCCGTGGGTGCTTGATCAGTGTTTATGGCATAGACGAGATATCCTTGATGCCCTTTCTTTAAAGCTTTACTGCCGCGAATTGCATTTACATAAATGTTCTTAGGATTCTTTCGTAACTTTGATTCCCCTTGAAAGGTTACGTCTTTATGTGTGGGGTCCTTAAAGGTAACTTGTTTTTCACTACAATCAATGTTGGCATAGTTCTTGGAGAGCCAGTCCATTCCAAGAATTACATCGAAGTCCGTCATGGGTATGGAAATCAAATCGGCGTCAAACCGATGGTTATTAAACTCAAGTTCACAATTTTTGAACACATGGTGAGCTACAAGCACCTGCTCCCCAGCTGCTTGGATTCTATAAGGTGCATCACTACGGGTTGGCCCTTTCTCAATATTCTTTGCGAATCTCTTGGATATGAAAGAGTGGCTGGCGCCACTGTCAAATAGTACGTTGGCAGGTATTGAATATACTAGTATAACTCCTGTATCATATAGTTCTTACTAAGTAACCATAAGATAACGATGTTGTAAAAGAAAAGTAGTACGGTTTCCGGAAAATACCTGTTACCACATTGTCGGCTTCCTCAGCAGCTGCGTCAGTCATAGCATGGACTCGTGCGTTGGTACGCTGACGCTGAGGTTTTGGTGGCTGTTGTTGTTGCTGGGCTCCCTTCTCGGGACACTCTCTGGCCATATGTCCTGTTTTCCCGCATCCAAAGCAGGTGGTCCCTTTGTTTTGACAGTCCTTTTGGATGTGCCCTGTCTGACCGCATCCGTAACATTTCCCAGCCTGGATATAACATTCTCCTACATGGAACTTACCACAATGAACGCATTTTGGGATGGCAGACTGTTGTCCCCGATTCTGTGATTGGTTTTTCTGGGAGCGGCGTTGAAATCGGTTCTTCCCTTGATGCCCTGGCCCCCTTGTGTTTTGCTTGGCGGTCTTACGGGGCCCTCTGCTTCCAGACGTCTCCCTTCCCCTCTTTTGGCTAAACTCGTCCCTGCGGATGATATCTCTTTCGATTCTGTAACAGGCATCTAGAAGGGCACCAAAGTTTGCTGGGTTGGCATTAACCAGCTATGTTCGGATTCTAGGGTTCAGTCCTCTCTCGAATTTCAACATCTTTGTTTCTTCATCGTTCATAGTGGATGGTTGGAATCTTCCCAGAGCTATAAATTTGTTGGCGTAGTTGGCAACCGTCATTCCAAACTCTTGTATCAGGGATTCGAATTCATGTCTTTTCTGTAGTTTAACTGAAGGGGGTATGTAGAACTTGTTAAATTCCTGGAGGAACCTTTCCCAGGGAATTGGTCTTGGTAAAGCTTGTAGATTGGCCTTCCACCATTGGTTGGCCTCTCCTAACAGAAAGGGTCTAACTGCTTGAGTCTTCACTTCTTCTGGGGCTCTAATTAGTTCGAAGCAATTTTCTACCTCATCAAGCCATTTTTCAGCCATATCAGAATCTGACTTTCCTTCGAAAGGCGGAACATTGGCTCTTTTCAACTTTTCAAAGTAATACTGAGCATCTCTAATCGGCTCGTGAGGTTGAGGATTACTCTGCTGGAGCATCACTTGCCCAATTTGTGTAACCGTTTGGCAAAAGTTCTGAAAAGCGTTGATGTCTGGCATCATAGTCGGAAAAGGTCCTTGTGGTGGAGGGATGTTCTGAACTGGCGGTGGATTTTGGCCTTGAGGCGGTGGAGGTGGAGGGGCCTGAGCGGGTGGAGGTGGGATAGGCACTTGCACCTCGGGCCTAGCTCTGGCTGGTCTCCCTCTGGGTCGCACCATCTGCAGCACGCAGTGTCGACTTTATTCAGTACAGGAACGTCACAACTAGTAACAGAATTTAATTTGGCATATCGGAAGAACATATGCGTATATACATTATTATTCAAATTTACGACAGGTCATTAGTTGGGGCCTATCACTGGGCCGTGCCCTAAGTTGTCGGTCGAAGTCGTTCTGTTCTAATGTCAACTCTCATCTAAGATCAATTCTTAGGTCTAAGATTAAACTTAGTTGACTATAGTCATAACTTAGTTCTATATTCTGCCCGGATGTGGAGCCTTTGCTTTGATACCACCCGTGGCGCCCCGCACCCCGGCCCCGCCGAAGTCGGTGCACCCGCCGTACTTCACTAAGGAGAGTACTGTAGAAATAAGAGGGTTTGAGTGATTTCAAAATAAGAAATTTGAATAGATATATACATATAAACGAAATTTGAATATATATATACATATAAACGTTGAGTATATATATACACAAGTGTACATGTATGCATGATAACTTGCCTTATTTAGCTTATATATTATGTTGCCGTACTAACGAGCCATGAAGCATTAAAGCTTACATCATATGGCGAACATTTGTTGAGTTTATATTATTTTCAGGTGCCACAATTAATGAACTAAAGTAGTTCATTAAGTGAAGTACTTAGTTTAATAAACTAAGTAGTTCATTAAAGGAAGAAGCATTTGGAAAAGGCACAAAGGCAACATGGCTATGGAAGGAAAGTCTTCTTCTCCTCCCTACATTCATTCCACACGCCTTTTTCACATATATATACTATATTTTCAGATTTTTTATAAAAGGCACATACACATGTATTCCAACGTACTACCGACAAGTTATATATCTTACGTACGTACGTTAACGTCACACCACTATACTTAACTCATATTTATGAGTATATTCAGGTCTTATATCATATGATATAAGATATGGTGATGACAAATTAAATACGACACGATAAAAGGTTCTAAACCGAAATTTGTCGTATCGGGCGAATACCGAAACTTCGCCAACGTGTCACGTACTTGCCATAAATAAATGGCCAGCCCATATACATCAAAAATTGATGAAAATTTCGTGATACACATGGTGTGATTAGCCAAAAATACTTTCCATGTTGGCACACACAAATCACCCCACATTTAGGCCAAAATGTGAAGATTCCAATTTTATTTTTGTCACATGTTTATGGTACCATTTTAAATCAGCCAAGAGCTGAAAGTTAAAATATATATTATATATATTATGTATAACATAATATATATATCATGTGCAAAAGTTGGAATTTAGATTAGAGAAAAATCGGGTAATCGATAAATATCGAAAATTCGGTTTTCTACGCACTCAACATGGAACTTTTTCTTGACCATGATGTGACACGTATCTAGACACTTTTTACATATAATATACATCTTAAAGTGTTCTAGATAATTAAATTAAGGGCTGATTGGAATATTACATGTGTGTATTATTAAATGTGCACTATTTTACAAAGTTAGCAAAAATAAATTTCAGCACATGTATATACACATTCCAACGTTACTACAGCTGAGATGGAGCACATGTGGAGCCTTGTTGGCATGTTGATTGGTCAAGGATCAATCATACAATGTTGAGAAATCAAAGAGAGAAGCTACAAAAGGTAAGTATTCAACATATACCTCTCTTATGTCACATGCTGAAAATTTCAGCATGTTACACATATGGTGGCCGAATTCTTCACCATTAAGCAAGGTATTTTGTCAATTTTTCATTAAAGGATAAATCAAAGGAGTTATGGAAATGATTTGAATTGTATGTAAGGTAATTAAGTGTGATATTTTTCATATCACACATGCTGAAATTTTTCAGCATGTGTGAGGGGATGTGCTGGCCGAATCTTGCTCTTCTTAGTGTCCAAGTTCATTCTTCATTTGTTAGCAAGACTTACCATGTATTGTTGATTCATTTTAATGAGAAAAAATCAAAGTAAATTGGGGATTATCTTGAATAAAAATGGATGTTGCACATGCTGAAAAATTCAGCATGGCAAGGAGTGTAATGGCCGATTTTTTGAGGATGGAAGGAAGGATATTTTGTGTCTTGCACTTGATGATAGAATTTGTAAATTATGGTATGAATTAATGATTGATATTGGCACATGTTTAAAGTGATTATTTCAGATTTTCCATGTCATCAAATGATGACAACATTAAGCCAATCAAGAGGTGCCAAGTAAGCAATGACTAAATGATGGTCCAATGAAGTGATGCCAAGTAAGCAAAGCATTGTCACCATGATGTCTCACATTCTCTCAAGCACTTAAAAGGAAATTTTCAAGAGGGGGAGAAAGGCATAGGGGACGGCTGGACTTCTATAAGGAAGGAAGAGGAGAGCAAACAAAAACAACACCAAGAATTGCATTCTAAAGTGATCAAAGTGCCAAGCCTCTTTTCTCCTACATCTTCTTTCTTTCTTCTCTTGTAAAAAGCCTATTGTATTTTACTTCTTTCATTCTTGAATAGGCTTCATAGAAACCACCATTCATACATCTTTGTAAAAGATTGATCAAGGTGTGATCAATCTTCATCCTAGCGAGGTGGTGGTGTTCGTGTGAATTGTACTCGACATACAAGGTTTGTAAAGGGTTGGAGTTAGGTGTAACTCTATCAACCCTGCGGTAAGGTGTACTGCGTGTGTGTGATTAGTGTGAACCAAGGAAGGTGTTCCTTGAAGACTGGAGTAGGTTGTTTATAACCGAACCAGTATAAAATTCTTGGTGCAATTTGCTTTCAGCATTTACTTTTCAGTTTCTGCACTGTTTATCCGTTTTGTTCACGTTCGGAAAAATAGTAAACGATTTCCAAAAATTATAAAAATTTCCAGAAACATACATAAACGTTCTAGGGTTAATTTTGCACAAGTTTCAACCCTTTTGGACAAGTATAGGTCAGTCAAACATCAAAAGATCTGAGACTAGTGCAGTCTGATTTTCAGATTTGCAAAGGTTGAGACTTTGGTTGTGTTTGACCTACTTCCCAAAAGAATTTTCAAAAACTGTTTCAACCTATTTAAATATAGTGTGTGAAGAGTTATTGGTCAAATTTTCAGATCATTTGGACATTCACACAAATAGGAATTAATTTTTCAAAACCATCTACCGTTTCTGGCAGATTTGCACAATCTGAGTGCCAACGGTTTTTGAAGGGGTTAAAGGTTGAATTTTGATTTGAAATTTTTAGGGGACCCTCATAACATCTGAGGCTAAGTTCTCTCAAAATTTCATAATTTTTGAAGACCTCTAACCTGGTTTTAAAAACGTTTTAAAACAGGTCCTGAAAGCAGAATCTGTTTTCAGAACTTGAATTGTTCAAGTTTAAAGAAATTTTAAAAAGCACACTTTCCGCACCATCTATTCAACCCCCCCTTCTAGTGGTGCCTTGCAGATCCTACAAGTGGTATCAGAGCACAGGAATACTCACTACAAGGAATCCAACGATTCAGTGAGATGGCATCCACAAATCTCAAAACCGAACAAGAAGGTATGTCGAGCCAAAGGCCTCCATTTTTTGACGGTGAGTCTTTTATTCAATGGAAACTTAGGATGAAACTTTTTCTTATGGCTATAGATATAGATCTTTGGTCAATAATTGAAGATGGTCCATATGTCCCATCTAATGTATCCACTGTAGACGGAGTTACTTTAGAAGTTATTAAAACTAGACAAGAATATACTAGTGAAGATAAAAAGAAACTGAGTATGAATGCTAAGGCCATGCAGTTACTCTTAAATGGTTTAAGTAAGAGTGAGTCTAGTTATGTGTCGAATTGTTCGAGTGCACAAGAAATGTGGAGAATCTTAGAAATGAAACACGAAGGCACAAGTCAAGTAAAAGAGTCTAAAATTAATATGCTCATGTCTACTCTTGAGTCTTTTAAGTTGTTACCTAATGAGTCAATTGTAGATATGGATCTTCGTTTGACTAACATCTATAACTCTCTTGAGTCTCTTGGTAAGGCTTTTACTACGCAGGAAAAGGTACAGAAAGTCCTACGGAGCCTTCCTTCGGAATGGGATCCTAAAGTGACTGCTATAGAAGAAAGCAAGGAGACTAAATCAATAAAAATGGAAGAACTCATTGGTTCACTCAAAGTTTATGAAAACAAACTTATTATTCGGAAATCGGAATCAACCAAACAAGGTAAGACAATTGCTTTTAAATCAAATGAATACGTCTCCCCTCCCTCCGATCACATAGATGATAGTGATTCCGAATCGGATAATGATGACTTAATTCTATTGGCTAAAGGACTAAGAAGATTCATGAGAAAATCATTTAGAAATAAAAACAAGGGGACTACATCTAAGAGAAACAAAAACAAGTCAAATGATAAGGACATTAAATGTTATGAATGCGGCAAACTCGGACACTTATCATATGACTGCCCTAACAAGGAAAAGCAAACTAATAAATACCCTGACAAGGAGCGGAACAAAAATAGACTCGTCTCAGATCCTAAACAAAGGAAACGTGCACTAAAGGCCTCCACATGGAGTGACTCATCAGACTCTGAAACTGAGACCGAAGAGGAGACCGCTCAAGTTTGCTTCGCTTCAAAGGCATCTAATAAGGTATCATCCGATTCTGACTCTGACTCTGAACCTTCTTATGATGATCTGTTTAGTCAGTATCTTGAGTTACATAAATTTACTAAAACTCTCGCAAAAGAAAAGAAACGTTTAATTGAAGACAAGAAACTGTTAGAATCTTCTAACGAGAATCTTGTCGCTCAATTAAGCGATTCAAAGAAAGAGTCTTCATGTGTCATCACTGCATTAAAAACCGAGATCTCATCATTAACTTCTCAAAATAATGAAATGAAATCCGAGATTTCAAATTTGAAATCAAGGAATACAGACTTAGAGAAAATGATGAAACAATTCGATACAGGGTCAAACATGCTGCATCGCATCATATTATCACAAAAGCATGACAGTGACAAAACTGGATTGGGATACGTTGATACTAACGAAGTATCAACCAAACCAACCAAGTTTGTTGTGTCTAAGAAAGTAGACACCCCTAAGCATCAAGTGGCGTCTAAGATGACGCAAAAAGCACCCCCTTTCACACGCCCCACTCCCTCATATCATGTGAAATATAACGTTGTACCATATAGATATGAGAAGAAAAGAACAATGCATACACGAAATACATATCATCCACGCACTACGCACACGCACACAAGGACATATCACAAACGTCCTTCATATAATGAGTATAGAGGAGTCCTTGGGCAAAGACCCAAAGTACATGCACCACATGTATACTATATCGCACCTTCATCTACATTCTTGCCATTTGATAGACCGAGAAGGATCACCCAAGTATGGGTACCGAAAGGTACCTTTACCAAAAGGTGATTAACTAACTCGAAAGGACCCAAAATTAAAAGGGTACCTAAATCACCTTTTCACATTGCAGGGAGACCACTCATCAAAAGACACATCAATAAAGTGGTTCCTTGACAGTGGTTGCTCGAGGCACATGACGGGTGACCCGAGCCTATTCTCCAAATTAAAGAAGGTCACAAAAGGCGGATCCGTGACCTTTGGAGACAACAATGAAGGCAAGATCATTGGTAAAGGTACGATTGGAAATCCGAATACACTTCAAATCTCCAACGTGTTTTTGGTAAGCAACTTATCTTACAATCTTCTTAGTATTTCTCAATTTGTTGACAATGGTTTCAATGTGTGTTTTACTCACCCTTATTGTAATATAATAAATAAAAATGGAGAAACCGTTTTAAAAGGAAAACGTGAAGGAAATATATTCACACTATCTATGGATGATGTAGTAGACGCCAAAGTTAAATGTTTTATGTCAAATGAACCCAATGTGAATTTGTGGCATAGACGTTTAGGACACATAGGTATTTCTACACTAGAAAAATTGCAACGAAAGAACCTAGTACGGGGATTGCCTACGCTTGATTTAGACAACTTTCAGTTGTGTGAATCTTGCATAAAAGGCAAACAAACACGTGAGTCACTTAAGCCTAAAAATGAGATAAGCACGACTAGAATACTAGAACTACTGCATATCGATTTGTTTGGTCCTAGTCGCACTACAAGCCTTGGTGGGCGTCACTATGCATGCGTGATTGTTGATGACTTTTCTCGTTATACTTGGACTTTATTTCTTGCACATAAGGATGATAGCGCCGTAGAAATCGCTAAATTAATTAAACAACTTGAAAATCAATACGGCATAAATGTGAAAAGAATAAGAAGCGATAGAGGCGGTGAGTTTAAAAATAAAGAGATGATTTCATTTTGTGAAAAAAAAGGAATTAAACATGAGTTTTCGCCACCTAGAACTCCACAATTAAATGGAGTAGTAGAAAGAAAGAATCGCACACTACAAGAAATCGCTAGAACTATGCTTTGCGAAAATAAATTGCCTAGATTTCTGTGGGCGGAAGCCGTAAACTGTGCATGCTATATTGTAAATCGCCTATCTATAAGAAAGAAAATAAACAAGACGCCTTACGAAATTTTGAATGATCGCATGCCTAAGATTGATTATTTTCGTGTATTTGGATGCAAATGCTTTGTCTTGAATACAAAAGATAATTTAGATAAATTTGAATCCAAATCAATTGAGTGCATTTTTGTTGGGTATTCCATAAATTCAAAAGCATATAGATGTTATGATCCTCTCACTAGACAAATCATAGAATCTATTCATGTTAAATTCAATGAATTTGGAGAGATAGATAAAGATATGGAATATGACGATGATTTTGAATTGAAACCCGCTTTGGATGAAGATAATGATTCTTCTGATATGCATGAGATGAATGAGACACTAGAAATGCATGATCATATAGAAATGCATGATAACTTAGAAAACAATCAACCAAGATGGCATAGAGATCACCCACAAGATCTCATCATAGGCGACATTACTCACGGTATGCGACCACGTAGAAGAATCACTTCGGATGAAATAAATGAATTTCATGCTATGATTTCTGAAATTGAGGCCAAAAATGTGCATGATGCTTTGAGTGATTCATCTTGGATTGATGCTATGCATGACGAACTTAATCAATTCGTTAGAAATGATGTATTGGATTTAGTGCCACGACCACAAGATAAGACAATAATAGGCACAAAGTGGGTATTTAGGAATAAAATGAATGAAGAAGGAAAGGTCGTTAGAAATAAAGCAAGACTCGTAGCTCAAGGATATAATCAAGAAGAAGGAATAGACTACGATGAAACATTTGCACCCGTAGCACGTTTAGAAGCTATACGACTTTTACTTGCTATTGCTTGCATGAAAGATTTTAAATTATATCAAATGGACGTCAAAAGTGCTTTTCTAAACGGATTTATACAAGAAGAAGTATACGTGAAGCAACCACCCGGTTTTGAAGATTTGAAACATCCTGATCACGTGTACAAATTAAAGAAGGCACTATATGGTCTAAAGCAAGCGCCGAGAGCATGGTATGATCGTTTTGCCACTTTTCTTTTAGAAAATAATTTTAAACGTGGTACTATAGATAGTACACTATTTTTGAAACAAGAAAAATCAGATTTACTTATTATTCAAATCTACGTAGATGACATTATTTTCGGATCTACCTCACATAGACTCGTTAGAGATTTTGAAAATTGTATGAAAGCTGAATTTGAAATGTCTATGGTTGGTGAACTTAATTATTTTCTTGGCTTGCAGATTAAGCAAACGAGTAAAGGAATTCATATAAGCCAAGCTAAGTACGTAAATGACATGATCAAGAAGTTCAGTTTTGAAAATTTGAAACCATCCCCCACGCCTATGAGTGTTACTACTAAATTAGACAAAGACGAACATGGTAAAGACGTTGATAATGGAGTATATCGATCTATGATAGGTTCTTTACTATATTTAACTGCTAGTAGTCCTGATATTATGTTTAGCGTATGCATGTGTGCTCGTTTTCAAAGTCAACCTAAGGTGTCACACTTAAATGCGGTAAAAAGAATATTCCGTTATATTAAGCACACGCCCACCTTAGGTATTTGGTATGATAAGGACTCTACATTTGACTTACATGCTTACACTGATGCAGATTATGGTGGCTGCAAGATAGATAGAAAAAGCACGAGCGGAACTTGCCAATTTATAGGAAATTCCCTTATTTCATGGTTTTCCAAAAAGCAAGCAAGTGTTGCTTTGTCCACTACTGAGGCTGAATATATGGCTCTTAGCCTTTGTTGCACACAGTTGTTGTGGATAAAACAACAACTTTTGGACTTTGGAATTACCGTAAATAAAATTCCTATATATTGTGATAGTATGAGTGCAATAAATTTGTCTAAAAACCCCGTATTACACTCTAAGGCTAAGCATATAGAAGTTCGCTATCATTTTCTTCGTGATCACGTTAACAATGGTAATATTGTCATAGATCACGTACGCACAGAATCACAAGTAGCGGATATATTTACAAAGGCCTTAAATCAAGCCACATTCGAATCTCTTCGTTCTAAATTAGGCATGCTTCCTGTTGATGTGATTTAATGCAATATTATTTACTTTCCTTTTTGACAGGAATCTTTTGATTAACTTTCCAAAATAAAGGGGGAGAGAGATTTAAGGGAGAGAGAGATCACTGATTGATCCTAATTGCATGAATCAAGGGGGAGCCGGATTTGAAATTCGAAATTCAAATTTCAAATCTGTGTATAATTCAAGGGGGAGAGATAACACTTCAATCATGTACACTAGTTATTTTGAAAATCATCAAAATGGGGAGATTGTAGAAATAAGAGGGTTTGAGTGATTTCAAAATAAGAAATTTGAATAGATATATACATATAAACGAAATTTGAATGTATATATACATATAAACGTTGAGTATATATATACACAAGTGTACATGTATGCATGATAACTTGCCTTATTTAGCTTATATATTATGTTGCCGTACTAACGAGCCATGAAGCATTAAAGCTTACATCATATGGCGAACATTTGTTGTGTTTATATTATTTTCAGGTGCCACAATTAATGAACTAAAGTAGTTCATTAAGTGAAGTACTTAGTTTAATAAACTAAGTAGTTCATTAAAGGAAGAAGCATTTGGAAAAGGCACAAAGGCAACATGGCTATGGAAGGAAAGTCTTCTTCTCCTCCCTACATTCATTCCACACGCCTTTTTCACATATATATACTATATTTTCAGATTTTTTATAAAAGGCACATACACATGTATTCCAACGTACTACCGACAAGTTATATATCTTACGTACGTACGTTAACGTCACACCACTATACTTAACTCATATTTATGAGTATATTCAGGTCTTATATCATATGATATAAGATATGGTGATGACAAATTAAATACGACACGATAAAAGGTTCTAAACCGAAATTTGTCGTATCAGGCGAATACCGAAACTTCGCCAACGTGTCACGTACTTGCCATAAATAAATGGCCAGCCCATATACATCAAAAATTGATGAAAATTTCGTGATACACATGGTGTGATTAGCCAAAAATACTTTCCATGTTGGCACACACAAATCACCCCACATTTAGGCCAAAATGTGAAGATTCCAATTTTATTTTTGTCACATGTTTATGGTACCATTTTAAATCAGCCAAGAGCTGAAAGTTAAAATATATATTATATATATTATGTATAACATAATATATATATCATGTGCAAAATTTGGAATTTAGATTAGAGAAAAATCGGGTAATCGATAAATATCGAAAATTCGGTTTTCTACGCACTCAACATGGAACGTTTTTCTTGACCATGATGTGACACGTATCTAGACACTTTTTACATATAATATACATCTTAAAGTGTTCTAGATAATTAAATTAAGGGCTGATTGGAATATTACATGTGTGTATTATTAAATGTACACTATTTTACAAAGTTAGCAAAAATAAATTTCAGCACATGTATATACACATTCCAACGTTACTACAGCTGAGATGGAGCACATGTGGAGCCTTGTTGGCATGTTGATTGGTCAAGGATCAATCATACAATGTTGAGAAATCAAAGAGAGAAGCTACAAAAGGTAAGTATTCAACATATACCTCTCTTATGTCACATGCTGAAAATTTCAGCATGTTACACATATGGTGGCCGAATTCTTCACCATTAAGCAAGGTATTTTGTCAATTTTTCATTAAAGGATAAATCAAAGGAGTTATGGAAATGATTTGAATTGTATGTAAGGTAATTAAGTGTGATATTTTTCATATCACACATGCTGAAATTTTTCAGCATGTGTGAGGGGATGTGCTGGCCGAATCTTGCTCTTCTTAGTGTCCAAGTTCATTCTTCATTTGTTAGCAAGACTTACCATGTATTGTTGATTCATTTTAATGAGAAAAAATCAAAGTAAATTGGGGATTATCTTGAATAAAAATGGATGTTGCACATGCTGAAAAATTCAGCATGGCAAGGAGTGTAATGGCCGATTTTTTGAGGATGGAAGGAAGGATATTTTGTGTCTTGCACTTGATGATAGAATTTGTAAATTATGGTATGAATTAATGATTGATATTGGCACATGTTTAAAGTGATTATTTCAGATTTTCCATGTCATCAAATGATGACAACATTAAGCCAATCAAGAGGTGCCAAGTAAGCAATGACTAAATGATGGTCCAATGAAGTGATGCCAAGTAAGCAAAGCATTGTCACCATGATGTCTCACATTCTCTCAAGCACTTAAAAGGAAATTTTCAAGAGGGGGAGAAAGGCATAGGGGACGGCTGGACTTCTATAAGGAAGGAAGAGGAGAGCAAACAAAAACAACACCAAGAATTGCATTCTAAAGTGATCAAAGTGCCAAGCCTCTTTTCTCCTATATCTTCTTTCTTTCTTCTCTTGTAAAAAGCCTATTGTATTTTACTTCTTTCATTCTTGAATAGGCTTCATAGAAACCACCATTCATACATCTTTGTAAAAGATTGATCAAGGTGTGATCAATCTTCATCCTAGCGAGGTGGTGGTGTTCGTGTGAATTGTACTCGACATACAAGGTTTGTAAAGGGTTGGAGTTAGGTGTAACTCTATCAACCCTGCGGTAAGGTGTACTGCGTGTGTGTGATTAGTGTGAACCAAGGAAGGTGTTCCTTGAAGACTGGAGTAGGTTGTTTATAACCGAATCAGTATAAAATTCTTGGTGCAATTTACTTTCAGCATTTACTTTTCAGTTTCTGCACTGTTTATCCGTTTTGTTCACGTTCGGAAAAATAGTAAACGATTTCCAAAAATTATAAAAATTTCCAGAAACATACATAAACGTTCTAGGGTTAATTTGGCACAAGTTTCAACCCTTTTGGACAAGTATAGGTCAGTCAAACATCAAAAGATCTGAGACTAGTGCAGTCTGATTTTCAGATTTGCAAAGGTTGAGACTTTGGTTGTGTTTGACCTACTTCCCAAAAGAATTTTCAAAAACTGTTTCAACCTATTTAAATATAGTGTGTGAAGAGTTATTGGTCAAATTTTCAGATCATTTGGACATTCACACAAATAGGAATTAATTTTTCAAAACCATCTACCGTTTCTGGCAGATTTGCACAATCTGAGTGCCAACGGTTTTTGAAGGGGTTAAAGGTTGAATTTTGATTTGAAATTTTTAGGGGACCCTCATAACATCTGAGGCTAAGTTCTCTCAAAATTTCATAATTTTTGAAGACCTCTAACCTGGTTTTAAAAACGTTTTAAAACAGGTCCTGAAAGCAGAATCTGTTTTCAGAACTTGAATTGTTCAAGTTTAAAGAAATTTTAAAAAGCACACTTTCCGCACCATCTATTCAACCCCCCCTTCTAGTGGTGCCTTGCAGATCCTACAAGTACTAGGCGTCATCCATACGCGTCGTGATCCATGATAGCAATGCATGGATTTTCGTGCTTACGCGCAACAAATAAGCGAAACCGTAGTAGAATTTAAAACTTCAAATTAAAACGTCATCACAACCACTTAAAGTTTACAACCCACATCAATGTAGCAGAAAGCGACAAAAGTAAATTGTTTTCCAACTCCACAACTCAGTCATTTCCTTAAAGCTGGCAAGTTCGGTCTTCTAATCCTGGCCATCCTCTAGTGCACTGACGGGTAGGGAACCCTAGGTTCGTCATCAATCCACTCTACTTTGTCTCCTGCCACCTCTGGAGAGAAAAAATAGGGTGAGTGACAATGTCACCAGCAAGTATACTATAATAATCATGAGTTAAATGGAAAGTGCGAACAAGAACCGAATCCCAGAAGAGTTTGGTTTAGAAGCATACCTGTCCTTTGACCAACATTCGATAAAGATCATTGCTTAATGTAACAAGATCATAACTTAAGTAAAAATCACCATTTGAAGCAGAATATAATATTAAGAGATTGTAACTTGTATTGAATAACCCAAAAAGCATCATCACTTAGGGTCTACAGAGTCGTCACAACTTGAATCTCACGAGTCGCTACATGAAGGTAATAAGCATGCATGTGTACGTGTAAATGCATCGTGATAAAATGAAATATGATCTTTCATGCTTTCCTTAAAATCATCATCATCGTAAAACAATAGAGTGTTCAGATCTATCTTCCCGGATCTGAGGCGGTAACTTCTTCCCTTCGAATCTATTATTCCCGGATTCGGATCGGTAACGTCATCATACTTGCTGGGTCTATTCTTTTCTGGGCCCGCACGGTCATCATCATCATTCTCATCATCAGGCCTATTATTTTCCGGGCCTGCACGTTCATTCTGTCAGATCGCTTAACCCGGATCCGATCGGGTTCATACTGGCCAAGTTCATACTCACACACGGTACCGGTGGGGAATCATTCAAAACGAAATTATCATTTGAAAACGCTTTTCATCTTTCTTTCTCATAAAAAGGCATGCTTTAAATCATGTTCCTGACGATGATGCAATGCAATGACATGTGACGTGCAAACGACAGCATAATGCATGACGTAAACGAATAGACACGTTTCGTTGTCATGCTGGAAATTTCCAGCTTAGTAGTGTCTACTTTCCCTTAGGAATTTCCTACTGAAATGCACGTTTTAGACCCATTTGATCACATGTTCTTCTCCGTAAATGTCATAAGTGAATGCCATGCATGCACTGTGGAATTACGATGTCGATAAGGGACTCGTTTGCTCTTTTTCATAAAACGATGTAACCTGAATTCTGAAATGACCATATTTTACTATAAAATTTATTGTGGCCAATCCTCTAATCTTTTTCTGGAATTTCCAACTCTCCAACTTAATAAACTCATTAGGCTAGCATCCTGTCAATTTTTAGCCCATTTTCAATTTCCTAAGGCCCTTTTCCAGGTCATGCAAATTGTGACACAAAATCTGTCCATCTAGCATATTTCAGTTTGACCCGTTTTACTAGAAAATTTATTAAAAATAAACCACAACTTATTTTGACAAAATTCCAACTGCCACCTCTTCTTTATTCATGAGGTTAGTACCATGACGAAAATTAGTGGATTTGCACACCCCTAAGGTCCATTTTTAGACTACCAAACACGTTACTTACATTCTGTCCAGTATAACTTTTTCCAGCAGGACCAATCTCCGTAGGAAATTCATTAAAAATAAACCGTGACTCTTTTTAAGGTGATTCCAACTCTCACATCTAATATACTCATAAAACTAATAGCATACTAAAAATAAATGGGTTTGAAGGTTCTTAAGGTCCCTTTTCTGGTCTCATATTACAGTCCGAATTCCAGTCCAGCTCCAGAAACTTTTCTTATGGTCATATGTACTTCTTAAATGTCCTTAGCTTACATTTTATCATCAACAATTAGCCACTATTATGGGACGAACACACGCACCCTTCACCTATAGCCACATTCTTTGGTTCATGAAAGAAAGTGATATGACCAAGAGCATATTAAACTTAACACATAACAAGATCATAGTTTTGTCTCCACTTCATTACTAAGTTGACATTTTTCATATAAAATCATTCATGTCTCCCTTGACCCTTCCACCGTGGGCCTTTCACCATGAAAGAAAGAATATTTAGCACATCCAACCTAGATTAACACCTAATAATGCATATACCCCACAAAGAACACCTCTTCGGAACAAAATCTCACTCCTACCCCCTCAAATGGCTAGGGCCGAAAGTTGTGGGCATTCAACTTACTATTTTACAACAAAGATTAGATCTTAAGCATATCTAGCCATTCATGCACACACTTTCACATCTAAACCGTAAAGAGTATAGTGTACTTGCCTTTTGCTTAATCTTCTTGGTGAGATGTTGAAAAAGTTGAATTCTTGCCTTCTCTATGCATGCATCCCACGGTGGTGAGGAGGAAAAAAAAGGAGTAAGGTTAGTCTACACCTTTAACCAAAATATATCCTTAAAAGCTAGAGGACTTACCAAAAGGCTTGAGTGGTATCCAAGCTTCTCTAGCTTAGAATCCTTAAAAGCTTGAGACTTGAGCCTAGTGACCATTGGAGGTCACGGTTATGAACAAGAGAGAATACACCATGAGTTTCATCTCAAGAAAAATGTAAATGTCTTCTCAAGAGGCTAAGAACACTTGCCTAATGTCTATTAGCCTTGGAATAATCTAATCCCTCTTGGTTGCTCTTCTTGGCCGTGGGGTTGGAAGAGAAAGGGAGAGAAGGAGCTCACTTGAGTTTCTTTGGAGGGTTTGAAAAAAAAACTTAGAAAGTTCTCAAGTATGTTTTGGAGGGAACCTTGTTACTTTGGCTAGGTTTAGCCATTGGGGTATAAGGGTGGTGAGGGTTTTGCCTTAGCTACTCAATCAGGTCTCTTAACCTTGGTTACCTTTGGTTAACCAAGGTTACTTTACTACTAACTACGGTTACTTTAGGCTAACCATAGTTTCTTTTGACTAACCCTAGTTTCTTTTTGGTTTAGTTAGGTTACATCTCATTAACTTCTAGCCACCCTTCACTTAATTAGCCTCCCCCCTTCCCTCTTAATCTAGCCGGCGGTTGGGGTCTTTAATGACCCCAACTAAGCCTTAATTAAATCTCTTGTTTTCCCTTTTTTTTTTCTAAAAAATACATATCCATTTCATTAGTTGTTCCTTAAATTATGGTTTAAGAAGTAGCCCTTCTTGGCTAGTGGCCGAGACCCTAATAGGCCACGGGGAAATTGGATCCTTTCTTGTAATGCATATGGTGCTCTTCATGATATACTTATAATAATCATTGACTTAATCAATTTCAAACGCAAGCGTATATTGTCACATGTTCACTAACTCAACCTTAGATACAAGAAGGATTCTCTTATTGGGTTACAACAGATGGACCATGAGGAGAGGCCTAATTCACCCCAAGAGCTTAGAAGGTTTCGGCCCCAAGGTTAGAGAAGGCCCTAATTGAAATTCTTAAGATTGTAAGGGGTCATCTTCTAAGTAAGCTAACAAGCCCTTAGAACAAGTGGGTAATAGTAAGAAAATTGGCTACAACCCAACATTTTCCTTTCCTTTCTTTCGGCCCTTAGCCCAAAGAGGGCTCAAGCATTTTTTTATTAACCATTTTAAAGGAACAAAAGAAAAGGAAAATAAACTAAATAGTATAAAAAGGGGGGGAACTACCCTAATTAAGGCATGTTGGGGTCATTAAAGACCCCAACCGCCGGGTAGTAAGGCAATGGCCAACCAAGGAGGAGGCTTTTCTACACTCTAGTTATACTAACCATGATTAAAGAAAGTAACTAAGGTTAGTTTTAAAAGTAATCATGGTCATACTAAAGTAACTAAGGTTAAGAATAAAGTAACCTTGGTTTATTAAAGTAACCATAGTCACTCCCCTTAACCTTACCATAGTAATTCTAACCCCTCTTACACCCCTCCCCAACGGCTAAACATAGCCAAAAGAAAAAGAATTCCCTCCAAAAGACCATACTTGAGAATTCTTCAAACCTCTCTAAACAATAAAGAACTTCAAGTGCAAGAAGAACTTCTTCCCTTCCTTTCTCTCCAAACCACACGGCCAAAGGGTAAACCAAGGAGGCTCAAGATTCATACAAGAAAGAGGAATTAGGTAAGTGCATACTCAACTATTCAAGGAAAACCCCTACATTTCATTTAGCTTAAAAACTCACTCATCTCTTTTGCCCTAAACCGTGACCTTCAAGGGTCACTAGGCTCAAGAATCTCAAGCTTTTGAGGACTTTAGCCTAGAGAAGCTTGGATACTACTCAAGCTCTTTTTGGTAAGTCCATCTAGCCCTCACTAAGTGCTTACTTTAGTTAAGAATGTAAACTAACCCTTCTATCTCTTTTCTTTCCACCACCGTGGGATGCAAGCATAGAAGAGGAGAAAAGTTTCCACTTTACATACACCTTTCAAGAAGAGTAAGCAAAAAGGCAAGTACACTATACTCTTTTTGGCTTGAATGCGAGAGTGTTTGCATGAATGGCTAGATGAACTTAAGATTTAATCTTAGTTGTGATGTGCTAAGTTTTGATGCCTAAACTTTCGGCCTAGGGGCCAAATGGTGTGTAGGTGCGTAGCCTTGCTTAAAGATGGAATCTTTGTGGTTTTTATGCACCATTATGTGTTAATCTACGTTGAACATGTTAAAGATCTTTTCTTTTCCATGAAAAGGGCACACGGTGGAGAGGGTGAAGGAAATAAGAGTGATTTTGCATGAAAATGACAACTAATATGGTAAAGTGGAGACACGGTTATGCTCTTGTGAGTGTTAAGCTTAACATGTACTTGAGTACATCATTTTTCCTTGCATGCACCAAAAAAGGGGTTGTGGTGACACGCACCCAAAATCGTTGCCAGTGTTGTTTTAGTAGGAATGTTGTATGTTAGCCAAAGGATGATGTATTGGGGTGTATAAGCTGTTTGGTAAGGGATTTTCATGTGATGTTTGTAGCATGTTGAACCTGTAGATTTCCTATAAAAAGAGTAAGTTTGATGCTTCATTAAGTGTTTATGACAAAAAAAATGCAAGTTAAGGTCATTTAGGAAGGAAATGTGACAAACTAGGAAATTTACTGGAACAGGACAGAAATTTGGGCTGTTTTGTGAGACCTGAACAGAGACCTTAGGAACTTTCAATTTAGTTTATTTTTTTCATGACGTTAGTTTTATGTGTATATTAGATGTGAGAGTTTGAATTTCATTAAAAGGAGCTACGGTTTATTTTTAATAAATTTCCTAGTAAAGTTGGTCCGGCTGAGAATACTGTACTGGACAGAATTTAAGTAACTCGTTGAGTAGCCTAGAAATGGACCTTAGAAGATAAAAATTAGCTAATTTTCGGTATGAAACTAACCCCATGAATGAAGTAAAGGTGAGAGTTGGAATTTCGATAAAATGGGTTACGGTTTATTTTTAATGAATTTTCTAGTAAAATGGGTCAGGCTGAAATTCGTTGGACAGGCAGAATTGGTGTGGCGTGTTGCATGATCTGGAATTGGACCTTAGAAAAATGCAATTGGGCTAAATTTTGATAAGATGCTAGTCTAATGTGTTTATTAAGCTGGAGGGTTGGAATTACCAAAAAAGGACTTAAGGGTTGGTCACAATAAATTTTATAGTGAAATTGGTCATTCCAGAATTCAGTTTGTACCCACTTTATGAAAAAGAATAAATTATCCCCCTATCGATATCGTAATTCCGTAAAACTTTCATGGCAATCACTTAAGACATATATGAAGGAGTACATGCAAACCACTTAGTTTAAAATGATTATTTTAAAAGGAAATCACTAAGGCGAAGTTGGCGCCACTAAGCTAGAAATTTTCCAGCATAGCGACGAGACGTACATATATGTATATGTAACGCGTTATGCCATGGTTTGCATACTACATGTCATGCATTGCATCATCGTCACTTACATGATTTATGGCATTGGTTTTATGCGAAAGAAAGATGAAAAGCTTTTTAAAAAGATGATCCTGTTTTTTAAAAAAAAGAACGCTTCCCCACCGGTACCGTGTGTGTATGTGCCTGGCCAGTAAGAACCCGCCCAGATCTGGGTTAATTGATATGATGATATGATCGTTCAGGCCCGGAGAAGAATAGACTTGATAATGACCGTTTTGGCCCAGAGAGAATAGACCCGATAAGTGATGACGCTACCATTCCGAATCCGGAAATAATAGGTTCGAAGGGGAGACGTTACCGCCTCAGATCCGGGAAGATAGATCTGAACACTCTGTTGTTTTCTGACGATGATGATTTGAAAGAAAAACATGAAAAGTCGTATTCTCATTTTTATCATGATGCATCACACGTACATATGCATGCATATCACGTTTATGGAGTCATTGTGTAGTGACACATGATACTCAGACTAAGTTGTTATGACCTTGTAGATCCTAAGTATGACTTCATTAAGTGATGATTCCTGTTATGTTATGAATTGATGCGAGTTACAGTCTTCTATTGTTATGTTCTGTATTAAGTAACGATTTTGTTAAGTCAAGATCTTGATACATTAAGTGTTGATCCCTATCGAGTACTGGATGGAGGACAGGTATGCTTCTAAACCGAAATTTTTTTGGGGTTCGGTTCTTGTACGCACTTTCCATTTAATCCTCAATTATTATAGTATACTTGCTGATGACTTTGTCACTCACCCCCTATTTTTCCTCCCAGAGGTTGCAGGGAATAAAGTAGAGTGGATTGAGGATGAGCCTAGGGTCCCCTACCTATGAGGGGCAGCGAGGAGTGGACGAAATTAGGAGACATGACTGGCCAGCTATGACTGATAACTGATGACGTATTTTAGATGGAAAACATTTGTTTTTATGACTTTCGATACTTTTGATCTGGGCTGTAAACTATGAATGGTCGTGTGGATGCTTTTAATTTGAAGTTTTAAATTCTGCCACGGTTTCGCTTACTTAATTACGTGTGAGCGCGAAAATCCATGCATTATATCATGGATCATGACACGTATGGAACGATGCCTAGTACTCTCTTTAGTGAAGTACGGCAGGTGCACCGACTTCGGTTGGGCTGGGGTGCGGGGCGCCACAACAAGATTGCTTCTTTGTTTAGCCTTGTGATGTACACGGCCCTAAGGGCCAAAAAGGGTAAAATAATTAGTCTTTTATGAAGAAATTGAGGTTATGAATGTTCTAAAACTAGATCTAAATGATTCTCACCTTGAATGGCTTGAAGATTTCTATTTGCTCAACTTAGAAACTCTTTCTACCTCCTTAAAGAAGCTCTCTTTTATGACCTAAAATGGAAGTGGTGATGAAGCTTTTGAAGAGATGAATGATAGGAAGATGTGTAGGAAGTGTAGTAGGATGTTTTAGCTTGATGATGCTTAGGCTTGGTGCTTGAGTCCTTACTTGAAGATGGAAGGAATTGGCTTCCTTCTTGGGGGAACCCTACGGTTGAAACGAGAAGGAAACAGGAGGAAAAGTTTGGCTAGTGAGAGAGAGTGGAAGTAGGAGAAAGTTTTAAGAGAGAAGGAGTGTAAGATGAAGAACGAAAAGAATTTGTGAAGGGAGAAGGTTCTTATGCCTTCTAACTTCCCTTGTCCAAAAATGGATAGTGGAGGCAATGATGAAGTTTCTTGGATGATGGTGGTAGTAGAAGAAAAAGAATTTTGCATGAAATATGAGTGGGGAATCGTCTTATTTGTGGAAGACATGCAAATGATGAATGATAAAATAGAAAATTGGAGAAATTTTGAAGAAAAGAAAAAGAATTGGCCGGGTAGGGGTGGTGCAAGTGGGGGTGTGAAATTACATTTCTACCCTTGCTTTATTTCCTTATATGTAATTTTCTTTTTCCTTTATGTAATTTCCTAAATAAAACTTGTACCAATTCTCTTTATTTATAATTCATTAGCATACACTCCTTAGATTAATGTAGTAGTTCTAATATTTATTTAACACTCACACACCTTATACTAAGTTACGGCATCGCAAAGAAATTTATTCTAGGCACGTAACGAGAGTTGGGATGTAACACCAGGGCCATTTTTTTCCCACCACCCTTCCAGTCCTGTTTTAAATTTCTAGTCCAAACCCAAACTAATTTACAAGCTATGTGATCTATTTCTACGGCTATTCATGTAATTTTCTCTTAAATCATGTCAAAATCAATTCTTTAATACAAATCACATAACGATCACCATAGCACACACATATACCCGCACATACGATCATCATACTGAACCATACATACAAAATCATATACCAATAGCACATAGTACATGGAGAATTTAATACAAATACGATCCAACACACGAAGTGCAGGCAATTCAACAAGAGGGGAAGGTAACCAACCTTTTTTTGGCGAATAATTCCCACGCGTAATATCTTTTTCCTTATAAGGGCTAGCCAAATTCTTTCCAAGGTTTAAAAGGGCTAGCCGATTTGTATATAGTTGTGGGTAGAATTCGGTTGGGGTATTGTATACATATGTGTTGTACCCCGCCCAAAATTAGTATGGCATCTAGGGATGGAGTGAAGCAAGGCAAGTGAATGATACCTTGAAAGGGAGATATCTTCGGCTTACCTACGATTATTTATAGTTAAAGGGAATTAACGTACCCACAAAGCGTAAAACATGAAGCAAGAGGGCTAATTGGAAGTTTACGTAAGAATACTAAATTGTTTGCCCTTAGAATTGGGAACAATTAGAAGAAGTTTTTTTAGATAGGCAACTTCAAAGAAGAAGCCGGACTATGTGACACATCCATATATGTATGGTATGGGCATACATTTGGATATACATATATGCCACATGATGGGCTATCATATGATAAGGGGTTTAATGGATTACAGTTCATAGGAAACATACGTAAGGGAAAGCCCATATTAATACACAAACACGTGCATCTATAAAGAAAAGGAAATGGGAGCATGGGTAAGATTCAATTGAATTACATATACCCACATATGATTTCGGCTAAGGGGTCTAAGGATAGAGTTCCTTATACACACTCCAAAAGATGGGCCTAATTAAACCTTTAATAAATAAAGGACTCTCTTCATCCATCCCCAATATGGACGCCGGGTACCATTTTGAGGTAAGACCAAAGAAACTTTAGCCATTAACTATATAAATTCTTAAGGTCTAGCAGATTTAACTTGGCGGAGAATAGGTCACACGAAACGCTTGTGTAAACACTGGATATATATATATAGATAGGTACGAATATGTGTACGTGTATGTATAAAGTGAAAGCTACCATGTAATAATTGGCTTAATGGATTACCATACGATGAAGAGTCTGCTTAAAGAACTGTATATAGGAAATACACGACTCTATGTATCTTCTTGATACTTCATAAATTTCAAAGACCTAAGCATACGTTTACATCAAAATGGATCATCCTTGTTTATGTTCTAAGGTGTAACAACAAGATCTATTAAATGGATAGATTATGACTAATACATGTGGATATACATATCGGTATATATATACATGTATACGGATCTAGGCATGTATATGACAATAAAAGGATTTCTTTTAAGGTTTGTGACTTATTTCAAAGGAAGTACAAATATATATATGGGCCTATATACATATATATATGGGGCAGTCCCGTGGTGTATGCTTTTTGCTGACGATATTGCATTAGTCGCAGAAAGTAGACATACCCTGAGTATGAGAGTAGAGCAGTGGAGAGATGTTTTAGAGAGAAAAGGCTTAAAGATTAGCCGTTCTAAGACCGAGTATCTGCACTGCGACTTCAGCGGCGTAGCAGACAGTGAGGATAGCCAGCTCACCATCGATGGTCAAGTGGTACCACAGATAAGTAAATTTAAGTACCTAGGATCATTTGTACAGCAGAATGGCGACATAGATAATGATGTAGCACATCGAATTCAAGCAGGCTGGTGTAGATGGAGGGCGGCTTCAGGGGTGCTGTGTGATAAAAATTTCCCAACTAAATTAAAGGGAAAATTTTATAGGGTGGCAGTGCGACCGGCAATGCTATATGGGACAGACTGTTGGGCCATCAAGAAGGCACAACTACAGAAGATGGAAGTGGCAGAGATGAAAATGTTAAGATGGATGTGTGGGCATACAAGGCTAGACCGGATCAGAAACGAGGTGTTTCGAGAAAGGTTAGGTGTTGCTAGTATAGCCGATAAGATAAGGGAGGGAAGATTGAGATGGTTTGGGCATGTCAAGCGAAGACAGACAACGGCGTCGGTCAGAGCAATTGAAAGCCTAATCGTAGAGGGAAACAGGAGTAAAGGCAGACCCAAACTGACTTGGGATGAGCAGTTAAGACACGACTTACTAGATTTGCACCTCTCTGAGGACATGGTCCAGGATAGGAGTTCATGGAGACATAAGATTAAGGTCAACGAGGTATAAGTCATATATAGGGACACTTTAGAGTATATGTAGGGACATAGATAAGCATAGACACTATCTACGTTTTAGGTTAACTTCCCACTTGGTGGCATATGTTTTACCGTTGTTTTACATTACATGTACATATATACGTGATGTGTATTTTAATATTGAAAGGCCTTTATTTGTATTTCTTGAATTTACTCACTAACACACTAGCACAACAAATACCTATTATCATGTCATTTATGCAGGTAGAGCCGGGGGTCTCACTGGAAGCAGACTCTCTATCCCTTGGGATAGAGGTACTGTCTGCCTACCACTTACCCTCCCCAGACCCTGACGATAGCTTTTGCTGTCGTTGGGATATACTGGATACGGATGATGATGATGATGATATAGCTATACACATGTGGGCAAGAATTACAAAAAATAAATGTGGGATATATATATATATATATATATATATATATATATATATATATATATATATATCGGCCATAGGTACAAAAAGGGCAGCCTAATGAATTTATGATTAAGAAAAGTACACCCAACTGATCATGATATGAGATAAACACATATACATACATACATATACATATATGCATTAGAAAATGTATATATGGAATACATATGTGTGTTTCGGCCATAAGGCCCTAGGGGGGATAAGTCATTACATTCAAAATTATTAGGGAACCTTAAATGAACAATGTAGTTGGGATGTATGAGGGTTGTCATTTAAAGAGTGTCTTTCCCTCTCCCCATGAAGCAACCGCCGGCTGCATAACTAAGTGGGGGAGTTAATTTCCACTTTCCTTGCTACAAGAGAGTCTTTTCCATATCCACTTAAATATAAGATATTCAAGAGACTCTTTCAAATAAAAAGTGATCCTTCCTCTCCTCTCAAAGAGCCGGCGGGAAGAGGAGCTAAGGAGAGTCCAAGAATTCTACAACCTCAAGGCTTATCTAGGTAAGATCACCCTCCATAATCCTTAGGAAGTTGCACTTGAAGGAATGAAGCTTACATAGCATCACTCTTTTTGACAAAACCGTGAACTACATGGTTTAGGCGAAGGTTTTCAAGACACCAAACCAAGGTAGTGCCTTAGCAAGAGTGGATTGTTCTCAACCCATTCAAGATGCCAATGGTAAGATCATCTAACCCTCCACCTAGTTAAATTATGAAAATAAAGAAGTGGCTAACAAATACTATACACCGAATGTAATAGGAGAAGATGGGAGGAAATGCTTCTCATACCAACAAGTTCAAGCAAAATCCAAGGACTTCAAAAGCAAGTGCACTATACTTTTTGAGGCTTGAATGTGAGAGTGCTTGCATGAATGGCTAGATAATCCTTAAGATTTAATCTTAGTTGTGATATGCTAAGCCTTGATGCATAACCTTTCGGCCTAGGGGCTAAGTGGTGTATTTGTGTGAGTTCTTGCTTAAAGGTGGATTCTGTAGTGGTTTTATGCACTATTATGTTGTAATCTAGGATGAACATGCTATTTTCCCATGGTTAGGGCACACGGTAAAGAGGGTTAAGGGAATAGGGGTGGTTTTGCATGAAATGGTAAATTATGGGGTAAAGTGGAGACAAGATTATGCCTTTGTGTGTTAAGCTTAACATGTTCCTTGTGGATATTGCATGTATCGAAAAGGGCTGTTGGTGACTAGGGTGCGTATGCACCAAAGATCGTTGTTAATGTTGTTTTGTGGGAATGTGGTATGCTTAGCCAAAGGATGATGTACGTGGTGTACAAACTGTTTTGTAAGAGATTTCCTATGATGTTTGTAACGTGTTGAACCTGTAGATTTCCATAAAAAGGGTATGTTTGAAGCTTAATAAAGTGTTTATGACAAACAATGCAAGTTAGGGCCATTTAGGAAAGAGATGTGACACCTAGGAAATTTACTGGAACAGGACAGATTTTGGGCTGTTTTGTGAGAAACGAAAAGAGACCTTAGGGACCTTCAATTTAGTTGATTTTTAGTATGACACTAGTCTTATGTGTATGTCAGATGTGAGAGTTGTAATTTTGTTAAAAGGAGTTACGGATTATTTTTAGTAGAATTTTTACTAAAACTGGACATGCAGGAAAATTTTACTGGGCTAGACAGATTTTATGTGACATAATGAGCAACCAGTAAATGGACTTTAGGAATATGCAATTGGGATAATTTTTGGTAGGATGCTAGCCTGAGGTGTCTACTAAGCTTGAGAGTTGGAATTTCTGAAAAACGAGTTACGGTGTGGTCACACTAAAATTTATAGTAACATCGGTCAATCCAGAAATCTGCATGTAGCGGTTTTAGGAAAAAGAATAAATGACACCTTTAACGACATTATAAATCCGTGAAATTTATTTACCAACTACTTAAGACATAGTTGAACCCATCTATGTAAACCACTTATTTTTAGAATGACTAATTGAAGGGTAAACACCATAAATAAGTGGGCATCCCTAATCTGAGATTTTGGGCAGAATAGAGGAACTTATTACATGGCCTTAATTGAATGGACTTAGGCTAGTTATTCGACTTGGGATTACAATCATCAATTAATGGAATGTTAATAATAAGTTTTCAAAGCTGGCCCAAATTAAAAGAGGTTAATGGGCTTACCTGAAAGACTAAAGAAAAGGGGCGCTGGATTACCGAAATTCAGCAGCCTTGTTTCGTGATTTATTAAACTAAGTGTCTTACGCATCTTGTATCGTCACGAGAATTTTATTATGAACAAATAAGGCATTTTTGTGCATACTCATGACAAGCATTATTGTTAGTGGTCCTAACCACAAGGGTTGAGGGCCGAATATAAGGAGTGTTCAAGCTGGAAATGTTTCCAGCATAGCGACGAGTTGAACATAGGTGTATATGTAACGCATTATGTCATGGTTTGCATAATACATGTCATGCATTGCATCATCGTCATTTACATGATTTATGGCATTGGTTTTATGCGAAAGAAAGATGATAAGCATTTTTAAAGAAATGATCCTGTTTTAAAAGAACGCTTCCCACCGGTACCGTGTGTGTATGTGCCTGGCCAGTAAGGACCCGTCTAGATCCGGGGATAATTGATCTGATGATATGACCGTTCAGGCCCAGAGAGAATAGACCTGATAATGACCGTTCGGGCCTGGAGATAATAGACCCGATAAGTGATGACGTTACCGTTCCGAATCCGAGAATAATATATTCCAAGGGGAGACGTTACCGCCTCAGATCCGGGAAGATAGATCTGAACACTCTGTTGTTTTCCGACGATGATGATTTGAAAGAAAAGCATGAAAGATCATATTCTCATTTTTATCATGATGCATCACACGTACATATGTATGCATGTCACGTTTATTGAGTCATCGTGTAGTGACACATGATACCTAGGCTAAGTTGTTATAACTTGGTAGTTACTAAGTATGACCTCATTAAGTTAGGATCCTTGTTACATTACGAATTGATGCAAGTTACAGTCTTTTATTGTTATGTTCTTTATTAAGTAACGATTTTGTTTAAGTTATGATCTTGATACATTAAGTGTTGATCACTATCAAATATTGGATGGAGGACAGGTATGTTTCTAAACCGAAATTTTTATGGTTCGGTTCTTGTATGCACTTTCCATTTAATCCTCAATTATTATAGTATACTTGCTGGTGACTTTGTCACTCACCCCTTATTTTTCCTCCCAGAGGCTGCAGTGAACAAAGTAGAGTGGATTGAGGATGAACCTAGGGTTCCCTACCCATGAGTGCAGCGAGAGATGGACGGATTAGGTGACTTGGCATGCTGGTGGGGATTGATGACTGATTTTATGATTGTGATGGAAAACAATTACCTTTGAGCATTTGGATACTTTTTATTTGTGATGTAAAACTAAGAATTATCTCGTGGATGTTTTTAGTTTAAAGTTTTTATTCTGCCATGGTTTCGCTTACTTGATGACGTATAAGCGCTAAAATCCATGCATTTTATCATGGATTACGATACGTTATGGATCAACGCCTGGTACTCTCCTTAGTGAAGTACGGCGGGTGCACCAGTTCTGGCTAGGCCAGGATGCGGGGCGCCATAGGTGGTATCAGAGCGAGGTTCCAGACCTGGGCAGAATATAGAATTAAGTTATGATCGTAGTCAACTAAGCTTGATCTTAGATTTAAGTTCCGATCTTAGATGAGAGTTGACCTTAGACTAGGACGACTTAGATTAGAAAGATAGGGTTCCGGTTGATAACAAAACCCTTGGTTACGGACTTTCATTAAAATACGAACCGTATCAAATCTATTTATGTGCCACTAAGAACTTTTATTAGACTACAAGTTAAATAGTGTCACTTATTCTGGTATGACCGAAAATAAACAGATGTTATGTGGTGCAGATGACCCCACAGACCGGTACGTGGACATCGTCACTGTCACCTCCAGGAAGTATCGGATTTTACTACCGGCAATTAGCTAAAGCACAAATTCCGAGATTCGGTGGGGAGGCCAAACCCGAAGAAGCTGAAAAGTGGTTGGACGAGGTTGAGGACCACCTTGTTAGAGTTCGAATACCAGATGAGATGAGAGCACTAATTGTTCGGCCATTCCTGATCGGTAAAGCCAGTCAATGGTGGAGGAAGAGGGTCCAGTCACTGTCTCGACCTATAGCCTGGGCAAGATTCCTGGAAGAATTTTGTGGAGCTTACCTCTCACTGGAGTTAGTGGTTGAGAGAATTGAAGAATTCGATACACTAAGACAAGAATCGGGCACCCCGGTATCAGGATATGTTCGTCAGTTTACCATGTTAGGATTGTATGCTCCTTTGATCATGGAGGATGAACAGTGGAAGATAACTAAATTCGTACGTGGTCTGAACCCTCGGATTAAAGCTAGATTAGGCAAAGTATACCCAAATACTTTCGATGGACTGATAAGGGACTGCTATAAAGTGGAGCACGATATCCGGATGATGGAAGAACAAAGGAGATTGAATAAGCGTATAAAGAGAGAGGGTAGAAGGTGGCAGTTGTATCCTTATGGAGCCACGCATAAGGTGATCAGAGGCGCTAGCCTAGATCGAAGGATGATACATCCAAGGATCCCGGAACACCAAAACTACTGACAGGTACATTGGATTCTCCAAACTAAAGTACCTACGTTTTGTCTTACTTAGTCCAAATAAAATGAGCCATAAAGGAATATGATAAGGAACCTTGAGGAAAGATTCTACATAGGAAGTAATGAATGGACAGGGTAAACAACTAAAAGTTGTATAAGGACCAGGAAAACATGGAAACGTGGGCCCACTATCCCCAGTTTCGAGGACGAAACTTATTTTAAGGGGGGAGAATGTTGTACCCCGCCCGAAATTAGTATGGCATCTAGGGATGGGGTGAAGCAAGGCAAGTGAATGATACCTCGAAAGGGAGATATTTTCGGCTTACCTACGATTATTTAAGGTTAAAGGGAATTAACGTACCCCCCAAGTGTAAAACATGAAGCAAGAGGGCTGATTGAAAGTTTACGTAAGAATACTAAATTGTTTGCCCTTAGAATTGGGAACAATTAGAAGAAGTTTTTTTTTAGATAGGCAACTTCAAAGAAGAAGCCGGACTATGTGACACGTCTTTATATGTATAGTATGGGCATACATTTGGATATACATATATGCCATATGATGGGCTATCATATGATAAGGGGTTTAATGGATTACAGTCCATAGAAAACATACGTAAGGGAAAGCCCATATTAATACACAAACACGTGCATCTATAAAGAAAAGGAAATGGGAGCATGGGTAAGATTCAATTGAATTACATATACCCACATATGATTTTGGCTAAGGGGTCTAAGGATAAAGTTCCTTATACACACTCCAAAAGATGGGCCTAATTAAACCTTTAATAAATACAGGACTCTCTTCATCCATCCCCAATATGGACGCCGGGTACCATTTTGAGGTAAGACCAAAGAAACTTTAGCCATTAACTATATAAATTCTTAAGGTCTAGCAGATTTAACTTGGCGGAGAATAGGTCACACGAAACGCTTGTGTAAACACTGGATATATATATATAGATAGGTACGAATATGTGTACGTGTATGTATAAAGTGAAAGCTACCATGTAATAATTGGCTTAATGGATTACCATACGATGAAGAGTCTGCTTAAAGAACTGTATATAGGAAATACACGACTCTATGTATCTTCTTGATACTTCATGAATTTCAAAGACCTAAGCATACGTTTACATCAAAATGGATCATCCTTGTTTATGTTCTAAGGTGTAACAACAAGATCTATTAAATGGATAGATTATGACTAATACATGTGGATATACATATCGGTATATATATACATGTATACAGATCTAGGCATGTATATGACAATAAAAGGATTTCTTTTAAGGTTTGTGACTTATTTCAAAGGAAGTACAAATATATATATGGGCCTATATACATATATATATACGGGTATATATATAGCTATACACATGTGGGCAAGAATTATGAAAAATAAATGTGGGATATATATATATATATATATATATATATATATATATATATATATATATATATATATATATATATATATCGGCCATAGGTACAAAAAGGGCAGCCTAATGAATTTATGATTAAGAAAAGTACACCCAACTGATCATGATATGAGATAAACACATATACATGCATACATATACATATATGCATTAGAAAATGTATATATGGAATACATATGTGTGTTTCGGCCATAAGGCCCTAGGGGGGATAAGTCATTACATTCAAAATTATTAGGGAACCTTAAATGAACAATGTAGTTGGGATGTATGAGGGTTGTCATTTAAAGAGTGTCTTTCCCTCTCCCCATGAAGGAGCCGCCGGCTACATAACTAAGGGGAGAGTTAATTTCCACTTTCCTTGCTACAAGAGAGTCTTTTCCCTATCCACTTAAATAAAAGATATTCAAGAGACCCTTTCAAATAGAAAGTGATCCTTCCTCTCCTCTCAAAGAGCCGGCGGGAAGAGGAGCTAAGGAGAGTCCAAGAATTCTACAACCTCAAGGCTTATCTAGGTAAGATCACCCTCCACAATCCTTAGGAAGTTACACTTGAAGGAATGAAGCTTACATAGCATCACTCTTTTTGACAAAACCGTGAACTACATGGTTTAGGCGAAGGTTTTCAAGACACCAAACCAAGGTAGTGCCTTAGCAAGAATGGATTGTTCTCAACCCGTTCAAGATGCAAATGGTAAGATCATCTAACCCTCCACCTAGTTAAATTATGAAAATAAAGAAGTGGCTAACAAATACTATACACCGAATGTAATAGGAGAAGATGGGAGGAAATGCTTCTCATACCAACAAGTTCAAGCAAAATCCAAGGACTTCAAAGGCAAGTACACTATACTTTTTAAGGCTTGAATGTGAGAGTGCTTGCATGAATGGCTAGATAATCCTTAAGATTTAATCTTAGTTGTGATATGCTAAGCCTTGATGCATAACCTTTCGGCCTAGGGGCTAAGTGGTGTATTTGTGTGAGTTCTTGCTTAAAGGTGGATTCTGTAGTGGTTTTATGCACTATTATGTTGTAATCTAGGATGAACATGCTATTTTCCCATGGTTAGGGCACACGGTAAAGAGGGTTAAGGGAATAGGGGCGGTTTTGCATGAAATGGTAAATTATGGGGTAAAGTGGAGACAAGATTATGCCTTTGTGTGTTAAGCTTAACATGTTCCTTGTGGATATTGCATGTACCGAAAAGGGCTGTTGGTGACTAGGGTGCGTATGCACCAAAGATCGTTGTTAATGTTGTTTTCATGGGAATGTGGTATGCTTAGCCAAAGGATGATGTACGTGGTGTACAAACTGTTTTGTAAGAGATTTCCTATGATGTTTGTAGCGTGTTGAACCTGTATATTTCCATAAAAAGGGTATGTTTGAAGCTTAATAAAGTGTTTATGACAAACAATGCAAGTTAGGGCTATTTAGGAAAGAGATGTGACACCTAGAAAATTTACTGGAACAGGACAGATTTTGGGCTGTTTTGTGAGAAACGAAAAGAGAACTTAGGGGCCTTCAATTTAGTTTATTTTTGGTATGACACTAGTCTTATGTGTATATTAGTTTACTAAAACTGATCATGCTGGAAAATTTTACTGTGCTAGACAGATTTTATGTGACATAATGAGCAACCAGTAAATGGACCTTAGGAACATGCAATTGGGCTAATTTTTGGTAGGATGCTAGCCTGAGGTGTCTACTAAGCTTGAGAGTTGGAATTTCTGAAAAAGGAGTTACGGTGTGGTCACACTAAAATTTTGTAGTAAAATCGGTCAATCCAGAAATCTGCATGTAGCGGTTTTAGGAAAAAGAATAAACGACACATTTAACGACATTATAAATCCGTGAAATTTATTTACCAACTACTTAAGACATAGTTGAACCCATCTATGTAAACCACTTATTTTTAGAATGACTAATTGGAGGGTAAACACCATAAATAACTGGGCATCCCTAATCTGAGATTTTGGGCAGAATAGAGGAACTTATTACATGGCCTTAATCGAATGGACTTAGGCTAGTTATTCGACTTGGGTTTACAATCACCAATTAATGGAATGTTAATAATAAGTTTTCAAAGCTGGCCCAAAGAGGTTAATGGGCTTACCTGAAAGACTAAAGAAAAGGGGCGCTGGATTACCGAAATTCAGCAGCCTTGTTTCGTGATTTATTAAACTAAGTGTCTTACGCATCTTGTATCGTCACGAGAATTATATTATGAACAAATAAGGCATTTTTGTGCATACGCATGACAAGCATTATTGTTAGTGGGCCTAACCACAAGGGTTGAGGGCTGAATATAAGGAGTGTTCAAGCTGGAAATTTTTCCAGCATAGCGACGAGTTGAACACAGGTGTATATGTAACGCATTATGTCATGGTTTGCATAATACATGTCATGCATTGTATCATCGTCATTTGCATGATTTATGGCATTGGTTTTATGCGAAAGAAAGATGAAAAGCATTTTTAAAGAAATGATCCTGTTTTAAAAGAACGCTTCCCACCGGTACCGTGTGTGTATGTGCCTGGCCAGTAAGGACCTGCCCAGATCCGGGGTTAATTGATCTGATGATATGACCGTTCAGGCCCATAGAGAATAGACCTGATAATGACCGTTCGGGCCCGGAGAGAATAGACCCGATAAGTGATGACGTTACCGTTGCAAATCCGAGAATAATAGATTCGAAGGGGAGACGTTACCGCCTCAGATCCGGGAAGATAGATCTGAACACTCTGTTGTTTTCCGACGATGATGATTTGAAAGAAAAGCATGAAAGATCATATTCTCATTTTTATCATGATGCATCACACGTACATATGTATGCATGTCACGTTTATTGAGTCATCGTGTAGTGACACATGATACCTAGGCTAAGTTGTTATAACTTGGTAGTTCCTAAGTATGACCTCATTAAATGAGGATCCTTGTTACATTACGAATTGATGCAAGTTACAATCTTTTATTGTTATGTTCTTTATTAAGTAACGATTTTGTTTAAGTTATGATCTTGATACATTAAGTGTTGATCACTATCGAATATTGGATGGAGGACAGGTATGTTTCTAAACCAAAATTTTTGTGGTTCGGTTCTTGTATGCACTTTCCATTTAATCCTCAATTATTATAGTATACTTGCTAGTGACTTTGTCATTCACCCCCTATTTTTCCTCCCAGAGGCTGCAGGGAACAAAGTAGAGTGGATTGAGGATGAACCTAGGGTTCCCTACCCGTTAGTGCAGCGAGAGATGGACGGATTAGGTGACTTGGCATGCTGGTGGGGATTGATGACTGATTTTATGATTGTGATGGAAAACAATTACCTTTGAGCATTTGGATACTTTTGTTTGTGATGTAAAACTAAGAATTATCTCGTGGATGTTTTTAGTTTAAAGTTTTTATTCTACCACGGTTTCGCTTACTTGATGACGTATAAGCGCTAAAATCCATGCATTTTATCATGGATTACGATACGTTATGGATCGACGCCTGGTACTCTCCTTAGTGAAGTACGGCGGGTGCACCGGTTCCGGCTAGGCCAGGATGAGGGGCGCCACAATATGCATATATATACATACATATATATATGGCATAAAATATACCCCTTTTTATTTCCTCCAGAAGAGGAGCCCCATTATCTTGTTGATCACCCACCAGTTGTTATCTCTCTTCCTCAGACATTAGCTACACTGCAGATTGAACGGGGACTGGATGTCTCCAATATTCAGGAACCATAGCCGGAATCATCTTTTTTGCAGTCTGATCCTGTGCCTCTTTCACATAGCAAAAACCGAATTGGCACTTTTTTGGAGGATGTGCTGGAGGATTGCGATGATGTACTATGCGCTACTGCCTCCGATTTTGAGATTGGTGGCTGCTACCAACACTCTATTAATGTACATCCCAGGGTAGACTATACGGATGAGGCAATCATGGGTGATTTATCAAATGACCTCTGTTATTTAATCTCGTCAACTTGGAAGGCAGAAATGAAGGCAGCAGCTGAGGAAATACAAAAACGATTAAAAGATGTTGCAACATTGGATAGCGATATGGAAGTTTCTTTCTGTCAGGACGTTGGCACCCGTGTAAACCAAAATAGAATTTTTGGGGCCCACCAGAGAATAATGGAAATGAGAACATTGCTCGCCATGTGTAAGAGAAATAAAACATAGAATAGAATTGTGCCAGAAACCCAAACTTTTCCTCCACATGTTGCCTCAGCATTCGTGAATTTAAGTTTCATGCGATATCGAGAAAGTTGTGTAGGAGGTTGTTTTGGCTCAATTACAGTTAACAACTGAATTTTATGAGACATCAGCAAGCGTTTTAAACGCACCAGTGATGTGGAGAGACCTCCCACATTCCATATCAAACAATTCATTGTGTAGTGGAGGATTGAAAACGTGAAGAGCGAGTCAAATGTGTTGCCCGCGCAGATTGTCGAAGCTGAATCATCTATTTATTGGTTCGACATTTTCATGGGGTTTAGAAGGCAGCTATCATGGACCATACATATACGTTTCCATATAATTGAACCTGTAAGACGTGGAAGGTAGTCATGTCGATCCCCATATTTTGAGCGAGTAAAAATACTCCAAAGAGTGTCACTGGTATGATACCGCCACCAAAGCCGACATGCATAAGTAGTCTGAAGATCATCCAAATGGCGTATTCCCAATCCATCCTCCTCAGTAGGCAAAAATATCCTATCCCATGCTACCCATACATGTCTCTCACACCCCTATCCTCATAACCCCAGAAAAATTTACTTATGAGGCAGTGTAAAACTCGAATAGTGCTCATGGGGAGAGGATGAGCCGAAATAATATGCAAAGGAATCACCCCAAGAACATGTTTAATAAGCTCCAATCTACCTGCATAGCTCAAGAATTTTTTATTCTGCCACATATTTAATTTTGCCTGGAAAAATGCCACAATAGAAAGAAAATAGGCAGCACCCGGTCGACCATGAAATAAAGAGACCCCCAAATATTTGATAGGCAGTGAAAAGGAAGACATAGCAAGGTACTTTCCATCCCGCGCACCCTAGAAGCTGACAAATGCGATGGTTGAACAAAATGAATCTTGTGAAAGTTGATCAACTGACCCGAGGCATTCTGATAAAGTTGGAGAAAATCACGAACTTTTGCAAGTTTCTCAGCCCGCCATTAATAAAAATAAGTCAGTCAACAGTAAAGGCCAAGTGAGTGAGACTTGGCTGAACCCTCCAAACATTATATGGTTGAATAATGCCAGAAGCAGCCAGATGATTCAAGCCTCTCGAGAATGCTTTAGAAGCGAGAATAAATAATATTAGAGATAGTGGGTCACCTTGCTTAACCCCTCTTGTGGGTTTGAAGGAACCTGATGGAACCCGATTAATCAAGATGGACAACCTATTACTCAATTGACGCGATCAAAAGCTTTCATCATATCTAATTTAACAAAAACAATTGCACCACTAACTTTCTTATCCAACATGTGCACCATTTCCTGAGCCAACCACACGTGCTCAGAGATGTCCTGGTCTTTAAGGAAACCAGCCTGCTCCATTGAAATAAGCTTAGATAATACCGGTTGGAGTCTGGAAACAATAATCCTCCTTACGACCTTCGCAATAAAGTTGGAAAGACTAATAGGCCGATAATCAGAGACACTACATGTTGTACCCCACAAAATAACGGAACTAAATCTGGGGCTAGCATGAAGTGGAGCAGTTGAACGACATTCCTAAAAGAGAATATTTTAAGAATTACCAACGATTATCCAATAATGAAAGGAAATAGTATACTACCCCAAGTAAAGATTATGAAGCGTACGGGTTGATATCCTAAGATCACTCATAAAATGGCGGCATGAGCATGGAGATATTAAAGTGGAGTCCCTTTTTACCACAAGCAATAAACCCTTGTGGTGGGGTGAGGGAAAGCATAGGAAGTTATACTAAACATTTAGTGCTTAATTAAGAGAGATTTAAAAGGTAAAAAGGGGGGAAAAGCAATTTTTTTCCCCATTAAGGCCGCCGGGTAGGGGAGGCATAAAGGATATCATTTTTTTAAGAAAGACTTAACTACACCCCTTAAGTGCTATCTAAAGCAACAATTTAAGTAGCTATGTGTAATGTAGTCCCAAAAACATGTTGTTATAGGAATGTGAAACTTATTAAAAAGCTCCACAAGCAACGTGGGGTGCGAGGAACTAAGGAATTAAGGACCCAATGCCACCATTTTCTTCAACTATTTAGTAATCCTTTTCATCAAACAATCTTGGTGGAGCTACTAAACATACCCTAACCACCGAGATTGAATCATGGGTAACCCATGGTGATCCTTTTAAATCACCATAGAAATTTGGTAAAAAGTAACTTAAAAATTATGAAAGGGGTATAATGATTAAGGAGTAAATGGGTTTTGGGGATAAAAAAACCCCTCCACCGCCGGGTCCTTCTCAATGAGGTGAATTAAGAGGACTTCACCCCTAACCATAGTCATCCTCAGGACTACCCACTTTAATCTCATGAAGAGTGTGTTCACATGATATATCTATACGTGCATACTTACATGCATGAAGTGGGGACATATATATATATATATATATATATATATATATATATATATATATATGTATGTATGGATACATATATATACATGTCATATTTATATATATATATTTAGGCCCATGCCTTAATATTGGCCTAAAGAATTTTAGTTACATGAAAGGTATAGTTAAAGGATAATGGTTGAGGATACACTTTGAACACGCATATGATGGAGGAAAGGGCAAGCTGTGACCATGGATAAGATGCAATGGAATTAAACTTATGTATGTATAAGTGCAACCACTTATATTTTCGTCCATGAGGCTTTATGGAGCCAATAATGGTTTTAAGACTCTTCACGCAAATCCAAAAGTGAACTAGGATTAGGCTTTAAATGATTGCTATGATTGTGTCCATGCACATGAAGGACTTTTTCCCCCTCTCTTAAGAAGGCCGCCAGATGTGCCTAGCCAAGAAGGTTTTTCTCTCTCTCTTCATTTAACAAGGAATCTCCTAATGCATGCTTAACTTGTTATTATCCAAAAGGTTACCAAAGAGCAAGGGATTTTCCTCTATCTTAATTTCCCTCAAGGGTCCGGCTAAAAAAGGCTCATGAGGGGCTTAAGACCACTTTTACTAAAAAGGGGGTTTCAACTACCCACCTTAAATGTTACAAAAGCAATGGTAAAGTGGCTTATACATATGGTAGTCATGTTATGATATTACTTAAGGTTGGGATAACTCACTAGAACCGTGAGTTACAAAAAAAAGGTGGAAATTATAGGATCACCCATACCATTAACCTCCTCCTCAACTACTTAACAACTTTTACTTAAACACCTTAAAAGGCTACTAAAGCATGATAGAACAAACCAAAAAGGGGGGGCTCCAACCGCTGGATTACCTAGGGGGAAGTCAAGAGTCATCTTAGCCTACCATGGTTACTTCATCCTAACCACACAATGACTAAAGTAACTAAGGTTAACTAACTTAACCTTACCATGGTAATCTCTTATTCCCCTCTTACACCCCCCAACGGCTAACACCTAGCCTAAGAAGGAAAAATTCATCCCAAAAGCACTCTAGAATCCTCTCAATTCTTCCAACCCTCAAAGAACCACCAAGAGCAAGAAAGTTTTCCTCTTCTCCCTTTCAAAGCACACGGCCAAAGAGAACCAAGGGAGTGCAAGATAAATCCAAGTGCAAAATTTGTCTAGGTAAGTAAATACTCCACTCTTCAAGGGATTTTTACATCTTACATAGCTTGAAGCTCATGTTACCCCTTTTTCTTGCTCATAAACCGTGACCTCCAAGGTCACTAGGTTCAAAATTTTCAATCTTTGAGAGGTGCTAGTCTTAAGAGGTTTGAACCTAATCAAGCTCCATTTTTGGTAAGTCCATCTAACCCCTATTTAGTACATCTTTCACTTAAGAATATAGACTAACAATTGTTCTCTTTTCCTCCTCAAAACCATGGGGTTCATATGTGAAGAAGAGGAGGGCTTCACCCATTTCATACACATTTCAAGCTAGGAAAGGAGTAAGGTTGAAAAGGCAAGTACACTATACATACTCATGACTTGGGTGTGAAAGTGCATGCTTGAATGTCTAGATGCTATTAAGTTTTAATCTTAGAGGTGAAATGCTAAGTTTAATGCATGAAACTTTTGGTTCCTTAAGTAAAGTGGCTTGCATGTGTGAGATTTGCTCTAAAGGTGGATTCTTTGTTGTTTTTAAGCATGAATATGAGGTAAATCTAAGATGAATGTGACAAAGATCTCTTCTTTGACATGTATGGAGGACGGTTGGATGAAAGAGGGGAAAATAAATGTAGTTCTTGTAAGAAATGGTAACTTATGGGGTAAAGTTGTGAGCAAGATGTGTGCTTTAAGTGTTAAGCTTAAGATGTTCATCATGGAAATGTGATTTTTGCCCTTGCATACGTATAAACGGCTGTTTTAGTGTTAAAGTATGTATGCACCAATTATACCAAGAATGGATTTTAGTATGAAAATGATGTGCATGGCCAAAGGAATGATATATGTATCATTCAAACTGTTTTGAAATGATGTGTAGATGACTTTTAGAATGTGTTAGAACCTGCAAATCCACATGCTAAATGTGTACTTGATGTTTTATAAGGTGTTTAAGCCAAACAACTCAAGTTGGGACATTCCAGTAAGGAAATGTGACAAAACTGGAATTTACTGGAACAGGACAGATTATTGTGACGTTTTGTAGGACCTAAAAAGGGACCTTAGAAGTATTCAAATTAGCTAATTTTTGGCATAACACTAGCCCTATGTGTATAGTAAATATGAGAGTTGGAATTTCATTAAAAGGAGACACGGTTTATTTTTAACGAAATTTCTAGTAAAACTGGTCAAGCTGGAAATTACTGGAATGAACAGATTTTATGTGACCATATGATAGACCCGGAAATGGACTTTAGAAAGGTGCAATTGGGCTGATTTTTGGCAGGATGTTAGCCCTAGATGTTTTCTGAGCTTGAGAGTTGGAATTTTTGAAAAAGGACTTACGGTTTGGTCACAATAAAATTCGTAGTAGAATTGGTCATTCCAGAATTCAGCATGTATCCGTCTTGGGAAAAAGAATAAATGACCCCTTTTAACGATATTATAATTCCACGAAACTTTTATGACAATTACATAAGACATACGTGAGTGTTTTATGTAAACAACTTAACTTAGAATGATTATTTTAAGGAGTAATCACCAAAGTTTAGTTGGCGTTACCAATCTGGAATTTTGGGCAGAATTGAGGAATTTGCTGTGGGGCTTTGTTTTGGTGGGCTTAGACTTAATTATGCAGTTTGGGCTTATGATCATTGATTATTGGTATATCTATAGCATTTTTCCAAGGTTGGCCCAAATTAAATAAAGCTTAATGGGCTTATAGGAAGGTAAAAGAAAGGACACTGCACTGCTGAAATTCAGCAGCACCCTATTTCGTAGTTAAATAAATTAAGTGTCTTACACGTCTCGTGTCATCACGAAAATTTTATTACGAATGGAAAAGACACTCTTATGCATATGTATGACAAGAACTCATGATAATGGGCCTAAACCACGAGGTTTTGAGGCCGTGCATATGGAACGATAATTCTGGAAATTTTTCCACCCTAAAGAATAAGTTGAACGTATGTGCATATGTAACGCATCAGGTCATGTATTGCATAGTACATATCATACATTGCATCATCGTCATTTACATAATTTATGGAACTGATTTTATGAGAAAGAAAGATGAAAAAGCGTTTTTAAAGAAAAGATTCTGTTTTTAAAAGAACGCTCTCCACCGGTACCGTGTGTTTTCTGGCCACTAAGGACCCGTTCCAGATCCGGGGTTAACTGATCTGATGATCTGGACCGTTCAGGCCCGGAGAGAATAGACCTGATATCGATAGTTCAGGCCCGGAGAGAATAGACCTGATAAGTGATGACGTGACCGCTCTGAATCCGGGAATAATAGATTCAAAGAGAAATAAGTGACCGCCTCAGACCCGGGAGAATAGATCTGAATACTCTCTTGTTTTCTTGACGATGATGATTTGAATGAAAGAACGAAAGAACTTATCTTCATTTTTATCATGATGCATCACACGTACATACTCATGCATGTTGCATATATTGAGTCATCAAATATGGGTACGTGATACTTAGACTAAGGTGTTATGACTTGTTAGCTCATAAGTTATAATCTTTATTGAGTGATGATCTTTTAATAAGTTATAGGCTGTTATCAGTTATGAACTTTTCTAAGTTATGGACTTTGGTAAGTTTTAATAAGTTATGGGCTGATGACTTACGGGTGTTGGATGGAAGGTCAGATATGTTTCTAAACTGAATTTTGGGGTTCGGTTCTTATATGTACTTCCCATTTAATTCACAATTATTTATAGTTTACTTGATGGTGACGTAGTCACTCACCCTCCTATTTTTTCCTTCCAGAGGCCGCAGGAAATAGAGTGGAATGGATTGAAGATGAACCTAGGTTGAAAACATTTGTTTTGGGATTTCCGTACTTATAATTGAGTTGTAAAACTAATGATGGTTGCGTAGACGTTTTATTTCAAAAAGTTTTTATTCTGCCTCGGTTTTGCTTACTTGTTGATGTGTAAGCATGAAAGTCCTCATATTTTATTCTAGACTTTGTTATGTTATGGACTGACGCCTGGTACTCTCCGTAGTAAAGTACGGCGGGCGCACCGTAACCGGCTGGGCCAGAGTGCGGGGTGCCACACTACATGGTCCAATAACCTTAGGTAGAACTGTGATTAAGGTGTCGCCCATTGCACGAGGTATGGGAAAACCTGAAAAGAATTCTTGGATGGCCTTGAAAACATCATCCTTAATAATATCCCAAAAAATGCGATAAAAGTATCCGTTATATCCATCCGGGCCTGGAGCACTGTTGGGATCCAATGCCCAAATAGCATCCTCAACTTCAACCAAAGTTAAGAGAGCCTCCAATTGACTATTATCCGAAGAAGAGATAAAAGTAGGCATATAGGTTAGAAGAATGAGTTCATCCAAAATTTGTTCAGCCGACTATAAATTAGAATAAAAAGCAATGGCTTCCTGATGTATACTTTCTGGAGAAGTGCATACTTCTCCTGTTGTTGTTTGAATAACTGAGATGCTTTGTTGCTGATGACAATCCTTCATAAGGTTATGAAAATAAGAAGTATTGGCATCCCTAGCCTTCAACCACCGTATCTGAGCCTTTTGCTCCCAAAATAAAAGCTCATGACGAGAAGCAAGCCTATATGCTGCTTGAGCTCAATGATACTCCATACGAGAAGCAAGAGTTGGAGACTGATCAAAGAGGCGTTCACATCACACAACTTCATGTTCCGCTACCTGCAACTTGTGAAATACATTTCCAAAGGTATTGGTATTTCAATTGCGTAAATCACTCTTTAAGCACTGTAACTTATCATATAAACCCCTCATTCCACTCTGTGTGGGATACGCAACCCATGATGTATGAACAAATGTGTAAAAATTCAGGTGTTCCGTCCAAACATTCAAAAAATAAAATGATTTAGGGCCTTGATATGGCTGGATAATACAACGCAATAAAAGAGGTGCATGATCAGATTTCAACTGTGGTAGATGGCGCACCTTAAGCTGAGGAAATAAATTCATGAAAGATTCAAAACATAGCATTCTATCCAAACGACGTTTGACTATCCTTAATCCATGACCACTGACGCAAGTATACACAAGACCGTCGTATGGCAGATCAATATGGGAACAACAATGCAGACATTCATTAAATTCCTCCAAAGACGATACAACTGTAGAGGAGCGACCAAGATGTTCATCTACTGATAAAAATGTATTGAAATGACCTCCTAGGAGCCATGGCTCAGTGATGTTGTCCTTATGCAGTTGAAGGTCTAGCCACAGCCTCCGCCTAGCACCCATGATAGTGCAAGCCAAGTTTCCTGGGTGGGTACCTCTGACGGATTATTTTCCTTACGTGTGGCTTTTGGTCAGCTCTGACATGTTGGGGTTCGTCAGTTATTCCATCGTTTTGTCTGGCATAAAATGCTTTGCCTACGATTCATCTTTTCCTTTGGCGATTATATCATGATGCTCTCCCTCTCCATGAGATTTTATCACGTTTTGTAGTGATCTGGCCCACTAGATGTCCTTTTTTCAGTAGATATTACCAAAGACCATATCTTCTTACGCTACTCGGAGGCCATTGCTATTTGGTGATATTACTCTTCTTGCCTAGATGGGCCTTCTCCTCCTCCCTACCACTCACCAAATATCTATTACAATGGTGGACATCTACTCAAGAATATTCCTTTAGAGGCTGTTTCTGCATTGTCACACCCGGTACCATTACATGGGAACTTTGGAAAGCATATTCATCCATCATATTTGGTGAGTCTATTTGGGCTCGCAGTCGTGTTTTGGAGCTCATCCAGCGAGCATACTATGATTGGGCATCTACACAAAAGGGATCTAAATATTCTGTCAATGATGCATATCTGGTGAATTGTGGCATGTCGCCTGTCATGAGTGTATCACGCTGTAGGGTGATTCGTTGGTTACTTCCACCATCGAGTCGATCGATACAAACTGAATGTTGATGCAGCTCATGGTAGGTTTATTGCAGCTGCTGGGGCAATCCTACGGGATAGTCAAGGATCCGTCATGTCATCTCTCTCTTTTCATTTGTCACTCTCATCTCCATCTGAGGTAGAGTTACTGTTGTACCCCACCAAAAATCGTGCTGTATCTGAGACTAGTATGAAGTGACACAGTGGAACGTTATTTCTGCCAAGAACATTTTACTAAGCTTTATCAACGTTCCCTTAATATTGTAGGAAATAGTATACTACCTCAAGTATGAATTACGAAGCATGCAAATCGACAATTTTACCTTCCAGGATTCTTAAAATTTTCGGCCACAAGGGTTTTAGAAACTATAAGACATTTGAATCCTTAAAAGATACCTAACTTATAATAGCTTCTTAAAAAGGAAGCCTAAAAGCTTACACATGGAATTAAGTGTTCCACTAAATGTGTCTCAAGGGTTAAGGAAAAAGTTCCCCTCCTTTTTCCTTTAAGGCCGCCGAATACTACATAGGGCACACATGAGATCACTTCCAAAGTAAATGCCCAACTAGTCACTTCACTTTTCTCTCAAAGAAATTCTAAAATGGTCTCCTACAAGTAGTAATTTATGAGGTTGGATCCTTCAGGTACATTTTATTAAGTCTTACTATGACTGCTTCAATTATTTTTCCTTAAGGTAAATTCTATAAAGAAATGGAAATGACACAAGCATGTTCATGAAGTATGTGAGATCATAGCATTACCCTCCCAAGATTTTTCATAAATCTCAGCCATGAGGGTCTTGAGGATACCATAATAGGGTTTCCTCTTACAAGCCAACTAACCCTTAGTAGTCTTAGTAAAGCAAGCATGAAAAGTTCATACTAGCATTTAGTATCCTACTAAATGGGATTAAAAAGGTAAAAAGGGGAAAACTGTTACTTTTTTCTCCATTAAGCCGCCGAGTAAAAGGGGGTAATTAGGAGGCTACCTTTTAGTTAAAAAGACCAACTACTCACTTTAGTTGCTTACTAAATCAATATTATAAAGTAGTTATGCATGAAGTAGCCATATGAGGATATTATTTTAAGAATAGGCAACTCACATAAACCGTGGGTTACAAAGAATGGAGAAATAATGGACCAACTTTACCATTTAACTCTTCTCCAACAATTAGTAACTTATCATTAAACACCCTCAAAAATCAACAAAAGCATGATGGAGCATGTTTAACCACCACCGGTTGAACCCATGGGTAGTCCATGGTAACTCCTTAAACCACCATAGTAACTTTCTAAAAAGTAACTTAAGGAATAAGAAGGGATAAAGCAATTAAGGAGTAAATGAGCTTGGGGATAAACCCCTTAACTGCCGGCTATTCCCTTGGGTGAGCCAAGAGGACTTCATCACTAAATTTAGTTACTTTTGGTCTAATGACTTTAATTTTTGTGAAAAGTATGTTTACAGATATATTTACACATATATGCGTAGATATATGTGGTATATATAGATATATATATATATATATATATATATATATATATATATATATTTTAAATGAAGCAAATTTATTATTGTAAGTCCTCACTTATGGTGGAGGGAAACCACATATTACATCAAATCTAGTGTCATCATAAGAAAATAATGAATGAAGCATAGCTAGTATGCGCATCCGCCAATCATATACGATATGCCGCATTAAAACCTTGTCAAGTAAAACCACCCTTGTGGATAAAACCTTGACGAAGGAAAAAGCGTACATATTTATATGATTAGTCGGTGAAAAACACAAAAAGTACAAATATGTAGAAATATACGAAGCTAAGCTATTCCTAATTTGACCGAAGAGATGCGTGGTGTTGAAGAAACAGCTAGTCTGGAGAAGTATTGACGTTGCTGGTGGCCGACGCAAGAGACAGGAATCAGAACCTCGTGCAACACGCAAAAAACTTGTGTAAGGACATCTCAGAGAAAATACCATAATAGTAACATGACGAAGAAATGAAAGCCATACCCGCGTTGCCCGTAGCCAGTCGACCACGGGCAACCTCCAGATGTGTACGCCATGTCGTCCATGCCAAAGTAAACCCCATGATCGTGGAAGCCAGACACCGAGTAACACATAGAAGCAGTAAGCGTCATCCAAAAATACTATATGAGGATCACGTGGATGTATAAAACAGCATAGTAAGTATAAAGCAACAAAGACATACCAAGGCTGCCTATGCCAAATGAGGACATAGGCAACCCACAATCGTGATGGCGTAATCATTGAGATGTCATAGTCGAAAAGCTGGAAGAGTGGCGTCCAGGCTAATGACTCCACGCACCTCGCTTGGCAGAGCAGAGGCTGATATGTATGTCTTCAATCCTGATATTCTGAGACCATGGCGTGCTAGCAAATAGGCTGCAGAATTTGCCTCACGTGGACAATAATAGACAGTAGATGAATTGAGACAATATACCCTAAACTCCTTAAATGAATTATGTACCTCACATAGTGAAGCTCACAATATATCCTTCTTTCTTGTGAAAACCGTGACCTTCAAGAGGTCACTAGGTGAAGATTTTCAAAGTACTAAGAGAGATTAGCTTCTTGGTGAGTTGGATTTATCTCAACCTCCATTCAAGATTCAATTTGGTAAGATCATCTAGCCTCAAACTAAAATGTATTGTGTGTTTAAATAGTGGCTCACAAATATTCTACCCCTAAAACCGTGTATGTTAGGAAGGGGTTGAAGGAAGCATTACCTTGTTTCAACAAGTTCAAGCAAGATCTAAGATCCAAAAAGGCAAGTACACTATAAATACTCTTGGCTTATGTGTGAAAGTATATGCTTGAATGTCTAGCTACCATTAAGATTTAATCTTAGATGGAAAATATTAAGCTTGAGAATGATGACTTGCATGTGTGAAATTCCCCCAAAGATGAGTTCTTTGCCACCTTTGAATATGAATATGTTGCATATCTAAGATAAACGGGGTAAAAATTTCTCTTTCTCACCATGTAAAGGGGACGGTGGAGGAAGGAGATAGGGTTGAACCATATTTCATGTGCAAGAATATGTTTTGGGAGGTGAAAGATATATGGAAGTTGTATGTTTGAATGTTTTATGGGTTAGATGTGTTATGTTCATTATGAAAATGAAATATAGGCCCTTCTTATGTGTAGGAGACGGGCTGTTTGGGGGTTAGGTAGTGCATAAATTTAGTTGTACCAAAAGCAAACTTTATTATGTACAAAATGGGCAATATTAAGTTGTGCCATGTGTAATATTCGAAACTGTTTTTGAAGTGAGTGTATGTAGCTTTTAGAACATATTAGCATCAGTAATGTTTATGTTAAAAAGTGTATTTATGGTTAGTAAGCCATTTTAGAAGAATAAGTTTAGTTGGTACACTTTTAGCGATAAAAGTGACAAAAAGGGAAAAATTACTGGAACAAGACAGATTTAAGTAACGTTTTGTAAAGCCCGAAAATGGATCTTAGGGTCGTGCATATGAGATAATTTTTGGTGAGATGCTAGTCTTAGGTGTTTATTAAATCTGTGAGTTGGAATTTTGGAAAAAGAATTTGTGGTTTATTTATAATAAAATTATTAGTGAAGGCTGGTCACTCGAGATTCTGTATGTACCTATCTTTAGAAAAATAATTAGATGACCACCTTAGACCTATTGGACTGCTCTGAAATTTTTATGGTAATCACTTAAGACATTGGGGAACCTGTCCATGTAAATAAATCATCCTGGAACCACCATTTTAAGGGTTAACAATTGAGTTGAATTTAACGGTACAAAACTGGAAAAAAGGACAAAATTATGGCATGATGTTTTGAGGCCTTATTATTTCGAATTTGGGCTCATATATGTTATTGGGCTTATGAACATTACTTCTTGGTATGTAAATTATGTTTTTCAGGTATTGGCCCAAAATAAATACGCTTTTCGGGCTTGAAAGCAAGGTAAAATCTGGGTACTGCGCTGCTGAATCCAGCAGTACCCTGTTTTGGCAATTTAATGATTTGAGGGTTCTATATGTCTTAGATCGCTATGAAATTTTTATGTCAAGTAGATAAGACTCCCTTAAGCATATGTAGGACATGGGATCATGAAAATGGGCCGAAGCTATGAGGTTTGAGGCCGCATGAACAGAACCTTAATTCTAGAAATTTTTCCAGCTTAAGGAATAAGGAATGATGAGTATTACATGATGCATCTAATCATGAAATCCATGTTGCACGTCATACATTGCATCATCATCCTTTGCATGATTTATGATACTGATTTTATGACAAAGAACGATGAAAAAGCGCTTTCAAAGAAAAGATTTCGGTTTTGAAAAGAACGATTTCCATTGGTGCCATTTAAATTCTGTCCAGCATAACCCGCTCCAGATCCGGGGTTAATTGATCTGTTGATGATTATGACCGCACAGATCCGGAGAGAATAGACCTGGTTATGATGATTATGACCGTTCAGGCCTGGAGAGAATAGACCTGATAATGATAATTTATGACCGTACAGGCCCGGAGAGAATAGACCTGATGACGACGATTGATGGTATGACCGTTTTCAAATCCGGACATAATAGATCTGAAGAGAATGTTATGACCGCCTCAGATCCGGATATAATAGATCTGAATACTCACTCCTCTCGTTTTATTTACGATGATGTTTTGAAAGAAAGAATGAAAGAACTTGTCCTCATTTTTATCATGACGCATAGCATATGCATACGCATACAAACCGCATTTTGTATGGCTAGTTGAATAATTGATGCACTATCACTCAGGCTATGAGGATATGTTTTGATATCTCCTAAGTTAGGATCTAATCGGATTCCTTCTCTTAAATTATGATCATATGTCCTTACGAATGATGAAGTGAAAGTCAGGTATGTTACAAATCCAAACTTTTTGGGGTTTTGGTTCTTGTGTGTACTTTCCATTTAATTCATGATTATTTATGGTTTACTTGCTGGTGACGTTGTCACTCATCCTATTATTTTTTCTCCCAGAGCCTGCAGAGAATGGGGTCGAATGGATCGAGGACGAGCCTAGGGTTCCCTATCCATAGGCGTGTGAGAGTGGATATGCCTCAGGACTTTATCATGATGACTGATAAGTGACGAACTTGTCTTGGGATTTTAATTTGGACATCTCCTTTTTATTTTGTGGACGGATGTAGACGATGTTGTATGATTATTCGGCATGTTTTATTTAAAGTTTTTATTTTGCCTCTATTTTTGCTTACTTAATGATGAGTAAGCATAAAAGTCCATATATTTCGTTATGGATGTCGATATGATATGAACCGACACCTGGTACTCTCCGTAGTGAAGTACGGCTGGCGCACAGTACGCAGGCGAGCCGGTGCAGGGCGCTATAGGTGGTATCAGAGCTGAGGCTCTAGATTCGGGCAGAATATAGAATTAAGTTATGATTTTAGAAATCTAAGCTTGACTTTAGACCTAAGTCACGATCCTAAAAGAGAGTTGACCTTAGACTAGGATGACTTAGACTGGAAAAATTAGGGCCTTGACCTAATAATAAAGCCCTAGTCAATGACATTTTATATGTCCTAGAATTTAATTCGTATCGTATCCTCTTGCATGCCCACTTAAATTCTATTGGATTACGAATTAAATTATGTCGCTTATCTGGATATTTTCACCTTGAATAAAATTCTGACACTCCATAGTGCAGATGACATCACGGTCTGGTAAACTGACCTCACCATTGCCACCCCCGGGAAGCAGTGGATTTTGCTATCGACAGCTAGTTAAAGCACAAGTTCTGAGATTTGGCGTGGAGTCTAGCCCGAAGGAAGCAGAGAAATGGTTAAACGAAGTCGAGAGTAACTTTTTATTGGTATAGGTTCCTGATGAGATAAGGGCATGAATTGTTCGGCCATTTCGATTGGTAAGGCCAGCCAGTGGTGGAGGACGAGTATCCAGCCACTGCCTCGACCGGTAACTTGGGCAAACTTTCTAGAAGAATTTTGTGAGTTTTTCATCTCTCCGGACTTGATCGTAAAGAGGATTGAGGAATTTGATACATTAAGACAAGAGCCGGACACCACTGTCTCGGAGTACGTCCGTCGGTTCATTACATTGGGTCGGTATGCTCCCCTGATTATGGAAGAAAAAAGTATAAGGTGATCAGATTCATGCGCAGTTTAAACCCTCAGATTAAGATTCGGCTGGTCAAGGCATATTCATGGAATTTTGATGAATTATTGGGGGACTACTATAGAGCGGAACGCGATAATAAGATAAGGGAAGCACAAAATAAGAGACTTAACGAGCGTATTAAAAAACGAGGCAAAAGGTGGCAGCCATATTCATATAGGGCTAATAACGAGACAACCAGGAACACCAATCTAGACCGAAGAATGGTTGATCCAGGGATCTCTGAAACATCCAAACCGTAAACGGGTACATCTGACTATCCAATTTAAATATAAAGTACCTATGTTCTACCTTGCTTATTTCCCAAGTATGAATGGTCATAGAGCGATGTGATGAGGAACCTTAAGAAAGATTTCTACATAATCAGTGGTATGTGGACAAGGAAGACAACTAGAGTAGCACAACTAAAGCATGAAGGCTAGAATACGTTACAAAATTTTAGGGTCCTCCACAGTCAGGTAAGTATCTGGATAAATAGAGCTCAACAAGACTACAATAAAGAATAGGTAACCGCTACTTAGGATCGATGATTTATTTGACCAACTTTGGGTAAAACAACTAACGAGTTGTATATGGTCCGGATGACATGTAATTGTTAGTCAGCTTGCAGGTTGGTATTCCTTAAGGGTGAATTCATAGAAATGATGTAAGATAATGAAATATGCAGGGGGAACCGTTACAAGGCCATTTGGAGAGGTCGGATATGATATATATGGTACGAATGGGCGTAGGTCCAGAATTATAAGTTGGGATTATCTAACATACTCTAGCAGTAACGTTATGATTTAGCAGGATCTTGCATAGCATAATATTTCAAATAATTTTTAAACAATGATACCTTTATTCATTTCATGTCTTGAAAGAGAAATCACAGATCTTATGGGGAACGAGGAATATTTGAAATGTCAGGAAGGGACATAAGTTATAAAGAAGGAACAATGATTCTAGTTCGATTGTTACGTAAGGGGGTGCATATCAAAGAGATGGATGAATTGGGAATACCTGGTGAAAGATTGGGTTCACCGGGCTACGAGGGTACATTATCAGATAAATATACTAGTCATCGTATATCGAAGTTATTTGAATGTGGTTGCATATATTATTTGTAGCGCCCCGCACCCGGGCCTCGTCCGGATACGGTGCACCCGCCGTACTTCACTAAGGAGAGTACAAAGCGTCATGTGTAACATACGAAAATCCATAATATAAGTCATGGATTCCCATGCTGACATTTAACATGACAGTAAAATTTAGGCAGAATTAAAACTTTCTAAGTTAAACATGCATTACAAAATAACTACGTCCCCAAAAGTAGCAGTCACACAAAACATCAAAGTCACACCCCACAGAGTACCAGCATAGTCATAATACAATCATCTGAGTAGCACAAAAGTCCTTAAGATCATCTCCCTTCATGTCTTCACGCCTACGGATACGGGACTCTCGGCTCATCCTCAATCCACTCTATCTTGGCATTATCTGGGGGAAAAATAAAGTGTGAGTGATAAAAATCACCCAGCAAGGATACAATAAACGACCATGACATACATAAAGAATTAGGGCGTGAATGTAACAACATAAACCTTAGAATAGCAAGTCATACCTGTCTTAAGTCCTGAAATCAACCGAAGGTACGGACTAGGCATAATTCTAGACAGCGTTAACCACTATCGACTTATTAAGTCCTTAGCTGTATCATACCACGTATTAACGTAATCATGAGTTATGCAATATGCAGTGCAATGCATAATGTCATGCCATGTCGTGTCAAAAACATCAGTATGGTCCCATAAAAGTCATGTCATAAAAACAGAGTGTCAGATCAATTAACCCCGGATCTGAGCGGGTCCAGAACAGATATCAGATCAATTAACCCCGGATCTGAGCGGGTCCAGGACAGATATCAGATCAATTAACCCCGGATCTGAACGGGTCCAGAACAGATATCAGATCAATTAACCCCGGATCTGAACGGGTCCAGAACAGATATCAGATCAATTAACCCCGGATCTGAACGGGTCCAGAACAGATATCATGTCATCAGACCAATTAACCCCGGGTCTGGAGTCGGGTTAGTCGCATGCTTAGCCGGCAAGGAATTCATGAAGCTTTCTTTAAAATATGGGACCGTAAAAACTTTTCATGCATACGAAAAGATAATCACTTGTAAAACTTGCTTGCATCATAAAATCCATGAAAATCAGGTTCATGATCATGCATGATGCATGTCGTGATATGAAATGCAAGCCATGACATAAATGATCGTATGCATAACATGTCAACGTACATGGGTTTGGATGAATATTTCCACATTTTGTACTTTATTTACATAGGACGGTTAGGCTAACCATTTTGGTCCATTTCCACGCCTCTTTCGTCACAAGTACGTTAGGTGAAATCATAGATACTAGTCGTAGAAATGGGAATTTATTTTAAATAACCAAAAAGGCTTACTTACTTACTTTACGAGTTATTATAAGTGCTGGGACTGGGCTGACCAACGTTACTAAAAATTTAATTGTGGCAATTCCGTAATTCCGTTTCCAGAAATTCCAACTCGTATACATCATAAACACGTGGGACTAGTGTCCTACCGAAATTTAGCTCATTTGCATGTCTCTAAGTCCCTTTTCTAAGCATGGAAAGTCGTTGCAAATTTAAAGGTGTTTCCAGTAATTCCTGTTGAGCAGTTTTACCAATTAATTCATTAAAAATAATCTAGAACTTGTTTTACTGAAATTCCAACTGGCATGTCTTCTAGACTCCTAGAGGTACTATCATGCCAAAAACCAGCTTTATTGGTTATTCACAAGGTCCTTTTTCGGATAGAACAAAAATGATGTTCTGTCCTGCCAGTCTCAGACTTTCCAGTCTGAGCAGCTTTAGTGGATATTTTATTAAAAATCTTCCACAACTCCTTTTTCCAAAATTCCAACTTGCACATTTCCTAAACACATAATGGTATCATTACACCGAAAATTAGCCTTTTTGAACATCTTCAAGATCTCTTTTCAGGTCATGCAAAACGTTACATCATTCTGTCCTGTTCCAGAATTTACAGTCTGAGCAGTCTTACCAATTATTTTATTAAGAATTAACCATAACTTATTTTTCCAAAATTCCAACTCTCAACTCTACTATACACATGGGGCTAGCTCTGTGATAAAGACCAGATTTATTGAAGGTTCCAAAAGATCCTTTTTAAATTCGTTAAACCAAGGAACCAATTCTGCCCTGCTCCAGAATTCCCTACTGGAGCAGTTTTACCGTAAAATTTCTTAAAAATAATCCTTTGCTTATTTTAACAAAATTCCAACTCTCAATCGTGCTATACTCATAGGACTAACATTGTGCCAAAGATTAGATTCATTGAAGGTCTGGAAGTCCAGTTCTAAAGTCGTTGAATGTGTCACTCATTCTGTCCAGTTCCAGTACTTTGATATTTTGTCATGGTTAAAGTCACATACACCCATTCATGTTGTCCTTTTGCACTAGGTCATTGATTAACACTTATAACCCATTGTGACATAAATTTCCAGGTTGCATGCTTGTTATAAAATCACCTTTGCATCACAATAAACAGTTTGTAGACATCTAACCAAACTATCATCATATCTATCACATGCATGCACTCCTAGGACCTTCAAAATTGCATCCAAGAGTTAATCTTGTCTAGGCCTACTTAGACTATCCTTGTAATACTCTAAATCAGCCTCAAACCATATTGCAAGTAGGAAATAACATCATCTTAGACACAATAACCCACATGCAAGACATTATTCTTGAGAGATAGCTAAGATACAATCTTAAACTTAAAGGGTACCACTAAAGATCACATCTTTGAATACTTTAACCATTCAAGACACTAATCCTTTAGGTAAATCATGAGAGATTAGTGTATACTTGCCTCTTCAAGCCAAAGTTTTTGCCTTTGCTTGGTTTTGGAGTAAGTTGAGTTGGAATCCTTCTCCTCCTACTCCCTTGAGCACACGTTTTGGAGGAAGAGGAAGGAAGAGGTTAGTCTCTCTTAAATAGTGAAAATAGAATCTTAGTTGAGGCTAGAACATCTTACCAAAGTTGTCTTGGAGTGGAGCTTCAAGTGTAGCTAGTTAGCTTCACCTAAGAGTGTTGAAGATCTTCATCCCTTGAGCATGGAGGCCACGGTTTGAAGAGGGAAATAATACCCATGTGAGCTTCACTATTTTGTATGAAAAATCTACTTAAGAACTTTGAAATGAGTCTTACCTAGAGGATTCTTGAGCTTGGAGAAGAAGATGGAGTTGTGCCTCTTGTTCTTGGTGTGGCCGAATGTAGAGGGTGAAAAGGAGGGTGGAGAACTTTCTTAAATGTGTAGTAGGAGTTTACTTGGAGAATTGTTCAAGACCAAATGAAAATGAGGTTGTCTTGAGAATAAAAAGAGCTAGAGGTGTGAGAGAGGGGGGTGGTGGCCGAATGCATGGAGAGAAAGAAGGAATCTAGGCCTTCTTTTTCTTACACCCTAGCCCCTCTTTTCTTTATTTTATTGTTTAATTTCAAATAATTTTGATATTTTAATTATAAATCATGAAATAGAATTATGGAGAGGGTTCTAGAGGCTTTCATGCCTTGGCCGAAATTTTAGGGGGTGTTGGGGGTATTTTGGTCATTTCACATTTATCCTACCCCACATCTATATTATTTACAATGTTATTTATTTCATTAAATTTTGATTTTAATCTTTGCTTTTATGTTTGTATAAGAACTAGTTTACTTCAAGGGTGATCAATGGCCCTTGGCCGTTTTCACAAGGGATGTTACATACCTCGTGATGTTCGCTTGTATTTTCTTTAATTCGTGTGGTGTATGGTTTTATTTATTGCATTCCAAGGTTAGAATATATATTTATATATAATAGGATGTACCATGTGCATGTCACCTAAAACATATATTAGTGTACATGTATCCACATATACACATGTATACATGCCTATATGTACTTATACACGTATACATATGTATCTTTTTATATATATATGTGTGTGTGTGTGTACGTGTTCATGGCAATATATACATGCGCCCATATGCGTTTATGTTGTACATATATATATAAACCCATGTTTTCCTATATACACGCATATAGGTACATATACATTTCCTACGCATAGCGTGCGCATACCTATATATATATTGGTATGTATTGTTCATATAACTATATTCCTCGTGTATCACCTTTATTGGAATCCCCTTATCTTATTATTTAGTATCATCTTCGGAGTACTTAAGTAAAGGCGGGTTAAGCTAGCTTGAGTATCACGCGCTTAAAGAAATTATCGCTTTCATTCCGTCACTTGTTCATAGTTCCAAGTACACGGTTGTCGGGGTACAACATCCTCCCCTCCTTAACATAAGTTTCGTCCTCGAAACTTCAGAACTCGTCAAAAAGATGGGGCATCAACTCCTCACGTTGTCTTCTGTTTCCCATGTGGCTTCTCCTTTAGGTAATAAGATCGCATAAAGCGTATGTTTAGTTCCCTCAGAACTGCTTTGTTTCCTTTATCTTAGAGGTCTCATCAGAACTTATTCTAATTTTCGAGAGGTGTTATCGTAACCTATCCTATATCAAGCACTCGCAAACTCAATACTATGTACTTGATAATGAAATCCATTCCGGGTAAACATGACCGTAGCAAGCTTATAATTTCCTAAGAATGAACAACCATGCAGATATCATTAACTCTAGGGTATAGACTATTCGCTCTGTTCTATAAACATCCTTTCAGTGATCATGTAACGGTCATCCTATTTAAGAAATAGCTTCCAAAGACACCCGAGATAATTCCCATAAGGTACACAAACCAAGATCTTCATAAGGTATGTCACGTATTCACCCGTCTTGCTACTTGCCTTATTACGTACTAACTCTTACCCCTTTTCGCGATCATTTCATAGAATCGAACTAGAAGTTGGGGTTCTCCTTTGAAACTTATGTTCCTTTTGTGACATTTCAAATCATCCTAAGGTGGCCCGTTCTCTTAAGACATGGTTTTCTTAGTCATGACCCACTTCCCTTCATAGTACAATAAAACGGGTACAAGTGCTAATAGTGACACGTCATGACGAGGACCTCATACACAGTGTCATACTTAGTAATGTTATCACTAGCAACCTTACCTACTTGCTTGTGGTCTACTAGTCATAACCCAAGGAACTATCATAATCACTCTTACTTGGTTAATAGGAAATAGAGCAGAGAACATAGGTATCTTATACTTATTAGGCATACCTTGGTTGTTTCTTTGTCTTCCTCATAGACTAGCCTTATATGGTTACGGTTTCCACCTTCTACTTTGTTTGCTTGTTAAATCGTTTCTTTCATTCTTTCATCCCCTTACATCACATTCTGCTCCATAGCGACCCTCCAATAATTCGCCGACAGTCCTTGAATACGATTTAACTTAACCTAATTGGATCTGGTAGTCTAAACCTTTCATCTCTTATAATCAAAGGAACATACTGCCTCAAAGTAATGAATGAGTATGGAAAGGCCTGGCCCTTGTCTTAGTGAGTTAAATTCCGACAACGATATTCCTTCAGGGCTAGTATGATGTAATTGACCTATCATGATTATATACTATTGGCGTTTCCTTCTTTTCATGACAGAAGTCCTTAGGTCCTGATTGTGATCCATACGCTTTCTTTCGATAAACATCCTTCTGTTGGCCATAAAAGCGGTTCCATGGGTGTTAGAAATTTCTTCCCTAAGATTACATATGTGATGACTCGTACCTTACTCTGAGATCGGACTCTTATAGAAGGGTGAAACCCCAATCTCTCGCTAAGTCCTACTTGACTCATCCATTTCGTCGACACTCCAATCCCGTAATAATCGAACCTAGGGTGGAAGTCCTTCCTGGGAATTTGTGTCGTTTTGTGGTGTTCTTGTTCCTTACAGAATTTATGTTTTCTTTTCCCAATCACAAGAGTATTCTCGTTTGCTTTGTCCTCATAAACTATTATGCTATGCAAGATTTCGTCACCTCATATTGTTATTGCTAGAGTGGGTTAGATAATCCCGACTTATAATAGTCATGGAAGGAATTTACCCATCTTACTGGATTGTTCTTAAGATGCCGGACTCATAAGGTCTGTAACATGTCAGGACGTTTGTCAATCCTATTGGTTTTGAGGATGTCTATGATTCGCCTTGCACACATTCCATGTTCTTCCTCGAGCTTGGTTTCTCTCGTTGGAAATAGTCGGTTTGCAATTTGGTTTTGTTAACACTTGGGTTTCCCGAAGTGGTCAAACAAATCATTGATCCTAGGCAACTGGTAGTTATCTACCATGGAAACCTTATTGAGCTCCGACTATTATAGTAGTAACCCAACCGTTAAGAACAATTTGATAGCTTATTCTAGTTTTTACACTTTAGTTGGTTTACTTTATCGCATTGCTCCAATGACCGTTTATACCTTGGCTAAAGGACATAATAAAACATAGGTAATTCGGATTTAAATTAAGCAGTCCGGAGTACCTGTTACGATTTGAGGTTTCAGGCGCTGCTGAATCAGGCACTCTTTCATCCAGGTTAGCGTTCTTGGTTATCTCTTTATTATCCCTCCGGGGAAACGGTCGCCACTTCCTGTTTCGTTTCTTAAGTCCTTTATTTCGTCCTTCCATTAGTTTAATATCGCGTTCTGCTCTGTAGCAGTCCTCCAGTAATTCCTTGAAAGTGCTAGAATATGCATTCGCTAGCCGAATCTTAATCCGAAAGTCTAGACCTCGCATGAATCTGATTACCTTAAGCTCTCCGTCTTCCATGATCAAGGGAACATAGCGGCCCAATGTAGTGAACCGACTAGCATACTCTGAGACAGTGATACCTGGTTCTTGTCTCAAGGTGTCAAATTCCTCAACCCTCGTCATGATTAGTTCTGTAGAGAGGAAAAACTCACAAAACTCCTCTAGAAACCTTGCCCAAGTCACCGGTCGGGGCAATGGCTGGATACAAGTTCTCCACCACAGGCTGGCCTTGCCAATCAAAAATGGCCGGACAATTAGTGTCTTTACCTTCTCAGGTACTTGTATCAGCAAGAAGGTACTTTCGACTTCATCAAGCCATTTTTCCGCTTCCTCGGGACTAGATTCTCCGCCAAATTCTGGGATATGTGCTCTTACTAGCTTCCGGTAATAAAACCCAGCGCTGCCCGGGGGTGAAAGTGACAATGCTTGTTCGTTAGTCTGTGATGCCATCTGCACTTATGGTTTTAATGTCTATTTAGAATATCAGAATTAAAATCAATTGAATTTGACTAAGGACCAAAATCGAAAACTCTTAAGTAAAGGAGATAAAAGGACACATCTTATGTCATAGACTTAGCTTTCATAGTTTAGGTTAGTTATTAAATCATATCCTAAACCCGGTCTAAGTGGTCCTATTCTAAGGTCGCCACTCATCTAAGATCATGACTTAGGTCTACAATCAAACTTAGATTGCTAAGATCGTAACTTAGTTCTATGTTCTGCCCGTAATCTAGAGCCTGGGCTCTGATACCACCTGTAGCGCCCCGCACCCGGGCCTCGTCCGGATACGGTGCACCCGCCGTACTTCACTAAGGAGAGTACAAAGCGTCATGTGTAACATACGAAAATCCATAATATAAGTCATGGATTCCCATGCTGACATTTAACATGACAGTAAAATTTAGGCAGAATTAAAACTTTCTAAGTTAAACATGCATTACAAAATAACTACGTCCCCAAAAGTAGCAGTCACACAAAACATCAAAGTCACACCCCACAGAGTACCAGCATAGTCATAATACAATCATCTGAGTAGCACAAAAGTCCTTAAGATCATCTCCCTTCATGTCTTCACGCCCTAATTCTTTATGTATGTCATGGTCGTTTATTGTATCCTTGCTGGGTGATTTTTATCACTCACACTTTATTTTTCCCCCAGATAATGCCAAGATAGAGTGGATTGAGGATGAGCCGAGAGTCCCCCGACAACCGTGTACTTGGAACTATGAACAAGTGACGGAATGAAAGCGATAATTTCTTTAAGCGCGTGATACTCAAGCTAGCTTAACCCGCCTTTACTTAAGTACTCCGAAGATGATACTAAATAATAAGATAAGGGGATTCCAATAAAGGTGATACACGAGGAATATAGTTATATGAACAATACATACCAATATATATATAGGTATGCGCACGCTATGCGTAGGAAATGTATATGTACCTATATGCGTGTATATAGGAAAACATGGGTTTATATATATATGTACAACATAAACGCATATGGGCGCATGTATATATTGCCATGAACACGTACACACACACACACATATATATATAAAAAGATACATATGTATACGTGTATAAGTACATATAGGCATGTATACATGTGTATATGTGGATACATGTACACTAATATATGTTTTAGGTGACATGCACATGGTACATCCTATTATATATAAATATATATTCTAACCTTGGAATGCAATAAATAAAACCATACACCACACGAATTAAAGAAAATACAAGCGAACATCACGAGGTATGTAACATCCCTTGTGAAAACGGCCAAGGGCCATTGATCACCCTTGAAGTAAACTAGTTCTTATACAAACATAAAAGCAAAGATTAAAATCAAAATTTAATGAAATAAATAACATTGTAAATAATATAGATGTGGGGTAGGATAAATGTGAAATGACCAAAATACCCCCAACACCCCCTAAAATTTCGGCCAAGGCATGAAAGCCTCTAGAACCCTCTCCATAATTCTATTTCATGATTTATAATTAAAATATCAAAATTATTTGAAATTAAACAATAAAATAAAGAAAAGAGGGGCTAGGGTGTAAGAAAAAGAAGGCCTAGATTCCTTCTTTCTCTCCATGCATTCGGCCACCACCCCCCTCTCTCACACCTCTAGCTCTTTTTATTCTCAAGACAACCTCATTTTCATTTGGTCTTGAACAATTCTCCAAGTAAACTCCTACTACACATTTAAGAAAGTTCTCCACCCTCCTTTTCACCCTCTACATTCGGCCACACCAAGAACAAGAGGCACAACTCCATCTTCTTCTCCAAGCTCAAGAATCCTCTAGGTAAGACTCATTTCAAAGTTCTTAAGTAGATTTTTCATACAAAATAGTGAAGCTCACATGGGTATTATTTCCCTCTTCAAACCGTGGCCTCCATGCTCAAGGGATGAAGATCTTCAACACTCTTAGGTGAAGCTAACTAGCTACACTTGAAGCTCCACTCCAAGACAACTTTGGTAAGATGTTCTAGCCTCAACTAAGATTCTATTTTCACTATTTAAGAGAGACTAACCTCTTCCTTCCTCTTCCTCCAAAACGTGTGCTCAAGGGAGTAGGAGGAGAAGGATTCCAACTCAACTTACTCCAAAACCAAGCAAAGGCAAAAACTTTGGCTTGAAGAGGCAAGTATACACTAATCTCTCATGATTTACCTAAAGGATTAGTGTCTTGAATGGTTAAAGTATTCAAAGATGTGATCTTTAGTGGTACCCTTTAAGTTTAAGATTGTATCTTAGCTATCTCTCAAGAATAATGTCTTGCATGTGGGTTATTGTGTCTAAGATGATGTTATTTCCTACATGCAATATGGTTTGAGGCTGATTTAGAGTATTACAAGGATAGTCTAAGTAGGCCTAGACAAGATTAACTCTTGGATGCAATTTTGAAGGTCCTAGGAGTGCATGCATGTGATAGATATGATGATAGTTTGGTTAGATGTCTACAAACTGTTTATTGTGATGCAAAGGTGATTTTATAACAAGCATGCAACCTGGAAATTTATGTCACAATGGATTATAAGTGTTAATCAATGACCTAGTGCAAAAGGACAACATGAATGGGTGTATGTGACTTTAACCATGACAAAATATCAAAGTACTGGAACTGGACAGAATGAGTGACACATTCAACGACTTTAGAACTGGACTTCCAGACCTTCAATGAATCTAATCTTTGGCACAATGTTAGTCCTATGAGTATAGCACGATTGAGAGTTGGAATTTCGTTAAAATAAGCAAAGGATTATTTTTAAGAAATTTTACGGTAAAACTGCTCCAGTAGGGAATTCTGGAGCAGGGCAGAATTGGTTCCTTGGTTTAACGAATTTAAAAAGGATCTTTTGGAACCTTCAATAAATCTGGTCTTTATCACAGAGCTAGCCCCATGTGTATAGTAGAGTTGAGAGTTGGAATTTTGGAAAAATAAGTTATGGTTAATTCTTAATAAAATAATTGGTAAGACTGCTCAGACTGTAAATTCTGGAACAGGACAGAATGATGTAACGTTTTGCATGACCTGAAAAGAGATCTTGAAGATGTTCAAAAAGGCTAATTTTCGGTGTAATGATACCATTATGTGTTTAGGAAATGTGCAAGTTGGAATTTTGGAAAAAGGAGTTGTGGAAGATTTTTAATAAAATATCCACTAAAGCTGCTCAGACTGGAAAGTCTGAGACTGGCAGGACAGAACATCATTTTTGTTCTATCCGAAAAAGGACCTTGTGAATAACCAATAAAGCTGGTTTTTGGCATGATAGTACCTCTAGGAGTCTAGAAGACATGCCAGTTGGAATTTCAGTAAAACAAGTTCTAGATTATTTTTAATGAATTAATTGGTAAAACTGCTCAACAGGAATTACTGGAAACACCTTTAAATTTGCAACGACTTTCCATGCTTAGAAAAGGGACTTAGAGACATGCAAATGAGCTAAATTTCGGTAGGACACTAGTCCCACGTGTTTATGATGTATACGAGTTGGAATTTCTGGAAACGGAATTACGGAATTGCCACAATTAAATTTTTAGTAACGTTGGTCAGCCCAGTCCCAGCACTTATAATAACTCGTAAAGTAAGTAAGTAAGCCTTTTTGGTTATTTAAAATAAATTCCCATTTCTACGACTAGTATCTATGATTTCACCTAACGTACTTGTGACGAAAGAGGCGTGGAAATGGACCAAAATGGTTAGCCTAACCGTCCTATGTAAATAAAGTACAAAATGTGGAAATATTCATCCAAACCCATGTACGTTGACATGTTATGCATACGATCATTTATGTCATGGCTTGCATTTCATATCACGACATGCATCATGCATGATCATGAACCTGATTTTCATGGATTTTATGATGCAAGCAAGTTTTACAAGTGATTATCTTTTCGTATGCATGAAAAGTTTTTACGGTCCCATATTTTAAAGAAAGCTTCATGAATTCCTTGCCGGCTAAGCATGCGACTAACCCGACTCCAGACCCGGGGTTAATTGGTCTGATGACATGATATCTGTTCTGGACCCGTTCAGATCCGGGGTTAATTGATCTGATATCTGTTCTGGACCCGTTCAGATCCGGGGTTAATTGATCTGATATCTGTTCTGGACCCGTTCAGATCCGGGGTTAATTGATCTGATATCTGTCCTGGACCCGCTCAGATCCGGGGTTAATTGATCTGATATCTGTTCTGGACCCGCTCAGATCCGGGGTTAATTGATCTGACACTCTGTTTTTATGACATGACTTTTATGGGACCATACTGATGTTTTTGACACGACATGGCATGACATTATGCATTGCACTGCATATTGCATAACTCATGATTACGTTAATACGTGGTATGATACAGCTAAGGACTTAATAAGTCGATAGTGGTTAACGCTGTCTAGAATTATGCCTAGTCCGTACCTTCGGTTGATTTCAGGACTTAAGACAGGTATGACTTGCTATTCTAAGGTTTATGTTGTTACATTCACGCCCTAATTCTTTATGTATGTCATGGTCGTTTATTGTATCCTTGCTGGGTGATTTTTATCACTCACACTTTATTTTTCCCCCAGATAATGCCAAGATAGAGTGGATTGAGGATGAGCCGAGAGTCCCGTATCCGTAGGCGTGAAGACATGAAGGGAGATGATCTTAAGGACTTTTGTGCTACTCAGATGATTGTATTATGACTATGCTGGTACTCTGTGGGGTGTGACTTTGATGTTTTGTGTGACTGCTACTTTTGGGGACGTAGTTATTTTGTAATGCATGTTTAACTTAGAAAGTTTTAATTCTGCCTAAATTTTACTGTCATGTTAAATGTCAGCATGGGAATCCATGACTTATATTATGGATTTTCGTATGTTACACATGACGCTTTGTACTCTCCTTAGTGAAGTACGGCGGGTGCACCGTATCCGGACGAGGCCCGGGTGCGGGGCGCTACATTATTAACCCTAGAATGAATATGGTTATCGATACATAGTACCAAGGTTAGAGGTGCTTAAGATATGAGATGGGTTGTGATAATGCTTTCAGAGAATAAAGGATAAGTCCTGACGTAATCTCTAAGATAAGCTGAACGAAGCAGTTCTAAGGGGACTAACTAGATATTTTATTCTATCCTATGTATCAGAAGGCGAAGACAGAGAATCAAAGACCCACTAGATTGTTGCAAACCCTCTTAGTTCCGAGTGGAAATAGGATCATGTCCCTATAGATTTTACGACCAACCTGCCAAGGGCAAAGAATGGACGGGATGCCAGTATGGCCATCGTAGTTTGTTTAATGAAATCCGCCCATTCCATGGCCTCTTACAAAGCATTGTAGGGGAGAGAAAGTGGCCAAGATAGGAGCAGAGTTTTGGATTAACGAAAAACGACGACCATGGAAATTTCCTACAGGCAAGAAAATGATTCTTAAAAGCACCACTGGCGGAACCACATGAGGGACATAAGGAAACATGAAAGCATGTACCACATTTTTTATTCATTTTCCAGTTTCGAGGACGAAACTTATAATAAGGCGGGGAGGATGTTGTACCCCACAAAAATCGTGCTGTATCTGAGACTAGTATGAAGTGACACAGTGGAACGTTATTTCTGCCAAGAACATTTTACTAAGCTTTATCAACGTTCCCTTAATATTGTAGGAAATAGTATACTACCTCAAGTATGAATTACGAAGCATGCGAATCGACAATTTTACCTTCCAGGATTCTTAAAATTTTCGGCCACAAGGGTTTTAGAAACTATAAGACATTTGAATCCTTAAAAGATACCTAACTTATAATAGCTTCTTAAAAAGGAAGCCTAAAAGCTTACACATGGAATTAAGTGTTCCACTAAATGTGTCTCAAGGGTTAAGGAAAAAGTTCCCCTCCTTTTTCCTTTAAGGCCGCCGGATACTACATAGGGCACACATGAGATCACCTTCAACGTAAATGCCCAACTAGTCACTTCATTTGTCTCTCAAAGAAATTCTAAAACCATCTCCTACAAGTAGTAATTTATGAGGTTGGATCCTTCAGGTACATTTTATTAAGTCTTACTAAGACTGCTTCAATTATTTTTCCTTAAGGTAAATTCTATAAAGAAACGGAAATGACACAAGCATGTTCATGAAGTATGTGAGATGATAGCATTACCCTCCCAATATTTTTCATAAATCTTGGCCATGAGGGTCTTGAGGATACCATAATAGGGTTTTCTCTTACAAGCCAACTAACCCTTAGTAGTCTTAGTAAAGCAAGCATTAAAAGTTCATACTAGCATTTAGTATCCTACTAAATGGGATTAAAAAGGTAAAAAGGGGAAAGTGTTACTTTTTCTCCATTAAGCCGCCGAGTAAAAAGGGGTAATTAGGAGGCTACCTTTTTGTTAAAAAGACCAACTACTCACTTTAGTTGCTTACTAAAGCAATATTATAAAGTAGTTATGCATGAAGTAGCCATATGAGGATATTATTTTAAGAATAGGTAACTCACATAAACCGTGGGTTACAAGGAATGGAGAAATAATGGACCAACTTTACCATTTAACTCTTCTCCAACAATTAGTAACTTATCATTAAACACCCTCAAAAAGCAACTAAAGCATGATGGAGCATGTTTAACCACCGCCGGTTGAACCCGTGGGTAATCCATGGTAACTCCTTAAACCACCATAGTAACTTTCTAAAAAGTAACTTAAGGAATAAGAAAGGATAAAGCAATTAAGGAGTAAATGAGCTTAGGGATAAACCCCTTAACTGCCGGCTATTCCCTTGGGTGAGCCAAGAGGACTTCATCACTAAATTTAGTTACTTTTGGTCTAATGACTTTAATTTTTGTGAAAAGTATGTTTACATGATATATTTATACATATATGCGTAGTATTGGAAATATATATAGATATATGTGGTATATATATATATATGTATGTATATATATATGTATGTATATATATATATATCTATATATATATATGTATGTATATATATATATATATATATATATATATTTCTACCTATGGTGTATTAGTGGCCTAAAGGACCTTAGTTTCATGAAAAGTATATTTAAAGGATAATACTTTGAAAATACACTTTAAGAACGCATATATGTATAGTATATAAATTAAGATATGAAAATGGGTAAGCTATGTTAATAGATAAAATGCAATAAATTGAATTCATATATGTATAAGTACACACATTTATAATTTTGGCCATAAGGCCTTTTTGAGCTTATAATGGCTTTAAGATTCTTCATGTACCCTAAAAAAATTAACTCATGGTTAAGCTTTAAGTGAGCTCCATTATGATGTTCAAGCACATGAAAAGTTTTCCATCTTCCTTCATGATGGAACAGCCGGCCACTCCCCCTAACCAAGAAGCTTCTTTATTCTTCTTTTAATAAAGATCCTCTTAACTCATCTTTAACCTACTAACTATCCAAGAAATTACCAAGCAAATAGCAAAAATCTTCCCTCTCCTTTCCCTCAAAGCACACGGCCAACTTGAGCCAAGGAGATCTAAGAAACATTCAAGTTCAAGTTTGGTCTAGGTGAGTGATATCCTAAACTCCTTAAATGAATTATGTACCTCACATAGTGAAGCTCACAATATATCCTTTTTTCTTGTGAAAACCGTGACCTTCAAGAGGTCACTAGGTGAAGATTTTCAAAGTAATAAGAGAGATTAGCTTCTTGGTGAGTTGGATTTATCTCAACCTCCATTCAAGATTCAATTTGGTAAGACCATCTAGCCTCAAACTAAAACGTATTGTGTGTTTAAATAGTGGCTAACAAATATTCTACCCCTAAAACCGTGTATGTTAGGAAGGGGTTGAAGGAAGCATTACCTTGTTTTAACAAGTTCAAGCAAGATCTAAGATCCAAAAAGGCAAGTACACTATAAATACTCTTGGCTTATGTGTGAAAGTATATGCTTGAATGTCTAGCTACCATTAAGATTTAATCTTAGATGGAAAATATTAACCTTGAAGCATGGAAGTTTAGTGTTCCTTAAGAATGATGACTTGCATGTGTGAAATTCCCCCAAAGATAAGTTATTTGCCTCCTTTGAATATGAATATGTTGCATATCTAAGATAAACGGGGTAAAAATTTCTCTTTCTCACCATGTAAAGGGGACGGTGGAGAAGGAGATAGGGTTGAACAATATTTCATGTGCAAGAATATGTTTTGGGAGGTGAAAGATATATGGAAGTTGTATGTTTGAATGTTTTATGGGTTAGATGTGTTATGTTCATTATGAAAATGAAATATAGGCCCTTCTTATGTTTAGGAGACGGGCTGTTTGGGGGTTAGGTAGTGCATAAATTTAGTTGTACCAAAAGCAAACTTTATTATGTACAAAATGGGCAATATTAAGTTGTGCCATGTGTAATATTCGGAACTGTTTTTGAAGTGGGTGTATGTAGCTTTTAGAACATATTAGCATCAGTAATGTTTATGTTAAAAAGTGTATTTGATGGTTAGTAAGCCATTTTAGAAGAATAAGTTTAGTTGGTACACTTTTAGCGATAAAAGTGACAAAAAGGAAAAAATTACTGGAAGAAGACAGATTTAAGTAACGTTTTGTAAAGCCCAAAAATGGACCTTAGGGTCGTGCATATGAGATAATTTTTGGTGGGATGCTAGTCTTAGGTGTTTATTAAATCTGTGAGTTGGAATTTTGGAAAACGAATTTGTGGTTTATTTATAATAAAATTATTACTGAAGGCTGGTCACTCCAGATTCTGTATGTACCTATCTTTAGAAAAATAATTAGATGATCACCTTAGACCTATTGGACTGCTCTGAAATTTTTATGGTAATCACTTAAGACATTGGGGAACCTGTCCATGTAAATAAATCATCCTGGAACCACCATTTTAAGGGTTAACAATTGAGTTGAAGTTAACAGTACAAAACTAGAAAACAGGACAGAATTATGGCATGATGTTGTGAGGCCTTATTATTTCAAATTTGTGCTCATATATGTTATTGGGATTATGAATATTACTTCTTGGTATGTCCATTATGTTTTTAAGGTATTGGCCCAAAATAAATACGCTTTTTGGGCTTGAAAGCAAGGTAAAATCTGGGTACTGCGCTGCTGAATCCAGCAGTGCCCTGTTTTGGCAATTTAATGATTTGAGGGTCCTATATGTCTTAGATCGCTACGAAATTTTTATGTCAAGTAGATAAGACTCTCTTAAGCATATGTAGGACATGGGATCATGAAAATGGGCCGAAGCTATGAGGTTTGAGGCCGCATGAACAGAACCTTAATTCTGGAAATTTTTCCAGCTTAAGGAATAAGGAATGATGAGTATTACATGATGCATCTAATCATGAAATCCATGTTGCACGTCATACATTGCATCATCATCCTTTGCATGATTTATGATACTGATTTTATGACAAAGAACGATGAAAAAGCGCTTTCAAAGAAAAGATTTCGGTTTTGAAAGAAACGATTTCCATTGGTACCATTTAAATTCTGTCAAGCATAACTCGCTCCAGATTCGGGGTTAATTGATCTGTTGATGATTATGACCGTACAGGCCCGGAGAGAATAGACCTGGTTATGATGATTATGATCGTTCAGGCCTGGAGAGAATAGACCTAATAATGATAATTTATGACCGTACAGGCCCGGAGAGAATAGACCTGATGACGACGATTGATGGTATGACCGTTTTCAAATTCGGACATAATAGATCTGAAGAGAATGTTATGACCGCCTCAGATCCTGATATAATAGATCTGAATACTCACTCCTCTCGTTTTATTTACGATGATGTTTTGAATGAAAGAATGAAAGAACTTGTCCTCATTTTTATCATGACGCATAGCATATGCATACGCATACATACCGCATTTTGTATGGCTAGTTGAATAATTGATGCACTATCACTCAGGCTATAAGGATATGTTTTGATATCTCCTAAGTTAGGATCTAATAGGATTCCTTATCTCTTAAATTATGATCATATGTCCTTACGAATGATGAAGTGAAAGTTAGGTATGTTACAAATCCAAACTTTTTGGGGTTTTGGTTCTTGTGTGTACTTTCCATTTAATTCATGATTATTTATGGTTTACTTGCTGGTGACGTTGTCACTCACCCTGTTATTTTTCCTCCCAGAGCCTGCAGAGAATAGGGTCGAGTGGATCGAGGATGAGCCAGGGTTCCCTATCCATAAGCATGTGAGAGTGGATATGCCTCAGGACTTTATCATGATGGCTGATAAGTGACGAACTTGCCTTGGGATTTTAATTTGGACGTCTCCTTTTTATTTTGTGGACGGATGTAGACGATGTTGTATGATTACTCGGCATGTTTTATTTAAGGTTTTTATTCTGCCTCTATTTTTGCTTACTTAATGATGAGTAAGCATAAAAGTCCATATATTTCGTTATGGATGTCGATATGATATGAACCGACACCTGGTACTCTCCGTAGTGAAGTACGGCTGGCGCACAGTACGCAGGCTAGCCGGTGCAGGGCGCTATAGGTGGTATCAGAGCTGAGGCTCTAGATTCGGACAGAATATAGAATTAAGTTATGATTTTAGAAATCTAAGCTTGACTTTAGACCTAAGTCACGATCCTAAAAGAGAGTTGACTTTAGACTAGGATGACTTAGACTGGAAAAATTAGGGCCTTGACCTAATAATAAAGCCCTAGTCAATGACATTTTATATGTCCTAGAATTTAATTCGTATCGTATCCTCTTGCATGCCCACTTAAATTCTATTGGATTACGAATTAAATTATGTCGCTTATCTGGATATTTTCACCTTGAATAAAATTCCGACACTCCGTAATGCAGATGACATCACGGTCTGGTAAACTGAACTTACCATTGCCACCCCCGGGAAGCAGTGGATTTTACTATCGGCAGCTAGTTAAAGCACAAGTTCCGAGATTTGGCGGGGAGTCTAGCCCGAAGGAAGCAGAGAAATGGTTAAACGAAGTCGAGAGTAACTTTTTATTGGTTTAGGTGCCTGATGAGATAAGGGCATGAATTGTCCGGCCATTTCGATTGGTAAGGCCAGCCAGTGGTGGAGGACGAGTATCCAGCCACTGCCTTGACCGGTAACTTGGGCAAAATTTCTAGAAGAATTTTGTGAGTTTTTCGTCTCTCCGGACTTGATCGTAAAGAGGATTGAGGAATTTGATACATTAAGACAAGAGCCGGACACCACTGTCTCAGAGTACGCCTATCGATTCATTACATTGGGTCGGTATGCTCCCCTGATTATGGAAGACGGAAAGTATAAGGTGATCAGATTCATGCGCGGTTTAAGCCCTCAGATTAAGATTCGGCTGGTCAAGGCATATTCAAGGACTTTTGATGAATTATTAGGGGATTACTATAGAGCGGAACGCGATAATAAGATAAGGGAAGCACGAAATAAGAGACTTAACGAGCGTATTAAGAAACGAGGCAAAAGGTAGCAGCCATATTCATATAGGGCTAATAACGAGACAACCAGGAACACCAATCTAGACCGAAGAATGATTGATCCAGGGATCTCTGAAACATTCAAACCGTAAACGGGTGCATCTGACTATCCAATTTAAATATAAAGTACCTATGTTCTACCCTGCTTATTTCCCAAGTATGAATGGTTATAGAGCAATGTGATGAGGAACCTTAAGAAAGATTTCTACATAATCAGTGGTATATGGACAAGGAAGACAACTAGAGTAGCACAACTAAAGCATGAAGGCTAGAATACGTTACAAAATTTTAGGGTCCTCCACAGTCAGGTAAGTATCTGGATAAATAGAGCTCAACAAGACTACAATAAAGAATAGGTACCCGCTACTTAGGATCGATGATTTATTTGACCAACTTTGGGTAAAACAACTAACGAGTTGTATATGGTCCGGATGACATGTAATTGTTAGTCAGCTTGCAGGTTGGTATTCCTTAAGGGTGAATTGATAGAAATGATGCAAGATAATGAAATATGTGGGGGGGAAGCGTTACAAGGCCATTTGGAGAGGTAGAATATGATATATATGGTACGATTGGGCGTAGGTCCAGAATTATAAGTTGGGATTATCTAACACACTCTAGCAGTAACGTTATGATTTAGAAGGATCTTGCATAGCATAATATTTCAAATAATTTTTAAACAATGATACCTTTATTCATTTCATGTCTTGAAAGAGAAATCACAGATCTTATGGGGAACAAGGAATATTTGAAATGTCAGGAAGGGACATAAGTTATAAAGAAGGAACAATGATTCTAGTTCGATTGTTACGTAAGGGGGGCATATCAACGAGATGGATGAATTGGGAATACCTGGTGAAAGATTGGGTTCACCGGGCTACGAGGGTACATTATCAGATAAATATATGGGCCATCGTATATGGAAGTCATTCGAATGTGGGTGCATACATTATTAACCCTAGAATGAATATGGTTATCGATACATAGTACCAAGGTTAGAGGTGCTTAAGATATGAGATGGGTTGTGATAATGCTTTTAGAGAATAAAGGATAAGTCCTGACGTAATCTCTAAGATAGGCTGAACGAAGCAGTTCTAAGGGGACTAAATAGATATTTTATTCTATCCTATGTATCAGAAGGCGAAGACAGAGAATCAAAGACCCACTAGATTGTTGCAAACCCTCTTAGTTCCGAGTGGAAATGGGATCATGTCCCTATAGATTTTACGACCAACCTGCCAAGGGCAAAGAATGGACGGGATGCCAGTAGGGCCATCGTAGTTTGTTTGATGAAATCCGCCCATTCCATGGCCTCTTACAAAGCATTGTAGGGGAGAGGAAGTGGCCAAGATAGGAGCAGAGTTTAGGATTAACGAAAAACGACGACCATGGAAATTTCCTACAGGTAAGAAAATGATTCTTAAAAGCACCACTGACGGAACCACTTGAGGGACATAGGGAAACATGAAAGCTTATACCACATTTTTTTTCTTTTTCCAGTTTCGAGGACGAAACTTATAATAAGGGGGGGAGGATGTTGTACCCCACCAAAATCGTGCTGTATCTGAAACTAGTATGAAGTGACGCAGTGGAACATTATTTCTGCCAAGAACATTTTACTAAGCTTTATCAACGTTCCCTTAATATTGTAGGAAACAGTATACTACCTCAAGTATGAATTACGAAGCATGCGAATTGATAATTTAACCTTCCAGGATTCTTAAAATTTTCGGCCACAAGGGTTTTAGAAACTATAAGACATTTGAATCCTTAAAAGATAACTAACTTATAATAGCTTCTTAAAAAGGAAGCCTAAAAGCTTACACATGGAATTAAGTGTTCCACAAAATGTGTCTCAAGGGTTAAGGAAAAAGTTCCCCTCCTTTTTCCTTTAAGGCCGCCGGATACTACATAGGGCACACATGAGATCACTTTCAAAGTAAATGTCTAACTAGTCACTTCACTTGTCTCTCAAAGAAATTCTAAAACGGTCTCCTACAAGTAGTAATTTATGAGGTTGGATCCTTCAGGTACATTTTATTAAGTCTTACTAAGACTGCTTCAATTATTTTTCCTTAAGGTAAATTCTATAAAGAAACGGAAATGACACAAGCATGTTCATGAAGTATGTGAGATGATAGCATTACCCTCCCAATATTTTTCAAAAATCTCAGCCATGAGGGTCTTGAGGATACCATAACAGGGTTTCCTCTTACAAGCCAACTAACCCTTAGTAGTCTTAGTAAAGCAAGCATGAAAAGTTCATACTACCATTTAGTATCCTACTAAAAGGGATTAAAAAGGTAAAAAAGGGGAAAAGTGTTACTTTTTCTCCATTAAGCCGCCGAGTAAAAGGGGGTAATTAGGAGGCTACCTTTTTGTTAAAAAGACCAACTATTCACTTTAGTTGCTTACTAAAGCAATATTATAAAGTAGTTATGCATGAAGTAGCCATATGAGGATATTATTTTAAGAATAGGTAACTCACATAAACAGTGGGTTACAAGGAAAGGAGAAATAATGGACCATCTTTACCATTTAACTCTTCTCCAACAATTAGTAAATTCTCATTAAACACCCTCAAAAAGCAACTAAAGCATGATGGAGCATGTTTAACCACCGCCGGTTGAATCCATGGGTAGTCCATGGTAACTCCTTAAACCACCATAGTAACATTCTAAAATGTAACTTAAGGAATAACAAGGGATAAAGCAATTAAGGAGTAAATGAGCTTGGGGGATAAACCCCTTAACCGCCGGCTATTCCCTTGGGTGAGCCAAGAGGACTTCATCACTAATTTTAGTTACTTTTGGTCTAATGACTTTAATTTTGTGAAAAGTATGTTTACATGATATATTTATACATATATGCGTAGTGTTGGAAATATATATAGATATATGTTGTGTGTGTGTGTATATATATATACACACACACACACCACATATATCTGTATATATTTCGATCTATGGTGTATTAGTGGCCTAAAGGACCTTAGTTTCATGAAAAATGTATTTAAAGGATAATAGTTTGAAAATACACTTTAAGAACGCATATATGTGTAGTATATAAATTAAGATATGAAAATGGGTAAGCTATGTTATTAGAGAAAATGCAATAAATTGAATTCATATATGGGTAAGCTATGTTAAGCTTTAAGTGAGCTCCATTATGATGTTCAAGCACATGAAAAGTTTTCCCTCTTCCTTCATGATGGAACCGCCAGCCACTCCCCCTAACCAAGAAGCTTCTTTCTTCTTCTTTTAATAAAGAGCCTCTTAACTCATCTTTAACCTACTAACTATCCAAGAAATTACCAAGCAAATAGCAAAAATCTTCCCTCTCCTTTCCCTCAAAGCACACGGCCAACTTGAGCCAAGGAGATCTAAGAAACATTCAAGTTCAAGTTTGGTCTAGGTGAGTGATATCCTAAACTCCTTAAAGGAATTATGTACCTCACATAGTGAAGCTCACAATATATCCTTTTTTCTTGTGAAAACCGTGACCTTCAAGAGGTCACTAGGTGAAGATTTTCAAAGTACTAAGAGAGATTAACTTCTTGGTGAGTTGGATTTATAGCAACCTCCATTCAAGATTCAATTTGGTAAGACCATCTAGCCTCAAACTAAAATGTATTGTGTGTTTAAATAGTGGCTAACAAATATTCTACCCCTAAAACCGTGTATGTTAGGAAGGGGTTGAAGGAAGCATTACCTTGTTTCAACAAGTTCAAGCAAAATCTAAGATCCAAAAAGACAAGTACACTATAAATACTCTTGGCTTATATGTGAAAGTATATGCTTGAATGTCTAGCTACCATTAAGATTTAATCTTAGATGGAAAATATTAAGCTTGAAGCATGGAAGTTTAGTGTTCCTTAAGAATGATGACTTGCATGTGTGAAATTCCCCCAAAGATGAGTTCTTTGCCTCCTTTGAATATGAATATGTTGCATATCTAAGATAAACGGGGTAATAATTTCTCTTTCTCACCATGTAAAGGGGACGGTGGAGGAAGGAGATAGGGTTGAACAATATTTCATGTGCAAGAATATGTTTTGGGAGGTGAAAGATATATGGAAGTTGTATGTTTGAATGTTTTATGGGTTAGATGTGTTATGTTCATTATGAAAATGAAATATAGGCCCTTCTTATGTGTAGGATACGGGCTGTTTGGGGGTTAGGTAGTGCATAAATTTAGTTGTACCAAAAGCAAACTTTATTATGTACAAAATGGGCAATATTAAGTTGTGCTATGTGTAATATTCGAAACTGTTTTTGAAGTGGGTGTATGTAGCTTTTAGAACATATTAGCACCTGTAATGTTTATGTTAAAAAGTGTATTTGATGGTTAGTAATCCATTTTAGAAGAATAAGTTTAGTTCGTACACTTTTAGCGATAAAAGTGACAAAAAGGGAAAAATTACTGGAATAGGACAGATTTAACTAATATTTTGTAAAGCCCGAAAATGGACCTTAGGGTAGTGCATATGAGCTAATTTTTGGTGGGATGCTAGCCTTAGGTGTTTATTAAATCTTTGAGTTAGAATTTTGGGAAAAGGATTTGTGGTTTATTTATAATAAAATTATTAGTGAAGGCTGGTCACTCCAGATTCTGTATGTACCTATCTTTAGAAAAATAATTTGATGACCACCTTAGACCTATTGGACTGCTCTGAAATTTTTATGGTAATTACTTAAGACATAGGAAAAACCTGTCAATGTAAATAAATCAGCCTGGAACCACCATTTTAAGGGTTAACAATTGAGTTGAATTTAACGGTACAAAACTGGAAAACAGGACAGAATTCTGGCATGATGTTGTGAGGCCTTATTATTTCGAATTTGTGCTCATATATGTTATTGGGCTTATGAATATTACTCTTGGTATGTCCATTATGTTTTCCAGGTATTGGCCCAAAATAAATAAGCTTTTTGGGCTTGAAAGCAAGGTAAAATTTTGGTACTGCGATGCTGAATCCAGCAGTACCCTCTTTTGGAAATTTAATGATTTGAGGGTTCTATATGTCTTAGATCGCTACGAAATTTTTATGTCAAGTAGATAAGACTCCATTAAGCATATGTAGCACATGGGATCATGAAAATGGGCCGAAGCTATGAGGTTTGAGGCCGCATGAACAGAACCTTAATTCTGGAAATTTTTCCAGCTTAAGGAATAAGGAATGATGAGTATTACCTGATGCATCTAGTCATGAATTCCATGTTGCACGTCATACATTGCATCATCATCCTTTGCATGATTTATGATACTGATTGTATAACAAAGAACGATGAAAAAGCGCTTTCAAAGAAAAGATTTCGGTTTTAAAAAGAACGATTTCCATTGGTACCATTTAAATTCTAGCCAGCATAACCCGCTCCAGATCCGGGGTTAATTGATCTGTTGATGATTATGACCGTACAGGCCCGGAGAGAATAGACCTGATTATGATGATTATGACCGTTCAGGCCCGGAGATAATAGACCTGATAATGATGATTTATGACCGTACAGACGCGGAGAGAATAGATCTGATGACGACGATTGATGGTATGACCGTTTTCAAATCCGGACATAATAGATCTGGAGAGAATGTTATGACCGCCTCAGATCCGGATATAATAGATCTGAATACTCACTCCTCTCGTTTTATTTACGATGATGTTTCGAAAGAAAGAATTAAAGAACTTGTCCTCATTTTTATCATGACGCATCGCATATGCATATGCATACATACCGCATTTTTTATGGCTAGTTGAATAATTGATGTACTATCACTCAGGCTATGAGGATATGTTTTGATATCTCCTAAGTTAGGATCTAATAGGATTCCTTATCTCTTAAATTATGATCCTATGTCCTTACGAATGATGAAATGAAAGTCAGGTATGTTACAAATCCAAACTTTTTGGGGTTTTGGTTCTTGTGTGTACTTTCCATTTAATTCATGATTATTTATGGTTTACTTGCTGGTGACGTTGTCACTCACCCAATTATTTTTCCTCTCAGAGCCTGCAGAGAATAGGGTCGAGTGGATCGAGGACGAGCCTAGAATTCCCTATCCATAGGCGTGTGAGAGTGGATATGCCTCAGGACTTTATCATGATGACTGATATGTGATGAACTTGTCTTGGGATTTTAATTTGGACATCTCCTTTTTATTTTGTGGACGGATGTAGACGATGTTGTATGATTATTCGGCATGTTTTATTTAAAGTTTTTATTCTGCCTCTATTTTTGCTAACTTAATGATGAGTAAGCAGAAAAGTCCAAATATTTCGTTATGGATGTCGATATGATGTGAACCGACGCCTGGTGTTGTACCCCAATTACAATGTACTCGAAACCATGACTAAGTGACATAATGAAGATAATGATTCCTTCACGTGCATTCTACTTTAGTCAAATTAGCGCTTCTTTATTTAAGTCCTTTAAGTTTATTTAGGACGGACACTAAACAGTTATACAAGCGAACGTCACAAGGTGTGTAATACACCTTGTAAATTCGGCCAAAGGCTTTGAGCAACCTTAGAATAAATCCGTTTGTATAAGAATGCAAACATAAATGATCCTCACTGAGCAAGATTAAAATCATAATTAAATAAAAATAAAATAAATAACATTATAAATTATATAAGTATGGGGTATGATAACTGTGAAAAGACAAAACTACCCCCAAACCTCCCTAAAATTCGGCCAAGGGCCTTGAGGCTTCTAGAATCCTCCACATTTTTCTAAACAATTCTTAAAATAACTAATTAGATAATAATTAAAACATAAAACAAACATGCATGCAAAAGAAATATTAAAATAATAAAAAATGTGAAGGCATGGGAGGCAAAAGCTTGAAGCTACAAGCCTAGGCCCCCTTTCCCCTCTTCACCGCCGGATACCCCTTCCCCTTGCCCCCTAGATTTTTTTAAATATTGCAAGACAACTTCATTTCACTTCCATCTTGAACTCTTTCTCAAACCAAGACAAGCTAACACTTAGAAAGTTTTCCATCTCCCTCCACATACACAACTTTCGGCCCCTTCATCTTGGAGCTAGGAGTTCCAACTCAAGATTCATCTTCAAGCTCAAGAAGTATTTAGGTAAGCCTCATTCCAAGTTCCTCAAGTAAATTCTTCATGCCAAACAATGAAGCTTACATGGGTGTTTTTTTTCCTACCCCAACCGTGACCTTTATGGTCACTTGGTGCAAGATATTCAACTCTTATAGGTGGTGCAATCTCTTGCTAGGAAAGCTCCATTCAAGGTTCCACTTTGGTAAGAATATCTAACCTTAAATAAGCTCTATTCTCACTTAAAAATGATGACTAACATTCTTCCCTCCTTCTCTTCAAAAACCGTATGCTCAAGGGTGAAGGAGGAGGAAGATTTCAACTCAACTCATCCAATATCCAAGCTAAGAAAAGAGCTTTAGCTTGAAGAGGCAAGAATACACTAGACTCTCATGATTTATTTGAAAAATTAGTGACTTGAATGACTAGATGTTTCTAAGATGTGAACTTTAGTTGAATACACTAAGTTTTAAGACCATATCTTAGTGATTCCTTAAGAACAATGTCTTGCATGTGATTAAATCCTCCAAAGATGAAGTCTTTCCTTACATGAAATGTGATATAAGGCTGTTTTAGGATGAAGTAAGGCTCAACCAAGTGAGTCTAGGCAAGAATAACTCTTGGATGAAACTTGTGAAGTCCTAAGAAAGCATGCATGTGTTAGATGTGAGTTTTATGAGGTTGTTTGGTAAGATTGGAATAAAATTGCACTTGAATGTGTTGCATGGCTAAATAAATGTTGTAAAATGTGTTCATGTAATCATACAAGTTTCGGCCTAAAGGATGGATATGATGGTGAGATTTGAATCCAAGAAAGATCACCTTTTATGAGCAAATATGGTAGTTGTTGTGCATAAATTACAAACTGTTTTGACATGATGCAAAGATGACTCAATAAAAAGAATGAAATCTGGATATTCATGGGAAAAGGTGTATGTGGTGACTAATAAGTTATTTCATAAGCACAAGATATTTAGTGGTCACTTGACATGAAAAGATGACAAAACACAAAACTACTGGACCTGGACAGAATTGTGCAGTGTTGTGAGACCTGAAAATGGGCCTTACTAACGTGCAAACAATTTGATTTTTGGTATGATGATAGTCCTATGTTGTATCATACATGAGAGTTGGAATTTTGGTAAAATAAGTTGTGGAATATTTTTAATAAAATATTTGGTGAAACTGAGCAAGCTGAAATTTCTGGAATTGGACAGAATTATATGACGTTTTGTATGGCCTAAAAATGGATCTTGGAAATGTGCAATTAAGCTGATTTTTGGTATGGTGACAACTTTATGTGTGCGGCAAGTATGAGAGTTGGATTTTTGGTAAAAGAGGTTGTGGATTATTTCTAAGAAATTAATTGGTAAAACTGCTCAAGCTGAAATCACTGGAACAAAGCAGAAATGAGTAACGTGTTACTTGACCCAAAAATAGACCTTAAAAACATGCAAATGGGCTAACTTTCGGTAGGATGCTAGTTCTGCATGTTTATGACATGGGTGAGTTTGAATTTTGGGAAAATGAATTATGGTTTTGCCACAATAGAATTTTTAGTAAAATTGGTCAGTCCAGTAACAGCATGTGACCTATTTTGGAAAAATAATTAAATGAACCCTTTAAAGTTATTGGATTGTTCTGGAAATTTTATGTTAATCACCTAAGACATAGAGGAGCATGACCATGTAAATTAATCAATTTGGTATTAAAGTTTTGGTGGGTAATTATGTACATAAAGTTAATGTACTAAAACTGGAAAAAAAATTGGGCAGAACAGGGGAATAAGTTAAGAGGCCTAATTTTGTGGATTTGGACCTATATACACGGTTTGGGCCTATGAATGTTAGTCCTTAGGGATTTTATTATATTTTCCAGGCTATGGTCCAAATGATTAAGGTTTTAAGGTCTCAAAAATTAAGGTAATGTTGGTTATTATACCGCAGAATTCAGCAAGTACACTTGGTAATGATTTGATGATTTAAGGGCTTTATTCATCTTAGGAAGTTACAAAAATTTTACGACATGTAAATAATACCCCACTAAGCACATGTAGGACAAAAGATTATGAAAGTGGGCTTGTTTGGTTAATATAGCCGGCCCATGAACATGAGGTAAAATCTGGAAATTTTTAGTTTTCGAAACCATGCTTGTTGACATGTTATAAGGAGTACTTATGATTATTCATGTCATGAATTGCATTGCATATCATTTCATGTATCATGCATGATCATATGCCTCATGAATCTAATTTTAATGAATTTTTCGGTATGCAAGCAAGTCTTTCCAAGTAAATACGTTTTTCGTTATGCATGAAAGTTTTTATGGTCCCATGTTTTAAAGAAAGCTTTATGATTCCCTTGCCGGCCAAGCATGCGACTAACCCGACTCCAGACCCGGGGTTAATTGATTTGATGATATGTTCTGGACCCGTTCAGATCTGGGGTTAATTGATCTAATACATGTTCTGGACCCGTTTGGACCCGGGGTTAATTGGTCTGATGACATGTTCTGGACTCATCCCAGACCCGGGGTTAATTGGTCTGATGATGTGTTCTGGACCCGTTCAGATCTGGGGTTAATTGATCTGATATATGTTCTGGACCCGCTCAGATCCGGGGTTAACTGATCTGACACTCTGTTTTCTTTATGAATATGTTATGGGACCACATGACGATGATTTTTACCATGACATGACATCATGCATTGCATCATGCATACTCCATGCGCACGTCACATAATAAATGCTTATGATATGGAGGATAATGATAATGTGAAAACTGTATTACCTAAGCGTAATTTAGGTTACATTCAGGCGGATTATGGATCTATGGTCAGGTATGATGAATATTAAGATTATTGGGGTTTTACATTCATGTTATAATTCTTTATTTATTTCATGGTGGTTTATTGTATTCTTGCTGGGTGATTTTTATCACTCTCACTTTTATTTTTCCCTAGAGCCAGTTAATGCTAAGATTGAGTGGATCGAGGATGAGCCGAGAGTGCCATACCCGTAGGCGAGGAAGTCAGAAGGAGGCTATGCTTAAGGACTTTTGTGCGGCCATGATGTTTGTATTATGAACAATGTTGAACTCTTTTGGATTTCGGTTATGTCATTTTGTGAGACTACTATTTTTGGGAACTTATTATGCTGAATGCATGTTTATTTAAAAAGTTTTAATTCTGCCGAAATTTTTCTACCATGTTAAGTGTTAACATGAAAGTCCATGGCTTAAGTTATGGATTTTCGCATGTTATGCATGACGCTTTGTACTCTCCTTGGTGAAGTACGGCAGGTGCACCGTATTCGGACAAGGTCCGGGTGCGGGGTGCTACACCTGGTACTCTCCGTAGTGAAGTACAGCGCGCGCACCGTACGCGGTCGAGCCGGTGTGGGGCGATATAGTTACAGGCTACAACTGCTGCCTTATTATTTTTTGCTATGCGTTGGAACTACATTGATGTGGAAGTAGATGCACAATCTGTCTTGGAGGCAGCTCGTCATGGGCAAACTTTTATGGCTCGTACGCTTCGTGCTATCTTGCGATTGAGGGACATTAAGCTCTATTACATTCCATGGGAAGCAAATATGACCTCGCATTATCTTGCTCAATATGGTTAGATTCGGAACACTCTCACGATATTTCATACATCTGCTGAACTTCCCCGCATGGCTCTGGCTAGTCTACAGACTGATGGCATTCCCCAGTTACGACTTATAAGGCATTCTTGCTTTTTTGTCGCCCACAACATTTTATGATATGGGCAACGCTGGTATGGTTCGCTTTTTTCATGCATGGGTTCATTCTCATTATGCGATTTTCTACACTTACTTCTAAGCACTTCCCTCTTTGTTTTGCGAGCAACATTTGCATGGATGGCCTGGGCACGATCTAACCTTCCCACTGCTTGGTCTTCAGTATTCCATTGGATGTTTGCTCATTCAAGATTCTAGAGGGATGTTCCATTGATGGTCTTTTTTTCATCCTGCCGCTGTAATTCCTCCTTTTGTTCTCGCTGGGACGCTTTTCATCTCTGGCTTGCATATTTTTATTCGGGTTGTATTGTACATTCGCAATGGTCCAATCACATAAACATGCACGCTTTTTCCTTCGCCAAGGTTTTATCCACAAGGGTGATTTTACTTGGCAAGGTTTTAATGCGGCATATCATATGTCGTTGGCCATTGGCGCTCTTTTTGTACCTTACTACTTTTTTTCATACGCATGGATTTTATGCAACATGGTATTCCTCCGCCATAAGTGAGGCTCAATAATAAATACATATTTCGGATAACAAAAAAAATACGCCTTTTTCTCTTCAAAAGGGGCTGTTGATGGTGAGGGAAGTTGGAATGGGTGGCTGGCGTCCCAGCTGAGGGGGAGGAAAGGGAGGAAATATATGTTTGTCTTGTGTATGTGTGTGTGTATTTACAGAATGTAGGTTTAGATATTTTCTATTAGGTTTAGAAAATTATGTTTAAGGTAATTTCATATTTTCTTATTCTTATCCTACTTCTCCTATTTCAATCCTAATAGTATTAGGATAACTATTACCCTATATTAGTATTTTCTTTTCTTGTTCTTCTTATACCCCCGACTTCGGGTATAACAAAAAAAGACCTCCAACAACATCAGCCATCTCGAGTTAGTCCGTTTGATCCAAAGAAAGGGTGTTAGAAGCAACTTCTTTAGCCACTTAAAATCTTTGCTTCCATAAAGTTTACTTTTCCTCAGATCCCTTAGTGTAGAACCTTGTAGACTTTGCTCAAGAAAAGAAAACTCAGAAAGGGCTGTTGACCTCTTCCAATTTCCTGCATGAGTTTCCCACACTGCTTTCACTCTCTCTGGGCATCAATATTTTTGTGTGATCCTTGCTTCATTCGCTCTGAATTTTCTTATGGAAGCGAAAATTTTCCATTTACTCTTTTTCCAAGATTTTTTATGTAACAGTAACTTAGATACTTATATTTCCATTTAATATCGGCTTCTTTGTCAACTTTTTTCACTTTATGGTTCTTAGAACTGTTCTTAATGACTAGTCAATTCAAATTTACATGACTTCGACAATGTGGGAGGTCCCATGCTGGACCCTGCCCTTCTTACATGAGGGTGCATGGTCGCATTGCCGTATGTGGAATGATTTCACAGACTTGTCCAGCAGCTCCCAATGGGATCCATAATCTGCTCTCTCTTAAAGCACGACGTATAAGAATGCAGGGTTTCTTGCAGAGCGCTTACCTACATCTCTTTGTTGGATTTATTTAAAAAAATCTCTTAATAAAACCGCTTAATCGAATCATTGGACAAAGTAACAAAATGCGGAAATTATATCCTGCTCCATTGTTGATGTTAATATGTCCACTTTGTATGCTCCTGCTGCTGATGAATCTGGCGTGATCCAAGGATTCACGACCTCCCAGCAATTGTTGATGCACCCCTTGAACGGATTCAACAATCCACTGCTTTACCCAATAGAGAGGCTAGACAGTGTGGGCTTTATAGAAAAGGTTGGCACACACTCTCCTGATTTCTCTATGGCCGCCGGTTATGCTGCTCAATGTGTGATGAGGTGAAGCTCCTCCTCCTTTGTATAGAGGGGGAATAGGAAGAATCCTGATGGGTTTAGGATTTGGAGTTGTGTCTGAAACCAAACCCTCTTCCTTTATGGATGAGAGCTTTTCTCATCCCAAATACCTGAGGATATACTTGATATTATCATCAAGTTATCTTTATCAAATATTAAATTTTATTTAATATTTAATAATAAATATTATTATGTAATATTTAATATTAAACATTATTTAATATTCAATTATTATGTACCAACATTTATCTACTAGCCATACGTGGGTTATCGTCCCTCGGAGACCAGAAGTCGTACACTTTATGGTTGTTGTACTTGAGCTCATCCATTGCGGTCTATGACCATATGACTTTTTACATATTTGGGGTTTCCATCTTAGACCACACTATGCATCCACGAACATACATGATGATCACTTAACGTGTGGATGTTTTACGCAATAATTAATATTATTACCTGACATATGTGACATATAAAATTATCATACATTACGTGCTGTGCATCACACGTATCTTGAATTAATCCCAACACTCTTTCCCAGGTTCTTGGAGGAAGCTATCAGCTTCTACAAGCAATGGAAGCTCATCTATAGAGGACATGAATGAAGGCTTGGAAAGTGCCCGTGCTTCCTTTGTTCTCTTTCTACTAGAACAAATGTTGGTAAGCAAGTCAGTCGTGTAGCAAGCCAGTGATGTATCTATTGGGAAATAATTCAAGTCTGAAAAAATTGACTTCTGTACAATTTTCTTGTGAAATAAAGCAGTTGCCGACCTGCCGAGCTCAGGTCAGGTTGGATCGATCTGTTAGATCAAGACAGTTCAGGTAGCGCAATTGAGTTTGAGTTTTGAACCGTCAGCCAACCTACCGACCTCACCCCACTAGCACTTTAGAATAGTAGTTTTGTGCTATCACCCTTCCAGCGGAGCAGCTCAGGTCATATTGATCAGTCATATCAGATCAGTCCAGTCAGCACAATTGTATTTGCGTTCTGGACAGATGGCCAACCTGCCGACCTCAGCTCCTCGCCACAATAGAACAGTTGTGCTATCAGCCGCTTCAGCAGAGCTCAGCACCGTAGTGCTGAAGAACAATGAATGCTCATAGCCAAACAGTAGAGCTCAACACACAACAGAGCTTAGCACATAGCAGAGCTCATCTCGGAAACACCGTACAACAACGGTGCTGTGCTATCACTCGATCAGCTGAGCTCAGCTCTGTAATAACTTCAACAGCTCAGCTGAGCAGAGAATCCGAAGTGAGTCCAAGATCGTGTCCTTAAGAAGCATCTCTCTGGTATACTGTGTCCAACCAGAGGGTGCAATCGGCTCCTAGGATACAACGGAGTTAGTTTAAACGAGCGGCACTGCAGCGTATAAACTCAATGAACCTGTAAGTTGTCCTGACTTCTTGGATTACTTGAAATGCTAAGAATATTGTGTATGCGGGAGGATGATTATGCAGAGAGGGAGATTGAGAGAGAGAGCAAGAAGGAAGACTGTTTTCTGATGAATTCTAAGTGAATTTTCTGATGACCACAGAGGTCAGCTCTGCCTACTATTTATAGAGGAAATCTAAAGTCAATTTGTTACAGTCAGTTCAATCACAGCCGTAGGATCAGATACCTGTTCGGCCTGAACCCTTGGATTAAGTCTGTCCACAACCGTCGGATTCAATAACTGTTCAACCTGAGCCTTCAAATCACAAAAACTTCAGGTCAGCTCATTACGGTTAAAGCTCGACAACTTTTCAAAACTCAACCTTAGCCAATTCCAACAACCTGGAGAAGTTTAAATTCAAACAAACTTCACCCCAGCTGATAGGATGCGACCCGCTAGCTGCGAGACCCAGCCTGCAGTCTGGCCTACATTCTGTGCAGCCAAGAACCCAAGCCTGAGCATGAGCCCATCAGCCCTGCAGTCAGCGCCTGGGCTCTCTTGCCGAGCTGAACTGAATTTTTTCTCCTACTTTGAGCATTAATTTCTCATTCACCCGATATTAAAATTGAGTGATTCAAAAGCCTAAAATTATATATGCGTTACGTATATAAATAAGGAATCATTTGTTCTACACATCATTAATGAAACTAATCACAACTCAGCTCAAAGTACGTTGATAATCATAGTTTGTAACTTGGCCCAATTCTTCCAATTTTCTCCAACAATCCCCCACATGAATGGAAATTAATGCAAATGCATATGCAGGCTCTACCGAGAATTCAGACAAGAAAATGTTGCATCAGAAGAGGTAGTTTTAGGCTTTGAACCTTTCTTAGTGATATACTATCGGATCCACTCGGCTAATTAGTGACTTGATGTCTTGAATTAACCGGCCTTTTTTTTGAACCTAGACAACAGTACTCACACAATATTTCCTTTAACACCATTTGGTTCTCATGATTGTGTTTGTTTTGGACATCAACCACATGGTTCTAAGAAAGTGTTTTAGAGAATTCTTCCCTCACAAATTTCATAGAAGCGGCCCCACTTCACACTTACATAGGTGTTTCCTATCAAGAGTATTCTGCCATACCTCACTTGATATATCCAGATATGTGAACAATTAAAAGCCTCAGCTTATCCTCACTTTTCTGCAGAAAGCACTTTTATTTAACAGAATGAGTAAGTGCTCACTGAAACTTCATAACTTAGTTGTCCCATTGAGCCAACATTCTGGGATCTCCAGTCAACAAGGTTAGGTTTCCGTTACAAAGATTCATGTTTTGTAGGCTTTAGTCCCACTCCGTTTGTCAAAATTGTCATCTGATCTCTAGACAAGCCTTATGTAAGCGGATCCGCAAGATTCTCCTTTGATTTTATATAATCAATGGAAATCACACCATTAAAGATCAACTACTTAATGGTATTGTGTCTCCGACGTATGTGTAGAGACTTATCATTATAGATGCTGCTTTGAGCTCATCCTATAGCTGACTGAATATCACAAGGTATGCTGATAGGAGCGATTGACTTATGCCAGCAAGGCACATCTTCCAAAAAATTCAACATCTTTCCCGCTTTATCAAGTGCTATAAACTCTATTTCCATAGTGGAACGAGCTATGCACGTTTGATTCATGGATTTCTACGATACAGCACCTCCACCAACCGTGAACAAATATCCACTGGTGGACTTATAGTCTTTACTATCAGATATCCAGTTGGCATCACAGTAGCCTTCCAATACTGTTGGATATTTTGAGTAATGTAATCCAAGATTCATTGTATACTTCAAGTATCTCATCACTCTATTTAGAGCATTCTAATGATCATCACTTGTGTAGCGCCCCGGTCCATTACTAGACAACGGTACCAGTGTGCCTGCCGTAGTCTGCTACGAGAACTACGAAGCGTCAAAGCAGATCAAGCACACGTCATTCATGACGTAAGATAAATCAGCAAAAACGTCGTAAAATTTAAAACTTCAATAACCATAATGTAACCAAATAAAATACAACAGAAACGAAACGTAACTAGGGGAACGTCTAATATATTCTCCAGTACAAAACATTAAACAATAAGTCTTCCAACTAAAAGAAAATGAATGTAAGTTTGTCCACTTCAGTGACCATCATCCCAATGAGCCCACTCGCCGTTGTCTTCTACAAAGATCATCTCGTACTCTGGCTCACCTGAAAAACAGATGGAGTATCTATTCTTAGCGAAAACATCGCTAGCAAGTAACCTGTCTATGCACCTTACGGGACCACACACGACGAGTCACCAGTATATAAATCAATGCCCAAAATAAGGTGCTCGGGTTATCAAATGACATCTTTATTACAATTCATCAAAGCCAAATAAGTCACATAAATGATACACAAATACAGAACCAACACAACATGTCAAATCTTATGCTTCGTGTTACATGATGCATGTACTTCTTTAAAACCACGCACTAAACTAAACAAAACCCATACATATGTCTTCTTTCGTAAACATGTCATGCGTGTCGTTTCACAAAACTTTTCACAATTCTTCTTATCTTATTCTTCGCGTAGCAAAACTTTATACCCTGTGGATGATCAATCCACAGCGAATAGAACTTTATACCCCATGCTGAAAGGTCCACGGCCCCATATCATATAAACTTTATACCCCGTCCTGAAAGAACCACGGCGCCATATCATAAATGTTATACCCTTCTATTGATTCACAGGTCACGCTTTTATACCCTGCCATAGCAGGCGTGACTTTTATACCCTGCGATCAACCAGCAGCCATAATCTTGTCTTCTTTTAGGTACATGTGTCTTCTGCAAAGCAAACTCATGTCGGAATGCAAAATGCCTATGTCGTTATGTAAATGTTCATGTCACATCATATCAAACTTCTATACACGTATAAATACTCTACATTGTAGGATCTGCAAGGCACCGCTAGAAGGGGGGTTGAATAGTGGGTGCAGAAAATGTGGTTTTTAAAATTAGTTTGAACCAAAAACCCAACTTCTGAAAACAGTTTCTGTTTTCAGGACCCGTTTTAAAACGTTTTGAAAGCTAGGTTTCAGGTCTTCAAAAATACCGAAATTTGGAGAGAACTTAGCCTGATATGTTATGAGTTTCTCCTAAAAGTTTCAGATTTAAATTCAACCTCTAACCCCTTAAAAATTCGTTGGTGGTCAGATTGCGTGAATCTGGCAGAAACGGTAGACTGATTTGAAAAATTTATTCCTATTTTTACGTAACTCCAAATGCTCTAAAATTTTAACCACTAACCCCTTATGTGTTATATTTAAATGGGTTGAAACAGTTTTGAAAAATTATTTTGGGAAGTTAGTCAAATACGATCAAAGTCTCAACCTTTGCAAGCCTGAAAATCAGACTGCACTAGTCTCAGAACTTTGGACGTTTGGGTGACTTATACTTGTCCAAAAAAGTTGAAACCTGTGCCAAAAGAATCTTAACACGTGTGGCTATGTTTCTTGAAAGTTTCGTGATTTTTGAAATTCGTTTACTATTTTTACAAACGTGATTAAAAACAGTAAACAGTGCTAAAACAGAAAATCAGTGCTGAAAGTAAATGACACCAAGAATTTTATATTAGTTCGGTTATAAACAACCTACTCTAGTCTTCGAGGAACACCTTCCTCGGTTCACACTAATCACACAACACAAAAACACCTTACCACAGGGTTGATGGAGTTACACACCAACTCCAACCCTTTACAAACCTTGTATGTTGAATACAATGCACACGCATACCACCACCTTGCAAGTCTAAGATTGATCACACCTTGATCAATCTTTTACAATGATCGAAGAATATGTGGTGGTCTAAGAGAAGCCTATTCAAGTATATGAATGTAAAACAATAGGCTTTTAGAAAGAAGAAAGAAAGAGAATGTAGAAGAAGAAGGCTAGAACGTTTTTGATGCTTCAAGATTGTAATGCTTGTTCTTGTCTTTGTTTTGCTCTTTTTTCTTTCCTTTTTTAAGCACCTTGGCCGTCCCCCTTGATGTCCCTCTCTTCTTGAAAATTATCTTCTAAGTCCTTGGGAGAATATGTGGCATCATTGTGACATGATCTTGCTTACTTGGCACCTCCTCATTGGATGACCATTTCACTTTTGCTTACTTGGCACTCATTGATTGGTTGAATGTTGTCATCACTTGATGACTAGGAAAATCTGAGAATTCCACTAAAAACATGTGCCAAAATCACCATAAAACAATTACCATAACTTCCAAGATCATCACATAAATTAAGCAACATAATTTTCTCACAAAAATGGTGAAAAAATCGGCCATAAATGAGACTTTACATGCTGAAATTTCAGCATGTGATACATGGGTGCTCTTTTTAAATTGTTACCAAGTTTTCTTTGATTTATCTCTTAAAAATAAATCACCATTTAGTAGAAGATATTTTCATCAATTTTGGGAATAAAATTGGACACTCACATGGCCAAAAAATCGGCCTAGATGCATTACACACATGCTGAAATTTTCAACATGTGTGATATTCAAGAATATCACTTTCTTTAAATATAAAATATTTAAAACACTTCCAAATTGTCTTCTAATTAATCCACCTTAATCAATACATAAATTATGAGTCATAATAGTGCACATGCTGAATTTTCATCATGTGTCACAATTGTGACAAAATTTGAAACATTACCTTTTGTAGCTTCTTTCTTTAAGTCACCAACTTTGTATGCTTCATTATTGACCAATCAATATGCCAACAAGGCTCCACATATGCTCCATCTCAGCTGATATAGGCGTGTATAATGTGTTTGACATGTGCTGAATTTTATTTTTGCAAACTTTGTAAAGTAGTGCACATTTAATAATACACACATGGTATATTCCAATCAGCCCTTAATTTAATTTTCTAGAACACTTTGAGATGTATGAAATATGTAAAAAGTGTCTAGATACATGTCATTTGATGTGCCAAAAACGTTCCATGTGTTGTGTACGTAGAAAACCGAATTTTCGACGTTTATCGATTACCCGATTTTTCTCTAATTAAATTCCAACTTTTTGCACATGTTATATACATTATGTTACACATAATATATATAAATTGAACTTTAATATTCAGCACTTGGGTGGTCTTAAAGTGGCGCCATATACATGTGACAAAATTGAAATTGGAATCTCCACAATTTGGCCTTAATGTGGGGTGATTTGTGTGTGCCAACATGGAATGATTTTATGGCTGTAAATAACATGTAGGCCACGAAAATTATTGATATTTTTGAGGTGTAGGGGCTGGCCATCTATTTATGGCAAGTACGTGACACGTTGGCGAAGTTTCGGTATTCGCCCGTTACGATAATTTTCGGTTTAGAACCTTTTAACGTGTCGTATTTAATTTGTCATCACCATGACTTATATCATATGATATAAGACCTGAATATACTCATAAATATGAGTTAAGTATAGTGGTGTGATGTTAACGTACGTACGTAAAATATATAACGTGTCGGTAATACGTTGGAATACATGTGTATGTGCCTTTTTCAAAAAATCTGAAAATATATATATTTATATATATGTAGGCTTGTATATATGTGGTGAAAGGAGGAGGAGGAGACTTTCCTTTTTTTAGTCTTGTTGCCTTTATGCCTTGTCCAATTGTAGCTTCCTTTAATGAACTACTTAGTTTAATTAACTAAGTACTTCACTTAATGAACTAGTTTAGTTCATTAATGGAGGCATCTGAAAATAGTATAAACACAACAAATGTTTGCCATTTGATGTAAGCTTTAAAGCTTCATGGCTCGTTAGTACGGCAACAATATATATGAACTATATAAGGCAACTTTCATTCAAAAACGTGTCATGTCATAAATCAAGTCATGTATTTCTTTAATTCACGTTATTTAAATCATGCATTTTGAAATCACTCAAACCCCTTTTTCTCAACATACATATTGAGAACAGGGTCATAAACCTCAAGCGTACCTCAAGCACATCTCATTCGTATCATTTCACGCCCTCTCGTATCACAAGTTCACCTCTAGCTTCCACCTGGCCTTTCTCATTCACACTTAATGTTTACAACTCACCCACACCTCAAAGGCACTTGTATTTTATGAGCAATGGAAGAGAATAAAGGTATCTCACATACATAGAGCGCTTAATGTGTCAAAAGGGACTTCCAGTACACTTGGAACGCTTTCAGGAGGCGCCTAATGTGACATAAAGCGCCTATTCGAAGTATTCTGGAATGTGCTATAACACATCGAACGCCTACATAAGGCGCCTTGTGTGATATGAAGCGCCTTATGAGGTGTTCGAAGTGTTCTGGAATGCAATGGGGCACATTGAACGCCTACTTTAGGCGCCTAATGTGACATGAGCTCCTAAAGTGGGTGTTCAAAGTGTTCTGACGATTCTCAAAACATGCAATTCTGCAATAACTTCCTCTCTTCATGTTCTCCCTTCACCCCTTTCATCTTAACACCTCAAATTCAACCTTACCAGCTGAATCCATCATGCACAACACACAAAAATACAGTTTGATCCTTACATCTATCAGACTGCATGAACCCTAGGCCTTCTACTATTCACACTTCTGGATATGTCATCAAACTTCTAACCCAAACCAAATATTGCAGTAATTTCATCATCCAACCCTTCCAACTTCCTCACATCATTTCGAATCATCTAAAGCGCCTTTACTAAACATAAGAAACTATTATAAGGCAATGAATTCACCAAAGATGACACTTTAAGAGCACTTTTAACAACAATCAAACAAAACATAGCAATTCTTAGAAATAGGCCCAAAAGATCATAGTTTTACTCAATCAACAACAATAGAAGTACATAATAGAGCAACTAACGTAAACAGATCAAGAATTACAAATGTGTGATCCAATTTTCTCTTTATAAGAACATAGGGCATGTTGAACAACTTCTCAAAACGCCGAAGAACCTTCTCAATGTACTTTTCTTGCGACAAGAACAACTTCTGTGCATTTCTGTCATGTATAACTTGAATCCCAAGGATTTTCTGCATTGGCCCCAAATCCATCATAGGAAAGGATTCACTCAAAGTCTTCTTTAACTCATTGATTTTGGAAATGTTTTTTCCAACAATCAACATATCATCAACATACAACAAGAGAATGATGAAGTCGTCATCAGAAAATCTCCGTATAAAAACACAGAGATCGGCCTTTGTCATCGTGTAACCATGCCTAACCATCAATGAACTGAACTTTAGGTACCACTGTCTTGGCACTTGCTTCAAGCCATAGAGACTTTTGGTCAATTTGCAATCATGGTCTTCGTTACCCTTCTGTTGAAAACCTTCAGGTTACTCCATATAAATCTCTTTATGCAGATCACCATGAAGGAAAGCTTTCTTGACATCCATTTGCTCGACTTCTAAATCAAGACTAGCAGCCAATCTGAGCACAACTCGAACGGATTGCATCTTCACCATCGGAGCAAAGATCTCGCTAAAATCAACACTTTTCCTTTGGGTATAACCCTTTACCACCAAGTGAGCCTTGTATCGAACTTGTTAAGTGTTTTCATCTTTCTTCACTCCGTAGACCCATCAGTTTTTCAATGCTTTCTTGCCCTTTGGAAACTTCACCATTTGAAAGGTGTTGTTCTCACGAATGGACTGTATTTCATCTTCAATGGCATCCATCCATTTCTTTTTGTTTTCATCTTCCAAAGCTTCTTGAAAACTTTCAGGCTCTCCACAATCGGTAAGAAATACATACTTGTTCGTGGTAACGAACGGAAGGTCTTCTATCACGGGTAGACCATCTCAACTCAGCAACACCACCAGGCTGCTCAACCATCTCCTCTTCAGGATGGACTTCATTCTCAGCACCTCGATTCTCATCAGGCTCATCAACTACGACATTTGGTGTGGGAGTAGTTGTAGTTGGTTGATCACCAGCCAATACTTCATCTACATGAATAGGAATTTTTTTCTCAGCCTTCTCAATATCATCGATGGCATAGTCCTCCACAAACACAACATTTCGGCTGCGAACAACCTTTCTTGCAACCGGATCAAAGAAAGATAGCCGAGCTCATCAAGTCCGTATCCCACAAATACACATTTCTTTATCTTGTTATCAAGTTTTGATCTCTCATCTTTCAGAATGTGCACATAAGCAAGGCACCCAAACATCCGAAGACGGTTTAAAAGAGACATCTTTTTCACTCGAAACGCGTGTTCGGAACATCAAACTTCAAAGGCGCAAAAGGTGTGAGATTCAACACGTGCACCATTGTATTCAATGCTTCACCCTAGAAGTACTTCAGCAGCCTTGACTGGGATAGCAAACATCTCATCCTTTCAACCAAGGTTCTATTCATTCTTTAGGCCAGCTCATTCAACTGTGGTATCTTTAAAGGAGACTTTGGTGTCGTATACCTTGGCTCCGACAATATTCTTCGAAGGGACCAATACATTCTCTCCCGTTATCCGTTCGGATACATTTGAGCTTCTTTCATGTTTCTCTTTCCACCAATGCTTGAAAGGACTTGAATCTGTCAAGCATCTGGTCCTTCGACTTCAAGGTATAGGCCCAAATCTTCCGAGAATAATCATCAATAAACGTCACAAAATAATAAGCACCGCCAAGTGACCGGGTCTTCATCCGTCCACACACATCAGAATGCACCAAGTGCAAAACCTCCTGCTTTCTTTTTGGCTCACAGGACTAAAAGAACACAAACCTTTGCTTTTCGGCCAAACAATATGGACATTGCTTTGATCTTGCATTAGAAACGCCGGATAACACATTCTTCTTTGCCAGGATTCTCAATCCCTTTTCACTCGTATGATCCAAATGTTGGTGCCATAATTCCGCGGAGCTATCATTCTCACAAGTATTCATGTAATACTTGAAAATCCCAAATTTGGCAACATACAAATTCAAACATTTATTTCCTCTTGCAACCAATATTGAGCCCTTTGTCAGTTTCCATTCATTACCCGAAAATGAACTGCTATATCCTTCATCACTTATCTTTCCAACGGATAAGAGGTTGAACCGAAGATTGGGAATATGCTTCACATCTTTGAGAACTAGTGTAGTTCCATTACTAGTCTCAACACAAATATTTCCCATTCCAACTATGCTTGCTTGTCCTCTATTTCCAATACGTACTACACTAAAATCACATGTCTCATAGGTTGAGAAAAGATCACGCTAAAGGTAGCATGTGTAGAAGCACCACTATCAATCACCAATCCATGTCATCACCAGATATATTATTACTTTCTACACCATCGTCGAAAACAATGAAGAAATCATCAACAACCGCAACGTCATCATTGTTGATACCTTCTTTCTTGACATCATTGTGGTATTCTTGTCTCTCATTTCTCTTTTCAACTTTTGGCAATACTTTCGGATATGACCTTTCAAGACACAATGGTGGCACTAAATATTAGATCATTGCTGGGAAACTCCACGAGAAGCACCATGGTTATTTGAAGTCTGACTTTGACTTCTCCCCTTTTGATGCACCATGGTTATTTTAATTATGGCTTCTCCCCCTTGATTCAACAACCAACACTTTGGAATGTGGAGAGGAGCCAAGAGACCTGCGCCTCATTTCTTCACTAAGAATGGCACTCTTAACTTGATTTCATTATGAGAACACCATTCATAGCGGAATTAGACAATGATGTTCAGAACGTCTCCTATGAATTTGGTAGAGTGCCAATGAGCCACAAAGCTTATATCTCATCATCAAATCTTATGCCCATTGCCGCTAATTGATTCATAATCCCCTGAAAAACATTTAGGTGGTCGTCCATTAATGAACTATCATTATATTTCAAAGACATCATCTGCTTGATCAGAAATAGCTTATTATTCATCGTTTTCTTACCAAATAAGTCCTCCAGGGCTGTCCAGAGGGTTTCTCGCATTAGACACCATGCTTACATGATTAAAACATTATCATCGCCCGTGTGGCGAATGAACCCATAAACTTGTCTGTGCAGGATGTTCGATTCTTCACCACTTTTTCCTTCAGGCTCTTGGTCAAGAAAACCGAAACATAAAGGCCTTAGACATTAAGCAAATCTTCCAGCTTTCCTTTCCAAATATTATAGTTGGAGCAATTCAAACTTACCCTTCTAAATCTGTTCACTTCTGTAGTTGCACACAGTCACGAGAACCTCGCTCTGATACCACTTGTTGGGAGGAAACCATAATAGCACAGCGTAATAGGAAATAATCTCTCCCAAAATACAGAAACTATAGATAAATAATCAAACGAAAATACGAACAAAAACACCAAGTTTTAGCATGGAAAACCTTCTCAAATCGGGAGTAAAAATCACAGATGCCGTAGGCCACTAAAACGATCTTCACTATAATCGATAATGGGTACAATCAAGTCTCTCTAGGCGCATCTGGAGGAATACAACATAGTCAAGATCAACCAAACAATCTTGGAACACAACAAGATACAAGAAAGGAACAAACTTTTTGTCTTGGGAATGCAGCAACTGGAATTACCAGACACTCCAAAACACATCTCCCCCGTTCAAAACGTGCTACTGTATCTTGGGAACAATCTGTCAAAATTGGTGAAGATCCAACGATAAACGAATCGTCAAATGCAATTTTTCTGGAGGATGACAGGCTGCCCAGCACCTATGAAATTTCACTTTTTTCTCACTTGTACTTGTCTCTTATTTTTTTTCTTCTTGTTCCCTCACGGTTGTTCCACACATGTGAGTAACACAACATCCCTATTTATAGTACTCCATCTTGTGCCTCTTCAATACACAAGGCTTCCTAGAGTCTTTCAAGCAATAAACATTCTTGGATAACCAAAGCACCATTCCAACTATCATTTGTTGGAAGTCTTCGAATGTCATAATTATCTTTGACTCAAGACATTGGGACTCTCCAACTAGAAGGGATACCCAACACTGATAAGATTAAAATTATAGTTCCTATTCTTTCGATTGAAACATTATTTAGCTTTCTCTTGTGATGAAGAACATTCTTTTTGTCGGCCATTAAAGAACCAGGTTGCAGGAAACAGAAAAGAGAAATCCACAACAGTGTGGAATGGACATTTCTAAAACATAGAAGACGAGGACATGGGGAAGTGTAAAGATTGAAAAATAGGAATATGTATGCATATATAGATTGTAAAACAATAAAGGAAAAAGAGAAAGAAAAACAAAAAGATACATATATAGATTATAAAATATTAAAATAGGAATATGCAAAAAATAAATATATAGAAAAAGTGAAAAAAAGCCGACGTCATGCTGCCCGCTCCTGCGCTGCGATGGCGATCAGCGTAAACTTCGCCGTTCTCTGCCGTCTTCTGCCGCTAACCCTCCCTGATTCTGCACCTCGATCTTACTATGGCGGCTTCCTCGCCGTCCGCCTCAAAACCACCAGATAAATCCCACCCTTCGGCGATCACAGCGCCGCAAACCGCTACCAGCTGCTCATTCGCTTCACTTTTCAAAGACACCGCTCAACCCATAAAAGCGAAGGATGTCCAAAAATACAAGGGCAGCCCCATGATCACGTTCACTGATGAAGAGATCCACTCCCTAGCCGCGCCATACAGGTTTACATTGGTGGGAACTTTTTGGTATGGTCGGCCACCATTGGCTACCATTCGTGCAGCCATTGATCGCATCGGATTCATTGGAGCAGTAAAGGTTGGTCTTTTAGATGCATCGCATATCATACTGCATTTCGATCTCGAACAGGATTATATTCGCTGTTTTGCAAGAAGCGGATGGATTATTTCAGGAAAACAAATGCGAATCACCAAATGGACACCAGATTATGATCCTGCAGTAGAGGTGCCGATTGTACCCATCTGGGTTTCTTTTCCAGGCCTCACAATACACATGCATCGTAAAGATGCTCTTTTTCAGGTGGCGGCAATGCTTGGGGAACCACTGAGACTGGATTCCGCCACCGCTACAATGAACCGTCCTTCTGTTGCGCGAGTATTCGTTGAGTTAGATGTTTCCAAAGAGCTTCCTACTCGTGTGTTTATACAAACGTCCTCAAGGGTAATCATGCAGGCAGTAGAGTATGAGGATTTACCTAAATATTGTGACCACTGTTTTCGTCTGGGTCATCTTGCCGTGGATTGCAGTGGCCAAACGGACCTCCCACAAGCTTCAGGAGACAAACCCACCAACAAACCTACATCCAATCCTAACCAACCAGGGGATAAAAGCAAAAGCCAGCGTTGGACGCCAAAAAAACCAGTGCGGGCCCAGGATTCACATGTTGCTGTAGTTGTCGAACCAAATATCGGGCACACTATTACTCATCATTCATCCTGCACGCCACAGGACTTCATTCTGCCATCTCCAGATATGGCTGCACCCCAAGCCATTTCTGATGTTCAAGATATATCTCGCCTTCAAGGTGTTGATGACTGTATAGTCGGGGATGTCCCGGACAAATCTCTGCCGACTTCTCATTCAGATAATGAAATAGATCCTCCCCAACATGATGTTAGCCTGGAGGATCAAGATCAACGCTGTGCTGATCATATTGCTCATCTTGTGGAAGCTGCACATGTTGATGCTCAAATGAATAATAATCCACCGATTCCTACATCTGATCCACCGTCTTCGCAGCCAAAAATACTACGCAGGCCACATGACGATCCTGTCTCCCCAAGATTGACCAGGTTACGTGCTTCTCATCTCTCAAACTCTTTTGACGCCTTAACACAATGAAGATTCTGTTATGGAATATTCGAGGGATACGTACATCATTTACACGGTTAATCTCCCTCACGCGGAAACACAAAATACATGCATTAGTTGTGATTGAACCTAAACTGCGTCCCAGTCATCTAATTTATTATCAGTTGCAATTGGGTTTCACTAAATCTATATCAGTGTGTAACGATCAAATTTGGTTGTTTGGAAGGACTCGATCTTGACTTCAATGGAAGAGATTTCTGGCCAGCAGCATCATTCTATTAAATTTCGCTGGCTTGCCTCCGGTGATTTATTCTTGTTAACAGCAGTATATGGCCGCCATTCTACAGTAGATCGCAAAATATTGTGGGAACAGTTGGAAGAGTTTCATGCCTCGAATACATCTCCTTGGTTAATAGGCGGGGATTTTAACACATTTCGAACTTTGGATGAGCACTATGGCCGATCCCGTCCATCTCTACATTCTCTTCAGGATTTTAATGATTTCATACAGCATTCACAATTGCAGGAGATTCCTTATCAGGGTTCGAATTTTACTTGGAGTGATGGACGTGGCTTAGGACGTGTCAGTCGCCGCCTTGATCGATTTCTTGCGTCCACAACTTTTTTTGATTTATTCCCCATACTGCGTGTTCATCACTTATTTAGGACAACTTCTGACCATGCTCCATTATTCTTATCATGTGACAATGAAGGCCCAAAGCCTCCAGCTGCCTTCCGTTATCTAAACGCATGGGAAACACATACAGACTTTTATGACTTTGTTGTACACAGATGGCAATCTTACCCAACAACTGGGGGTATGTGGGGCTTACATCGTAAATTGTCTCTTTGAGGAGAGATCTTAGGTAGTGGAATAAAGACAGCTTTGGAAATATCTTTGATGCAATAGACTATGCAGAGACATTGGTGAAATCGGCCGAGAGTCAATATGATGACAACCCTACGGAGGATACTCGCCTTACATATCATCAGCGTATGGCGGAGCTTAAGTTGGCACAACATCGTGCCTTTCTCTTTTGGAAACAAAAGGCCAATGTCAAGTGGTTAAATGAAGGGGATGCCAACACGTCTTTTTATCATCAAACAATAAAGGACAAGCGATGTAGACAGCACATAGGACGCATATTTTCTCCTGACGGGAGCGAATACACGCAATCAACATCCATTGCGGCTGAGGCTATAAGATATTTTTCGACATTGTATGCATCCGAGCCAGTTTTTAATTGCGATGGCATTTTGCAACATTTACCTCAGTTGATAGATTCAGATGACAATCAAATGTTACAAGCAATCCCCACACTTGATGAAGTAAAAACAGCGGTTTGGGATTTAAGCCCCATAAGTGCAGCGGGTCCTGATGGGTATCCTGGATCTTTTTATAGAACATTTTGGCCTGTTATTCAAGATGATGTTCATATGGCAGTGCAGGAGTTCTATTTGGGCATTTGTATGCCAAAGCCAGTTGCAGCTGCAACAATAGTCCTAATACCGAAAACAGTTAATCCTCATACATTTGCGGATTTCCGTCCCATCTGTCTTACCAATTTCATTTCCAAGGTGATTACACGTTTACTAGCAACTCGGCTATCTGTTCTCTTACCTAAATTAATCTCACCAGAACAGGCGGGCTTTATGAAGGGACGGGGAATCACAGAGCAAGTCCTTCTTGCGCAGGAAATGGTCCATGTTTTGGATAAACGTACACGTGGAGGGAACATTCTAGTTAAATTGGATATGGCCAAGGCATTTGATCGAGTAAGTTGGCAGTATTTAAGATTGCTTTTATGTAAGTTGGGTATGCATGAACGGCAGGTGTGAATCATCATCAATAATCTGGGCATGACTACATGCTCCATTCTACTAAATGGGGAGTTGACTACTCCATTTTCTCTTGGCCGCGGGGTCAAACAAGGCGATCCCTTATCACCGTTGTTATTTATTTTGTCATCAGAAGGCTTCTCTAGAGGACTGAAGCATTACTTTCAGGAGGGATACATTCTTGGTTTTAATACAGGTCGTGTGAAGGGCGTATCGCACTTGGGGTTTGCTGATGATCTCCTTATCTTCTTGAATGGGGCTGTGCGTAATGTGGATCGCTTCCGCAAATATCTTGAAACCTATCAGCAGGCGTCAGGACAATTAGTGAATTATAACAAAAGTCAGCTTGTTCTAGGCCAGGGCGCTCCAGCTCGCAATTCTCTGCAGACAATGGGTATGCAATCTACATCCTTACCTATTAAATATCTTGGCTCTTATTTATATAAGGGCTGTAATAAGGCCAGATATTGTCTCTCTCTTCTAAATCACTTTGACTCTAAGCTCACATCTTGGTCATCAAAATTTCTATCTATGGCGGGTCGACTAGTCCTCATTAAATATGTCCTCAATACCATATGAACCCACCTTATAGCCAGCTCGAAGCTGCCCAAGGGGGTGCTAAACACCTTATCTCAGAAAATGGCCGTCTTTCTCTGGCATGGACGACATCATTGGCAATCTTGGTCTTCTGTTTGTCGGGATGTGGATGTAGGCGGACTTGGCATTCGCAACCTCACTTATGTACAACAATCTTATGACTGCCAGCTTTGGTGGAAGTACTATCATTCTAACACGTTATGGGCAGAATTTAGCAGGGCAAAATATGGTCACCGCTCCTCACTTTATTCTCATATTTATGATTCAGCTACATGGAAGCGTATTTGTCGAATTAATGCTTATATGGAGCTACATACTACTAGATCTCATGGTATGATCCATTGGACCCCGGATTCTAATGGCCAGTTTTCTATGCGCTCGGCATATTCACACATTGCAGCTCATGGTCAGTCACAACGAGAGTATACTTATGTTTGGTGGCCTATCTTGCCCCCAGGACAGCGAATATTCATATGGAGAGTATGGAACAAGTCTCTTCCGATCGCGAACAATTTATGCCGATGGCTCACAACGTTGCCTTCTCAATGCATCTTTTGTCGTAAGGGACATGATACTCAAGATCATATCTTCTTGCATTGTTCAGCTATTCGTCCTATATGGATAGCTATTTCGATCATGTTTTTTGGTCCATTGCCCCGTTCCAATACTATTAAGGTACATCTTCTACAGTGGTGGCGAAGTTCGTCGAAAGCTTCCATGAAGGGTCAACTTCGCGCAGTAGTACCCTCTTTAGTATCTTGGGAGATATGGAAGTCATATACATCATGTCGATTTGGTTCTGAGACCTTTAGTTCAGACCTACTACGCAGGAAGATCAAAACATCAATTTACATGTGGTGTGCGTCTGTGAATAACAAAAAATTTGCCCAGCATTTGCCACACTTAGTCCAGCAACGTTACTCTCCTCCAATTCGGTCTAAGCGGCATGCTATCGTTCGGTGGCAACTTCCCCCCGTCAGGAAAGATCAAATTGAATATTGATGCCTCAGTGGGTCGAAAGATGGCGGCAGGGGGAGCAATATTACGCACCTCAAATGGCCACCTCCTCTCAGCTCTATGTTTTGCGCTGCCCTTGATGCCACCACTTCGAGCTGAACTCCAAGCCATGCTCTATGCCTTGATTTTCTACGCGTCACAGTATGCTAATATTATTATTGAAACTGATTGCCAACAAATGCTGTCATTGTTTGCGGAGCGAAGCACTGGAGCCTTAGCCATGGACATCCAGCGTGCCAAAATCTTCCTTAGCCTCAATCAGTCAGTTCTTCAATATTGTCCGCGAGAGGCAAACACAGCAGCACACAGGTTATCGCGATATGGCTTCTGCATAGCAGGGTATCACAGTTATCTTACGACTCAATCTCTGCCATGCGAAGTTCGTGGTGCCTTGCAAGTGGATCTCCAACTGCCTGCTCTTCGTTAGTTACACATGCAGCCCTTGACTACATACAAATGTCGTTGCCTGTGTTTTGATACACAGGCAATGTTGGTGCGTTATACTTTAGTGCCTCTTATTACTTTGGCTATGTTGCTTCGTGTTCACGCTAACTCTTCATGTTGTTGTCTATTACATGCGTTCGTTGCACTGGATTGTGCAATATCGTCATATTCATGGGGGAGGAGGCGTTTCCAACATCGGTGTCCCACAGTCATTTTGGGTGCACTAACGAGACTTTTCGTGTGGTCGTCGTCCTGGCAACTTCATTGCCGGGGCGGCTTGGGTATGTGTTTGTTCCATCGCTCTATATTATGCTATTTCATACCTATCCTGATGATAACAACTGCATCTCTTTGTATCGAGGTACGTTTGGCTGGCGATCATGCTGCTCCAATGGTTTTGTCTAACAAGAGGATTTTCATCAATTTCTGGCGAACATCACTGGATACATCCATCCATGACTCCATTTTTGGTATCCATGACAACCGTATAAATATGTACGCTTTTTCCTTCGCCAAGGTTTTATCCACAAGGGTGGTTTTACTTGGCAAGGTTTTAATGCGGCATATCATATACGATTGGAGATACATCATTATATGTATTCTTTTTCACTTATTTTCTTATGCTGACGATGACACAGTCTGTAATATGGTTTTCCTCCGCCACAAGTGAGGGTTTCTAATAAACATATAATTTCATCAAAAAAATAAAATAGGAATATCCATATATAGATTATAAAATAATAAAAAGAAGAAGAGAAAGAAAAACATACAGATACATATATTTGTACCATAAAAATAAGATACTGTTAGGTCCATAACACATTCTAGAGGGGGGTGAATAGAGTGTGGGGTGATTTTACGGAATTTTCTTATTTGGCTCAACTCAAATGGAATTCAAAATCAAAGCAAGAATATAAGATGAGAGACAATGAATGAGTACATCGGATATAGAGTGGTTCGAATCGTAAATGATTCTACTCTACTACCACTTTATTGCCAAAGTGGATTTTCAACAGCTACTCTTCTTATTAAAGCTAATAAGAACAACCACAGCAATGGTTACACTAACACCTTTGTGTAAGCAACCACAACAACAACTTCTTGTACAAAATACCTTTGTGCAACTATAACAATTACAGCTCTAAGCAAGAACAACTTCTTACTATCTCACAACTTTAACAAAGTTCTCTTAAGAACATTCTCACAATGGGTTAAAGGAAGTAGTGGGGATCACACTTTCTCTCTAGTCTAAACACAATCAAGAGATCAAATATTTATGGTTCCTCTTGTGTTAGACTCACTATCTCTCAACATACAACAATTAAAAACAAAGAAAGGCTTAACAAGCTTTAAGCACTTTTACACATATGAGAGAAATATACAACAATAAAGAATGAAGCTTGATGATGGTGAAAGTGCGTATTTTCCTCATCTGAGCTTTATCCATTTATAGGAGATGTTCACCATGTTTTGGAGCCTCCACCATGTCTTCAAGTAAATCCTGAAGTCTTGATAATTTGAAAATAGCCTTTAGCCACTCTATGGATTGATTTGATCCTCCAAAGCCACCTTAGAGGATCTTAGACATGGATATAATAGTCAAGGAAGCATGTAGTATGTTAGAAAAATTCCACAAGAAATTTGAGCAAGATTGGAAAGAGTTCACCATAAATCACTCTTGGATTTTGTTCCAACAGTCATAAAAATTTGAATCTGGGGGACATCGATCGGTCCATGTGTTGTACCCCGACAAAGTCATATTGTACTTGAAGACTCGTATAAGTAAATTAATAAAGTGGAATCCTTTAAGTGCATTTCACTAAGTTTCCTTAGTGCTTCTTTTATTTTATGTTGATAAGCAAACAATATAATCATACAAGCATGAGTTATGGACCATGGCCAATTCACCCTAAGGGCTTAAGAGATTTCGGCCATGAGGTTTAAAAATGGGCTTAAAGGGTTTTTCCCAAATTATAAGAGAGGTTAATCTTAAGGGCCTCCTTAAAATAAGCCCAAATAGAAATTAAGGAGTTGTAAGTAGTGGGCAATTTTCCCCAACTCTTGCAAAAATTTCTGCCCTTAGCCCAAAGGGAACTCAAGATTTCCTAATTTTATTTTTAAAACAAGAAAAGGGGAAAATAATTAATAAAAAGAGGGCAAACACCCACATGGCTTCTCATTAAACTCACTTAGAAAGAGATTAAGCATGGTAATGGCTATTGAAGCCATAACCGCCGGTTTCCCTTCATGATTAACCAAGGAACATTTTAAATATTACCATGGTTACTTTATGTTAACTACAAGGTTAAAGTAACTCAAGTTAACCCATAAAGTAACTCTAGTTGGATAAAGTAACCTAGGTTAGCCATAAAGTAACGATAGTTGAATTAAAGTAACTATAGTTGAATTAAAGTCACTCTAGTTGCATTAAAGTAACCTTGGTTAATTAAAAGTAACTAAGGCTAATTAACCCTAATTAGCCTAACCAAGCCAAGGTAAACCACTTCTCCCTTAATTAACCAACGGCTAACCCTTATCCAAATGAAGAAAAAAAAATTCATTCCAAGAACACCCTAGAACTCTCTCTTACTCCCAACCCTCAAGAATTCACAATATAGCAAGAGACTTCCTATTTTCTCATTTGGGTACACGGCTAGTTGAGCCAAGGAGTTCAAGATCTTCAAGCTTCAAGAATTCTCTAGGTAAGTGCATGCTAAAACTTCCAAGTAAATCCTATATTTCAAAGAATGAAGCTCACATAAGTACCCTTCTTTTCTTGCCAAAACCGTGAATGGTCACTAGATGAAGATTTTGCAAGATACTGTAAAAAGCTAACTTCTTGGTGGGTGGATTCATTGCCATCTCCATTCAAGGTCCATTTTGGTAAGAGAATCATAGCCTCACTCTAGTTGTGTTTTCACTTAAGACAAAAGCTAATGTTTGCTCTTTTCTTCAATGCCTTATACTTTGAATTTTGATCTGAAATGTTTATGACACATACATAACATCTGAAAGTACTTTGTCACCAAATTTCATGATTTTTGGAGGTCTAGAACCTAGTCATTCAATTAATCCAAAACAGGGTCTGAAAACAGAAACTGTTTTCAGAAGTGAGATTTTTGGTTCAAAAGTTTTTAAAAACCAAATTTTTCGCACCCACTATTCAAACCCCCTTCTAGTGGTGCTATACAGGTCCTACAAGTGGTATCAGAGCGAGGTTCACTCACGACTATAAGATATAACAATCTTTGTGAGATAACATCCACTAGCCAGAGAACCGAACAAGAAGGTTTGTCAAGCCAAAGGCCTCCACCTTTTGATAATGAGATAAATTCTGATTATGATTCGGATTCTGAACTATCTTATAATGATTTGTATGTTGAATATCTTGAATTACATAAGTTTGCTAAGACTCTTGCAAAAGAAAAGAAACGCTTAATTGAAGACAAGAAATTGTTAGAATCCTCTAACACAAATCTTGTATCTCAATTAAACGATTTAAAAGAA
>AP025064.1:20181793-20326861 GCA_036186865.1 Eustoma russellianum | reverse complement strand
TTGAAGACAAGAAATTGTTAGAATCCTCTAACACAAATCTTGTATCTCAATTAAACGATTTAAAAGAGGAGTTGTCTAATTTGATTGTTTCATTGAGATCTAAAATTCAATCCTTGACATCCGAAAACATGGTAATGAAAGCCGAGATCTTAGATTTGAGATCAAGAAACGAATATCTAGAAAAGACGGTAAAACAATTCGATAGAGGAACTTGCATGTTAGATCGACTCATTTCTTCGCAAAAACATGAAACTGACAAAACCAGATTAGGGTATATTGAAGATAATCATGTACAAAACAAATCTACAAATTTTGTTTTATCTTCATCTAAGCAACAACATGTATTTAAAACGATCGTAAAGCCTAAGAAGACGACAATACAATCTAGCGAGTCCCACGGTGCATTTCATCGTGCTACTTCTTTTTCATCACATGAAAAGTATAATTGTGTGTCATATAGATATAAAAGAAAACCATTAATACATATGCGACAGTCATATCATACAAATGCATCACGCACCATGCACACTAACAAAAATGCATATCAAAAATGAAAATCTTATCATGAGCATGATGGTATTCTTGGCCGTAGGCCAAACGGATTTGCACCGAACATCTATTACATTGCTTCATCATCTCTTTTCTTACTTTTTGGAAGACCTAGGAAGGTCACCCAAGTTTGGGTACCAAAAGGTACATTTGCAAAGGGTTGAATAAATAACCCTTAAGAACGCACATAAAATGCATGATTTTTGTTGATATACTATAAACTTCTATTTCTTTCTTACATGTACTTTTGATATTATTTACAAAATAAAGGGGGAGAGAGATGCATGATTTAAGGGGGAGAGAGAAAGCATGATTGCATAATTTAAGGGGGAGACAACGATGATATAAAATTCAAAATACAAAGATTTGAATTTGAGCATATTTGGAGGGGGAGTGATCACATTTAAATCATGAACCAATGTAATTTTGTAAATCATCAAAAGGGAGAGATTGTTGAGAAAAAGTGTTTGAATGATTTACAAATGCATGATTTAAATAGTATGAATTTACGAAATGCATGAACAAGATTATTACTTGACATGTGATATACATGCCTCATATGCTTTATATATATTGTTGCCGTACTAACAAGCCATGAAGCGTTAAAGCTTACATCATATGGCAAACATTTGTTGTCTTTGAACTATTTTCAGGTGCCACAATTAATGAACTAAACTAGTTCATTAAGTGAAATACTTAAGTTAATGAACTAACTAGTTCATTAAATGAAGACATATTTGGAGAAAGCTTAATGGCAACAAGTTGAAAATGGATAGTCTCCACATTCTTTCAATATACACGTCTAATATATATTATACATATATATTCATATTTTTGCTAAAAATGCACAATACACATATATTCCGACGTACTACCGACACGTCACATATATTATAAACGTACGTCAACGTCACACCACTATATACACCTTATATTTATGAGTATATTCAGGTCTTATATCATATGATATAAGTCATGGTGATGACAAAATTATAATGACACGTTACAAGGTCATAAACCAAAAATTGTCGTATCGGGTGACTACTAAAACTTCACTGACATGTCATGTACTTGCCATATAAAGATGTCCAGCCCATATACTTCAAAAATAGCCAAAAATTTCGTGGCTCACATGTTCAAATCAACCACAAAAGCATTCCATGTTGGCACACACAAATCACCCACAATTTAGGCCAAATTTGTGGAGATTTTAAATTTAATTCTTTTAAGCACATGGGGCGCCTATACCATCATCTATTAGAGCTGAATATGCACTTCATTTTATGATTATTATGTGTGACATAACATATATGACATGTGCAAGAAGTTTGATTTTAATCAGAGAAAAATCGCGTAATCGACGAAAGTCGAAAATTCAGTTTTCTACGAACATAACACGTGGAATGTTTTTTTGGCATGAGTTGTAACATGTATCACACATTCAAAACATGTTAAAGTGTTCTAGAAAATTCAAATTAGGGCTGATTGGAATTTACCATATATGTGTAAATATTGTGCATTATTTGACAAAGCTTACTAAAGTAAAATTTTAGCACATGCTAGCCATTCCACACGCCATTTGCAGCCACATTGGAGCCTAGGTGGAGCTGAGTTGGCATCTCAATTGGTAGAGAATATGCCACAAAAGGTTACTGACATAAAAGAGGGAGCTACACAACGTAACAATTTAAAAGATTTCAAACTACTACACATGCTAAAAATTTTCAACACATGTGAAATGGTGGCCGATTTTTTGGTCCTTAACACACCCTAATTTTCTTCTCAAAATTGAAGGGATTAGATGGTGATTGTTTGGTAATGTTTTGACTACTATTTGGCACATGTTTTATGAGTTTTATTTAGATTTTTACAGCACATTAAAGGATGCCATGTTGGACCAATCATCAAGTGACAAGTAAGAAAGGTCAAGTCATCCTTCCAATCATAGTGTGCCAAGTAAGCAAGATGGTGCCATTTCTACCCAAGACAATCTTCCAAGGGCATTAGAGAGAATTCTCAAGAAGGAAGAGAAGCCCTAGGGGGCGGCCAAGCTTGTATAAAAGAAGAGGAGTAGTGCAGACAAAGTCAAGACAACTCTCATTTTTCTCTTAAGTGCAAAAGGATCTCCTACTCTCTTCTTCTACCTTTCTTTCTTCTTCTTCTCTCAAGCGTATCGTTCATATAATCTTGATATTATATAGGCTCTGAATATACCACCATACATGTTTCAATTGTTGTAAAAGATTGATCAAGGTGTGACCAAACCTTCATTCGTTTGGTGATAGTGTCCGTGATCCGTTTGCTTGATTGTATTGTTTGTAAAAGGATGGAGTTAGTGTGTAACTCTAGTCACCTTTGTGGTAAGGTGTTTTGGTGTTTAGTGATAACCGAAGAAGGTGTCCTCAAAGACTGGAGTATGTTGTGTTAACTGAACCAGTATAAAATTCTTGGTGTTCCTACTTTTCATCACTTTACTTTCAGTTTTTAATTTTTGCATCATTTTCGTTGCAATGGTAAAAATAGAAAAAGATTTTCAAAAATCACAAAATTTTCTAGAAACATAGACATACGTCCTATCTTTAATTTGGCATAAGTTTTACTTCATTTGGATAAGTATAAGTCAGTCAAGCATTAATAGTTCTGAGGCTAGTGCAATCTGATTTTCGGACTTGCAAAGGTTCAGAACATCAACGTATTTGACATACTTACCAAAAGAATTTTGAAAAAAAGTTTTAACCCTCTAAAGTACATATCCTAAGGGTTATTCCATAAAATTTTCAGATCATTTGGAGTTGTAAATTAATAGGAATAAATTTTTCATTTTGAAGAACACTTTCTGGCATATTTACACAATCTCAGTAAAAATGGTTTTTCAAGACCTTATACTTTGAATTTTGATCTGAAATTTTTATGACACATACATAACATCTGAAAATACTCTGTCACCAAATTTCACAATTTTTGAATGTCTAGAACCTGGTCATTAAATTAATCCAAAACAGAGTCTGAAACATAAACTGTTTTCAGAAGTGAGATTTTTGGTTCAAAAGTTTTTAAAAACCAAATTTTCTGCACCCACTATTCAACCTCCTTCTCTTTTAGTGGTGCTATAGAGGTCCTACATCAAAGTGCCCAAATCATCTGAAATCACTTGAAATTTCCGACATGTTCCCAATCAAAATTTTATGTTGTTTTGTTCTATACATAATTATGATTTGTATATAACACATGTATTAAATGACATAACCATGAAAACAACTATGCGTTTTTAAAACATATCTTAGTTGCTACTCTGATATTAAATTATATGTGACAGTGCAAGTTTGAATCTTGAATGCTGTAGTGTAGGAGTTGGACATTACTTTCAGTTTCAATTTAAACTGAAATGGTTTGGTTTAGCTTTTTGTAGACATTAAGTCATATTTTTTATTTACCTAAAGGATTGCTGAATATTTGACATACGTCTTATTTCAGTTTTGACTCAAGCTGGAAGTTCTTGGTCTGAACCTTTTGTAAGTATTATGTAATATTGTTCGTATCTACCCAATGTGTATTTACTTTACATCTTCTACAAAACTTATAGAATGCGTAGTAGTAAATTTAGAATCCAGGTTGTACCTTTCGCCTGTAAGACAACAACTAAGCCCCTACTTTCAGTACTTTAAGCCATAAGTACTTGAAGATTACCGAATGAGATATGATGACTATAGACCATTCCTCGTCTATTCTTAAAGTCTTCTGTTGACTATCTATTTCCAGTCTTATAATCTTTCTTCACGATCATGTGTCACGCGGTCATCTATGATCTATTCTTTGATCAACAGATCAAATTCTTAACATCAGATGACATGAAAGGGCATGTGAATTCATTTTATACTCTATGTAACTCGTCAAGTGCAAAATTCTTTAGTGTGGTCATTTGATAATATATCTTCCACTCCCATCATTCGGATTCAAATCTCTTTTTGTGACTAGCAAAGTCTTTATCCTTCTTTTACTGATCGAAAATTCAAGTTAAATATTTAATTTCGCCTCAATCATACATATTCATGTTGAGTACAAAGTCTTCATGTGCACACACGTCATTCTTGCTCAAAAAGTCTAACACGTTGAGGCCAAACCGGATGAAGTAATGCTACAAGGACAACTTTTCATCAACCTAGAAAAAGGTCACCGAGAAGGTTAAATAATATGCCAACTGTCTTGTTATCACTTGGTGTAACTATTATTTTGCCAAAATTGTTACTCTCTTCCTCCCTAAAATATTGTCGGTCAATATCAGTACTTGGTCAAACATCAACTTAAGATCAAATTCCAAAAAATATTTAACATAATAGTTTGCCAAAATATTCTTCATACTATTTAAAACCAAATTACACTGGACAACGTGTAAAATACTTAGACGGTTTGATTTTTAAAAATAATATTTGATCCATATGTGTTTGACCAATAATGATAATATTTTTGATATAGAAAGAGTATGGACATATCGGCTATATGGTTAAAAAAAGAGTGAATCGTAATTTTTATTGAAATATTTGTGGTTGCTGAACAAACATTTAAAATTTCTGAAATTACATTTTTTATCGAAATTTTATTAATTTGTTGTATTAAATATCTATTTTTGTCATCAAATCATCACTAATTTTACTATCAAATTATTGTTAATTACGTAGGATGAATATTTATTATAAAAAACAGCAAGATTGAGATAAAAAATATATAATTTTAAAACTTTTGAATGTTGTATGTAATCATTCGGTAATGGAATTTACCCGTTAGAAAAATAACTTTGTCGTACTGTTTTGCCACCAAACCCACTCCCTTGGCCCTGCCGACATGTGCCAACAAAATCTTTTACTTCACCACCGAGCACTAACCATCAATGACTCCACTTTCCTCGTGTCTATATTATCTTCGGATATCCGTCTAGATCCTCTGTCTCGATACAGTCGCACAAACACTGGATCTGCTATACTTTCTGTAAATAAAGAAGCTGCGCAAATCCCACCAAAAAGATGACGGCTTTTCACGAGAATGAGGATGGACGAGGTGGGAGTAAGAGGAGGGGTGCAAGAGATGGAACGAAAAGTACAAGTGCTACTGCACAGGGTACTAGTGGTAGTGAGAGTGATAAGACGAGGAAATTGTTGCTGGGAATTGGGTTTTGGGTTCAGGGGTTAAGGTGTTTGCCATGGTTGGGAGTGAATTTTTTCTTGAAAGATGGATTGAAAATGGAACCATCTACTCTTCAGATCATTCAGAATTCCGCAACTTTGCCTATGGTAGCAAAACCTTTTTATGGGATTGTTTCTGATTCTTGTTATATTCTTGGGGAACATCGAACTCCCTATATTGTATTGGGAGGTATGGAACTATTCTTTTAACTCGTCTTTCTTTGAGATTATCTATTTATTCTATTATTGTGGAAGAAATTGACAAATTGTTATGCTGTTAGTTGGAAAGGTAGTTTCATGTGGGATTTTGTTTTATATCTCTAGGCTTGAATATTGCTAGTCAGTGATAGTCAGAAATTAAAGAATGCCTCACATTTTCTGTATTATTAGTAATGTTATTACAACTGTTATCGATTCTAACACTTTTACATAAATTAGTTGATTTGGATGCATAATTGGTGTCTCAGCATGTTTTCTTGGACTTGTTTGTTTGGGGGGGGGGGGGGGGGGGCTGGAGTAGTCTTGTTTGAGAACTATTCCTACACAAAACACCACTTTATAAAATCTTCAAGTGTTGGTTTATAGATGAATAGTAACTAAGTCAAGGGTACTAATCTAGCAGGAACTTGATCACTGTAGGCTTTAGGATGAAGATATTGATTTGAAAGGGATAAAAATTGATAATCCAGCTCATCTATAACCATAAATCACCTCATTCAGTCATTTTCACTGAGGAAATCAGAAATTTTGTAGTTTGGGGTTGAGCAGAACAATTCCAACGGTATCCCTTAATTGGTTATGGTATTTTGATAAGAAAATATCAGAGTCAACCTGCCCCAACGTTATAGAGATTTGAATTGTGCTTAGAGGTAAAAGTCATTACAAATTTTGCTATCAACCATTGTTTGGATCTCTACCCCTCTCCTCGCCTCTGTGGGTAATAAATAATTTTTATTAAAAAAAAGAACCTTCCCCAATATTGACATTTTCGAAACTAATTGCAGTGCCCCAAAAGCTTCACAGACCAAGAAACTTCTGTTGTTAGGACAAACTCATGTTAGATTGTGAAATGGCATTGAGCTTCTCACCTCATTACTCCCAGAGTTCCTTTTCTCTGTATGTCTGTACATTACTATTAAAACTTCACCTCATAACCAGCCTATTTTTCATTGGCAGATCCAGTTCCTACAAACCTTGTTACTCTGTAATCCTTCCTCTCAGAACTCTCAAAGGAATGAAAGGCTTTTCTTTTATACATATTTCAGGCAAGTTTACTACAAATCCTTCTATACAAGCATAAGAAAATTGTTATTCAAAAGTACTGCAGTAACTAGAACCAAGAAGAAGGTTCTACTAATGAACTACAATACCCTGAAGATACATTTGTCGATGGAATTAGTTCCTTAACATTTTCCTAGTATTTTATTTTAGGTGATGGGAATACATTTGTTTCTTGTTCTGTAACCTCTTCCCGACAAGTCCTAGTTTAGTTATTTGTAGTTGGAAAAAAACATCTGGAATTGGTTTTGTGCTGACTATATAGATTGAATCAGGTCTTGGTTGTTTCTATCTTGGCTGACTTTTTTTGTTCGTGCAGCTTTTCTGCAGGCAATTTCATGGTTAGCAATTGCAATTCTTCCACCAACGAGTGTATCATTCTTTACACTCGCATGTTTCCTGCTTCTTAGCAATTTGGGTGCTGCAGTAGTGGAGGTAGCAAATGATGCAATTGTTGCAGAGACCACAAGACAGGCAGTTTCTTCCTCCGAGAAACCAAAATCGTCATCATCTGGGAACCTTCAATCATTTGTCTGGATGGCCACAGCCATCGGTGGAGTCATCGGTAATCTTGTAGGTGGTTTAGCAATTGAGAGTTTTTCCCCTCAAAAGATATTCCTAATGTTCGGGGTCATTGTCTCAATCCAGTTTTTGGTGACAATATTTATTCATGAAAAATCTCTAGGCCTTCCAAAGAATCCCTCTAGTGTGGGAATAAAAAAAAGTCTTGCAGAACTGCTGTCTGCACTACAGAAACCCGAAATTGCATATTCCATAGCTTGGTTTGCAGCATCTTATGCCGTAATCCCTGCCTTGACAGGAACTATGTTCTTCTTCCAAACCGAACATCTAAAGATTGAACCATCAGTAGTGGGCATCTCAAAGGTTGTTGGCCAGGTGTCCATGCTTCTCTGGGGAGTTATTTATGAGCAGAAACTGAAGTCCATGTCGCCAAGAAAATTGATCTCAGGCATTCATTTCACGATGGCTATTTTAATGATATCTGATATCTTATTCGTGAAAGGAGCATACCGAGCAATGGGAGTACCGGACTCTCTGTATGTGATACTATTCTCAGGTTTTATAGAGCTTCTATGGTTCTTTAAGATTCTTCCCTTCTCTGTGTTGATGGCGCAGCTCTGTCCACCAGGATGTGAGGGATCTCTGATGGCATTCCTCATGTCCTGTGCCTCCCTTGCAATTATAGTCAGTGCTTACCTTGGTGTTGCACTTGCATCATTCTTTGGGGTGACCGGAAGCAATTTCTCAGGCTTGCCAAAGGCCCTTCTGGTGCAAGCAGCATGCGCCCTTCTGCCACTCATTTGGTCATCCTGCATCCCGGAGGATGTGAAATCCAGCGTGAAAAGTAAAGAGAACTGAGCAGCTGTAATTCTGTATTGTCTGTTTCCATGCGTGATTTTTTTCTGGGCTTGTTCTTTAACTCTAGTTTAGAACCATATTAGATAGCATCCTTATTTATAAAAGGTATGTTTGGATGGTATGTCTAGTGAGACTTCATCTGGAAGCTATCTTGTATCTTTTCTTGTACAATTTGGGATTTCTTCCCAATTTGAAATGTTATGATTTCTTCTCAATTTAATATCGGAAGCTTTCTATTTGTGTTTACTAAATTCCTTCACTAGCACACCATATTCTTATTATTGTGTCATCTATGCATGTATATATAGAGTTGGGGTCTCACTGGAAACAAACTCTACCTTTTGGGATATAGTAATTGTTTTTATGTCTCTCATCTTCTCCAAACCCTAGCGATAACTTTTATTTTCGCTCGAATAATACAGGTATATTGTTGTTGGACTGGGAGTAGAGGATTGTGATGTAAGGGAAGGTACTCACTGGTTGCGTTCTACAGAACTTTATGTTGACATGGAAGTACGTGCACCTTGAGATTAGACAGAAGGATTTTGATCGAGTGTTAGCATGTCTTCTAGTTGCCAAAGGATCCTATGTAGCATTCAATTAGAGTAGAGTCGTATATACAAATAAACCGGAGTTAATTTTTTTATTCAAATATTTTTTTATTTGTTGTATAAAACATTTAAAACTTTCGGAATTATAGTTTTCGGAATTATAATTTTCGTCTAAATTTTGTCCATTTGTTGCGCTAAATGTTCACTTGTATAATTAACAACGATTTGTCTGTTAAGTTAGCAGTGATTCAAAAAAAATAGATATTTAATACACAAATTAATAACATAAGAATAAAAGCTGCAAGTTAAAATAGATATTTAATACACAAATTAATAAGATTTAAAAAAATGCAATTTCATAAGTTTTGATTGTTTTACGTACCAACTAAAAAAATATTAGATACAAATGTGATTAACTCAATAAGTTAACCATGAATGCATATCGATTAACTGCCTTTTTTTCCTAAATCAAACATTCACAACTATTCAAATTGCAACACAAAACATCTTGTTAGCAGTTTTTTTATTTTATTTACATCTTTATCGCCCTTATGGTAGGTAAAATAACCAAAGTTAGTATCAAGTATCTAAACAGTACATAAGTTTCCCTCTAAATGTCACAAGGGACCATTGCGAAAGATTTCAGCAGATTGCTTGCCGCCACTTTAAAATAGAAGTCTTGCAGTATAGAAGTCTTCTATCCAATTTGGTTAGACGATTCTGTGGTAGTGTCAAAGCCTGGTAAATCTTGGAGGATGTGTATTGTATATACTGGTGTGTGTTAGTGTATGTGTCCTAGGCTATGATTTGAATGTTTATGTTGTACATTTATTATTGATAAAGAGGTTTTATTATCATTATTGTTGGTTAGTATGTTACACAATTATGATATATGTCCCTGGTTCATTCTTGTTATAGAGAGAAAATAATGTATAACCATTATGAGTATTGATTTGATAATCATGAGATGATTATGTGTATGGTGATACAAATCAATCTCATAGATACTTGTTAGAGAATATTGTATTGGATAGACCCATCATGAGATTACTACATGGATTAGCGTCATAAGTAAATCCATGATAGTCATGTTTTAATCTTTAGACTTGAGATTGTCATAGTTTCCAACATAAGGACTATTATACTTTGACATGATCAAACGTTATCCGTAAATAAATAATAATAAAGGTCATGATTGAGTATGATAGAAATTATGTAGATGATATTGAACAGTCGAGATATAATTTGTCCCTCTCTTTTGAGAGAGATATCTTTTGGGCCCCTCAAAAGTGAGACTGTGAAATGCATAGCCGTGCTCAAATAAATTGATAGTGTGATCAATGTCATTTGTTTTATCAGTCTACTTAAAGATCGAGTAATCATATATTTGAACAATATAAGTATGATGCTGACCATGACTTACGTTCAAACTAGATATCGTGTGACAAAGGGATTAATGCATGTACTATCATTAGGCTAGTTAGACTTTATTCGTATTAATTGGGTAGTCGTAATGTCTTGCTAGTGACCAATCACGACTTGTTGGTTTAATGGATATTTAACCGACTGCCAATTAATATGGGCCTATCAGGTCACACACAAGAATACGTATGGACTGATATTAATATATATATATATATATATATATATATATATATATATATTTATTTATTTATTTATTTTTATGAAAAGATATTTGAATTATTGAAAGCCTCACTTATGGCGGAGGAATACCATAGTACAAAATGTCATCGTACGAAAATAAATAGTGCATCGTATGAATATATATATATATATATATATATATATATATATATTAAAAAAAATTATTTTATTCATAGATGAACCTCACTTATGGCGGAGGAAAACCATAGTACAAAACTTGAAGTCAGAATAAAAGTAATAGGGATACAAGTTGTCGATGATTTATAGTCTCCAGTCGTATATGATATGCCGCATTAAAACCTTGCCAGGTAAAACCACCCTTGTGGATAAAACCCTGGCGAAGGAAAAAGCGTACATATTTATCCGACTGGAGTTGGGAATTGATGCCCTGTACATATGTCGAAAGCATAAAAGATGAAAAAATAGCAGTCGCCGTGATTTTGTCGCTGAAGAATCTGCCATCACCGAGGCCGTGTGAATATAATGCGTTGGTAGTGTCTCATCCGGCGTCCTCGTGGATATTGCAACGAAATGCCCAGGCCATGCATGAAGACATAAAACGACAATGTTATATCCAATAATCAAGCATAGGACAAGAGATAAGACCAACATGCAACAAAACATACCGAGCCTGCCCGAACCCCGTAGGATACAGGCAAGAAAAGCAAATGTGCGCCAATCCATATGGAAGATCTGGATATATCAAGGAACACGCAAATGGACTGAAGAGAGATCCAATGATACACAACTACAAACTAATGGCGGAAGAGAGTGAGAACTGTAGACTTGAGTGCGTGGGTTTAACATGGCATTCTGTGCAAGATAATGTGCCGCCATATTTGCCTCTCTGTAAATGTGATGAAAGTCCAGACGATGAAGATGTATTAGCGTATGAAATAACCGAAGATAATAGTTCCCTTGAATCAGCCGAGGTCGAGACAAGCGAGATATCAGCAGTGCATAATCTGATTCCAAAATAATCGAGCGATACAGTGGAAGAAAATATAATAGCCCAAAAACCGCTGCCTGTATCTCCGCATTAAGGGGCGAACTCGGAGGTAAGCGGAAAGAAACTGCTCTCACACATGAACCAACATGGTCTCTCAATATAGCACCTCCTGCACCATAGTGTCCACCTACTGCCGAATCTGTATTTAATTTAAATCTTCCGGATGGTGGTAGCCACCAGCGCACCAAAAGTGGACATGGGGTCCGAAGCGGAGGAAGCCAAGGAAGGGGCTGCCGAGGACCAGTCATTAATTTGGATCCAGCTATTGATTTACACCACATAGTAATATCATATTGTATGGTGGCCCTTAACGATGTCATTGTAAAAGTGTGTTGTTCACCGTAAACTAAAGAGGCATAGGCACGCCACACATTATATACAATGATAGCTAGGATAATGATGCGTAAAACCCCAAGGAAAGATGAAAAAGTAGAACGATACCACCAGAAGAGTAAATACTGTCGAAGGCTCAGAGATGTCGGGAGAGGACAATGCAACTCGCGGGCAAAATAGCTCTATAGTGAACAGATGCCCAAACAGTATAAAAATATATGGTCCACTGTAGCTGATTCCTGCTTGCAAAATGGGCATTGTGTTGGGCATGCCGTGTAATACTTACCAGTATAGTCTTGAAAAGGTAGCGCTGAATGAAATATACGCCATAGAAAAATCTGAATGATGGGTGAATGATGCTTGAACCAAATAAACTTCGTCGACAGGAGCATAGGACGCGACGAACGACATATATCATAAGCACTGCACAAGGAGAACTCCCCAGTCGCTGTAGGAGTCCAAGTAAGATGAGCCGCCTGACCATCCGTTTGAGCAAGACAGGTAGGATGAATCCTACAAATAAGCTTCCATACAGGGGAATCAGGCAATCGAGGCAGATAATCCCCACGGTGACCATATTTTTCATACATGTATTTGCTCCAAAGTGTCGATTGTTGCTGATATGACCACCAGATACGACAATGATAAGCTTGCTGTAGCGCACAGAGGTTGCGGAGTCCCAGGCCGCCCTCCTCTCGGGGCGTTGTAATAGTTGCCCATGAAACCCAATGATGTCTACGCCCCTAATAAAAAGTTTCCATTTTTCGATTTATAATGTGAATCACCAATTTGGGCAAGCCTCCTGCTGCGAGAATATGTAGAGGTAGAGACGATATCACTGAACGAAGCAAAACAAGGCGACCAGCAGAAGACAATAATCTAGAATGCCAACCTTGGAGTCGGTCGTCTATATGCTGTAATAATGATACACAATATCTCGATCGGTTAATGCCCTTATGTAAATAAGACCCAAGGTACCGAAAAGGTAGGCTCGAGCACCTTATTCCCGTGATATTCTCGAAAGACCGTCGCTGTTGCGAAGTAACCGCAGCCGAGGGAATAAAGCTGCTTTTCTGAAAATTTATCTTTTGACTAGTGGCAGTTTCATATTGTGCTAAGAAGGAGTGAAAGCGTCGAAGATTACACTGAGTGCCACGTAAGAACACTAAGAGATCGTCTGCACAAGCTAAATGTGTGATAGTAAAAGGGACCCGGCCAAGTTGGAAAGGCTGCAATGCTCCTGATGCTACTAATGATTTTAATCCCCTGCTAAAACCTTCAGACGAAATAATAAATAGCAAATGGGATAAAGGATCCCCTTGTTTAACCCCTCTGTATGGTCGAAATGAAGCAGAAGGTTGCCCGTTAACCAAAACCGATAATGTGGTGGCACGTAAATGATTCAAGATAATGCGAATGAAAAATTCAGAGAACCCGAATGTGCGCAATAACCTCTCGAGATATTCCCAGCTGACTCTGTCAAAAGCCTTCATCATGTCTAGTTTCAAGCATATCTGAGAACCACCTTTATCCAACCTATGTATCATCTCTCGAGCCAATAGAACTTGCGTTGAAATATCCGAGCCCGAAAGAAAGCCTGTTTGCTCCGGCGAAATTATCTTGGGAAGCAAAGTATTGAGTCTAGTAGCAATTATTCTCGTACAGACTTTGCTCAAAAAATTAGTGAGGCAGATGGGCCGAAAGTCACTAAATGTGTCAGGAGATGGCTTTTTAGGGATCAACGTAAGCACTAGCCATGACAGTAGGCTGAGGAATACCAAGGAAAAATTCCTGCACTGCCTTAACCACATCAGTATGAATAATTGACCAGCAAGAACGATAAAAGTTACCGTTGAATCCATCAGGACCTGCTGCACTGTGAGGGTCTAAATGCCAGACTGCTGTCTTAACTTCTTCCTCCATAGGCAGCTGTGTAAGCATCAAGCTGTCATCTGCTGTGATTAAGGGTGGAATATGACAGAGCAAGGCATCATAAGTATGCGTGGGCTCTGGAGCAAATAAGGACGTATAAAAGGCCACAACTTCGTCCTTAATAGAGACAGGAGCGGTGCAGAGTGTGCCTGCAGATGTGCGGATTTGCTGTATACGAAGTTGCAAACGTCTCCCTTTTACAATAGAATGAAAATAGCGTGCGTTTGCATCACCGTATTTTAACCATCTAACTCGCGCCTTCTGTTTCCAAAAATGGAACTCATATGAGGAAGCTTGGAGATACTCTGCTTTAGCTTTATGGTATGCCTCGCGGTTCGCATCTGTAGGGTCGGCGTCCCAAGCATGTTCAACGAGGGCAAGAACTGATTCAGCGTGCTTAACATTGGAGAATATATTACCAAAAATCTCCTTATTCCAACTCTGTATATCTCGCTTTAGTTGGAACAACTTTGAATAAAAACCATACATACCTCCTGTCGTTGGATAAGATGTCCAAGCATGTCTCATATAAGTATGAAAATCTGGATGAAGCAACCAAGAGTCCAAGAAACGGAAAGATCTGCGTCCCTCTGAGTTACCCAATCGGCATATAAATAATAACGGGGTATGATCCGAAGAAATGCGGGAGAGATGCGAAAGGTGTGTGTCATCAAAAACATCTTGAAAAGAAGAGTTGAGAAATAACCAATCCAACCTCCGACGGACTCTCCCAAGTCCCCTACCATCTGTCCAAGTAAATCTCGACCCATGAAACTGCGGAGCCATCAGAGAACATGTTTCCACACAATCATTAAAATCTTGCAATGATGAAATCGACGGTTGAGATCGGCCTTCATGATCATCCAGAGAACGAAAAGTATTAAAATCTCCCCCTACGATCCATGGCAAGTCGTTTGATTCCGAGAAAGTAGACAATGAATGCCATAAGGAGCGACACAGAGATGACATATGATTGGCGTAAACAACCGAGAACACAAAATTTTGTTGGAGTTGACGAAACATGAGAGTAAAATGAACCACCTGATTTTGATCCTGTGCACCAACCAAATGATAATCCGAGTCACGCCAAAATAGCCAAATACGTTTCGATTGTGAAGCGAAATGATGCGAAAAGCCAAGTTCCATAGCAAAACCAACAATGTGTGATGGTGAATGCTTAGTTTCAATCACAGCCACTAAATTTAAGTGATGATCATGTATCAATTTATGCAATCTAGGCAAAGAGGCACGCATGCCTCATATATTCCATATTAAAATATTCATTGAGAAAGAGTAATATCACTTCCCTGGATTGCATGAGATGCACTATGAGTTAGGATCGTGGATGGTGGTAATGGTGGAAGATCCTTTCTTGCACGACGTTTACGACGAGGGACGACTGGAATAAACTCTGCATTTTCGGTGGAATCCTGCAGTCGAGATAACAAAGTATCTTCATCTAGCGATGTGGGGATTAACTGCATCCGCCGGACGACGTCTTCCGAGACAATTGTTATTTCCGATTGCTGAACATTTACGGGCAGCTCATTATCAGAGCAGTGGCCAAGGTCACAATTATCAGAGACATCTTGCAGGTGTGTGGATGTATCACAAGCCGTTGTTAAATCATCAACTTCAACCGAGGGAGGGACACCAAATGAAGCATCGTGGGATGGCATGTCAGGCGACTGTTCCTGAATATCCATGGAATCATCGTTCAAAGGTGGGTCAGCTGGGGGTTGGTTGTCTGTTTTCTGTTTAACCGGCGTCCATCGCTGTGTTTGCGGCCGGGGTGGTGGGGGCGGTGGTGGAGGCGGCACAGCGGCTTCCTCTTTTGGAGGACAAGCTGACACTGCATGACTCAATCTTCTACATGACGTGCAAAATTGAGGCAAATCTTCATAAACCATGGATTGCAGGATCATTTGATTTTTTGCCTGCAAATATATCTTCTCAGGCAACTCTTGAGAAACATGCACTTCCACGCATACTCGTGCGACAGACGGACGTAACCCATCCGCCGTCGCAACATCAAGCTTTATCGGTGAGCCTATCGGACGTACTATTTCGAACAGCGCCTCCCGGCGATGAAGATGAATCGGTAGGCCTGGAAATGCAATCCAAACTGGGACGATAGGAACATCAGCAGCGGGATCAAAATCAACAGTCCACTTTGTAATACGCATGTGACAACCAGATATGTGCCAGGAACGGCGATAAAAACATCTCAAATAATCTGCTTCATTGCAAAAATTCAACAGAATATGTGTTTGATCTATAAGTGTGATGCGCAAATCATGATGAAATCCGATTTTTTCAAATACTTCCTGTATAACCTTCAATGGAGGTTGGCCGTTCCAGAAAGTGCCTACCAAAGCATATCTGAATGGCACAGCAAGGGCATCAATTTCAGAATCGAGAAAGGAAATCATTGGGATGCCCTTATACCGTGATGCCGTCTTAGGCGATATATTAATCTGTTGTGATGAAGTTTCGCCAGCAACCACCGCTGCGAAGGAAGGCGGCGGCGTAGAAGACATTGTAACCGTTCAGAAAAATTGCAGCTTCAATTACCAAAACAATGCGAAAAAGAAGATTATAGCAGAATTGGGATAAGAAATGAGAATTGTAGAATGTGTGATCAGCGGCAGCGGCTAGTGCCGCAGGATCGGCGGCGATCGCCTAAGCAGCGCCATATTTTCGTCATATATATATATATATATATATATATTATCGGATAACAACGAAAGAATCCATATCTGATATGGATTTTGAATATCCTGATAGAATCCATATCTGATATGGATTCTGATTGGCTTAACTAATCCGATTTGAACTCGGATTTGATGTCTACATATATGTATATATAATGGTTCATCTCGTACTGGGATAATACACAAGAAAAGAAAAATAGAACTCATTTTTGGAGAAAAACCGAGTTCTTCAGCTACGCCGTTTCAAGAGCTAGCGCTCCAGACGGAAGCATTCGCGTGGATACCGACAGAGGGTGTTCGTATTTTCGTACCTCGTTTGTCTGCGGATTTCGAATCTACAGAGGAAAATTTTTGAATTTATTTCGTCGATTTAAACGAACAATTGGGTTCGTGGTAGGAAATCGGAGATCAAGTTTTGTTTTTTTGCTGCGCGTTTTGGCACTGATCCTGTCGATTTCATAACAGTGTGAATAAAGCTTGTCTGAAAGATTGCTATCACATGCCAAAGATCAACAGATTGGTGGATTCAGTAATTGGACATGAAATTTTTGACTTTGTTGACGCTTTGAAATGTTATCATCAAATAGTCACAGCTAAGAAAGATCATAATAAAACCACCTTCATTTATCAAAGCGGACACCATCTACTATGTCAGTATGCCTTTTGGCCTAAAAAGGCGTAGGCCAATTATCAGAGTCTAGTTAATTATTTGTTCAAGAACCAGATTAAATACATCATAGAGGTCTATATTGATGATATGCTTGTCAAGAGCATGACTCTTGATGTATATATCCAAAACTTGGGAGAAGTGTCCAACATCTTCAGAGACTTCAAGATGAGGTCGAACCCCAAAAAATGTACATTTGGGCTCCGAAGCAGAAAATTATTGGGGACATGGTCTCAAAGGAAGGTGTGCAACCTAACCATGGCAAAGTTGGAGCGTTAAATGCTATGAATCCACCTCGCAACATCAAAGAGGTGCAAAGACTAACTGGAAGAATCACAGCAACAAACATATTCCTATCTAAGTCGCTAGAAAGATAGCTCCCATTCTTTAAGATTTTAAATAAAAGAACCATATTTTAATAGGATGACAAGTGTCAATAGGCCTTTGATGACTTGAAATCCTACTTGGTCGAGGTGCCAGCCTTTACCTTGTACACACCTGTCGAGATGTTGTTTATATGTTCGGTTGTCTATCACGAAGTCGTTAATGATGTCCTACTCAGAGAGGAAGACAACATGCATAATCCAATAAACTTGTGAGCAAAACATGCGTGGACATGAGGTGAGATATATTAATGCTGAGAAAACAGTCTTGGTGCTAGTCATAGCATGAAAACTCAGGCCCGCAATCCTTGAAGCAAATTATGCCTAAGCCTGAGACATTGGGCCGAGAGCCAAATGGGTCGTGGAATTGGCCGAGTACAACATCGACTATCGACCATGAACTTCTATCAAGGCTGAGGAGATTTCTGTAGAGGATGAGCAGCCCCATGATGAGCAGTGGACCATCTATGTCAATGGATCCTCTTCCGGTGATGGCAGTGGAGCAGGGCTCCTACTCATAAGTCTAAAAGGAGAAGAATTTGAGCATGCAACTCGATTCAACTTCAACACTATAACTACCGAAGCCGAATACAAAGCCCTGATTGCCGACCTGAGCCTCGCCAGAAAGCTGGGGACTTAGAAGATTAAATCTGACAGTGATTTTGAACTGATTGTGGCACAAGTCAATGACGATTACGAAGCTACAAAGGACCAAATGAACTGGTATCTATTAAAGATTGAGCACCTCAAGAAAATGTTCGAATCTTTTGAGCTCGAGCGTAACACGAGATTGGCTCGCATCATCAACTCTAACAGCCTTAGGCAAAAAGATTGTGGTAAAGCTTATTACCAGGACGAGGTGCTCCAGTCCGATTATCATGGAACATGGATGGACAAGATGTTTAACTTCTTAAAGCATGTCGTTTAGCTCAAGATAAATAAACAACAAAAGCATCAAAGTGGTCAAGTACTCTCTATTTAATGAAGTCTTTTGTATAAGGTCTTTCTCTCAACCATGGCTGAAGTATGTCTCTGAAGAAGAAGGAGATTATATTTTTTGTGAGATTCATATAAAAATCTGTTGTAATCATTCCAGTCCAAGGTCTCTCATGAGATAAACTATCTTGCTGGCTATTATTGGCCGAACTTACACCAGCATGCTCTTGAATTGGTGAAATAGTGTTAGGCATGCCACTCCTTTATCTCATCTTCGCAATCAAGAAATAATTCCCATTATCAGTCATTGGCCATCGAGGTGAAACGTTGTTTTATTTGCAACTTATCACATCAGTCTTGAACTGGGTTATTAGCAAAATGCTTTCTGTTGTTAGAGACCAAAGCTCTTGGCGGTCTGAAACAGAAGATAATGTGCTTGCAGAGAAATTTTTTCACATGATACCCTGTCATTTCCGCCAAAGGTTCTCCTTTCATCCATTTAGTGAAGTAGTCAAAGGCGACAAGAAGATATTGAATAGATCCTAGAGCACGTGGCAAAGGCTCGACGATATCAATCCCCCATTAAACATAACCTCGGCTATACTCAACAACTCTGAATTGGGAAAGTAATTTCTGGCCAGTGCAACAAAAATATAAAAAATATAAAAAGGAAAAGAGCAGGCAAATCCTGACCAGGTTTCAGATGCACCCCCTGCTTTTGGAGTTGCCGGAGCTTAACAGCCTGCTGCACTGCGGCTGGGTTGGAAGGCGGGTCCTGGATTATTATGCCCGCGGACACTTTAGCTGTTTGTGCCGCCATAGATGCATCTACGGCACTCTTGTTAGCTGCGGTGATAGACTGCTTCCTTTTTTCCTTGCCCTTCATTGCGGTAACAACGTTGGTTACCACCTCAGACATTGCTCATGCAATTACAAATGTGGTCAGTTTTCAGAAAAAGTAAAACAAGAAATACACTACTAGTAAAATGGCTTCAACTATTCTACCATTGACAACAGTTATGTTCCCCTTGCCCAGGATCCTGAAGCTTGGGCTGCCCACTAAGTGCTCCAAGTCAGCTCTCCTTATGATGTGGATGTTCACCTTCACTCAATCCTCCCTAGCCTCATAACACTAAAGGATTCGAGTCACATCCTGGGCTTTGTATTCTTCGCCTTTGACATACAATAAACCTCTTGGCTTGTCAGCCCAACCTTCTTCACATAGAAGAAGTGCCCCTTGCAGTGTTTGGTGGAAGAGTATATGTTTTCAACAAACTTAAAATTTTTCTTCAAAGTTCACTTGCTAAAATAAAACCAACTTTTATATTTTATGCACATGAAGAAACCTCTAAAAGACTTGATTTCAAATCCAACCTGAATGACTCGAAGGAAAAGAAAGTAGTAGACTGGGTTCTTAGCCATTAAGCATGATTTAAGGAAGCTTGAGCTGATAGAATCCCAGGATTAGTTTCAAAGGAAGAGCAGGAGGAAGAATATGATCGAATTTATCACAGTCGATTTGGTAAACTTCACAAAGTCTTTCCAGATTGGCATATCACAAGGTACATAAGGAGTTCTCTACTCGGACGGATAGTTCACCTCTACCTATGGTTGAGAAAACGAGAGAGCTGGGGTTTAAAATGCGACGAGTTTAATTCCTAGATGTTTGTAGGCTGGAGGGAAGTTCTAGAGGTGCCACAGGTGCAATACCACTAGGCCCAGCGATGTTACAGGGCCCGAATACGGTAGCCATCGCCCTTCTCTACCTTCTAACATGGCAGACAAGGCCCACATATGCTGTTTGTTCCGATGAAAAGGAATTTGATCCCTCTTTTCCACCGCCGACGGAAAAACCCCCTTAGGAACAAATGGAGAAACATATGAAAGGGAAGACATGATGAAAAATATAGAGAAACAAAATGATAAGGAGACTTACCTGATAGAAATGAGTGAAAGGGTATAAAACTGAAGAAGAAAAAGTAGTTGGCCAAAGTAAATTGGTCAGAGATGTAGGGGCGATGACCAGGTGCGAACTCGATAGAGAGTTAGACTTTCAAAGCGTGTAGGAAAATTAAATGAAAGGAAAGAGCCAAAATCAAAGTTTTTGATTCGAAACAGTTACACCCCAAAAACTTTTGTTACCTCGATACGTATTTAACATCGTACTTGGACACGTCTAAATTTTTTGCGAATATCAAAACATGCGATATATCGGTATGCGACAAAAATCGATAACGAACGTTACGATTATATAATAAAAATTAAAACAAGACTAATATGTAACAACTTAAGTATTAGGATAAATGAAATCAAAACAAAACATGACACAAGAAATTAGGGTTATCTAAATAAAAGAAAAAAGAAAGCAAGACATGGATTGATATTATGGACAAGAAAGATAAATTACATATATATATATATATAACAACATGCTTGCTGCTGTGCCAGATGAAGTCGAAATAAAAAATGCAGTTTGGCACCTTAGCCCAAGCAGTGCCGCTGGACCAGATGGGTGCAACGGACATTTCTTCAGGACATGCTGGGATGTAATTCATTTGGATGTTACCCTTGCCATTCAAGAATTCTTTTTGGGTGTTCCTCCACCTCAGGTAATGGTCTCATCTTTAATTACTTTAATTCCCAAAAAATCACGACCTTCAACATACGCAGATTTTCATCCAATATGTCTATCAAACTTCATTAGCAAGGTGACTACCAGAATAGTAGCCACAAGATTAAATACCTTGCTGCCAAAAATCATCTCTCCTGAGCAAATAGGATTTCTAAAAGGCCATGATATCAGTGAACACGTTTTAATGGCAAATGAGATGGTACATATGATAGACAGGAAAGTTCATGCTGGGAGTGTTATGATCAAATTGGACATGGCAAAGGCCTTTGATAGAGTTAACTGGTCATATCTAGAAGCAAGCATTGATGCGTAAATTTGGGTTTGCACCAAGGTTCATTCGTATTATAATGAATAATATGAGTCTATCCAAGCTTTGTATTGCCATTAATGGATCTTCATATGGATATTTTTCACCCACACGAGGAGTCAAGCAAGGTGACCCATTGTCCCCTCTATTATTTATCATTTGTTCCGAAGGTTTTAGCCGTGGTTTAAATAATCTTTTCCACAACGGATCTCTTCGCGGATTTTCTGCGGGATGGGATCAGGCAGTTTCACACTTAGCCTATGCAGATGATTTACTGCTGTTTCTAAACGCCTCTACACAGAATTTGCGCAAGTTTCAGTCTTTCCTCCATACCTATCAGTCAGCATCTGGGCAACTAGTCAACTATTCAAAGAGTCAATTTGTGGCCAGCTCTTACATCTCACAGCAACATCTCAGTACGATTTCGCAAATTTTAACAATGCATTCATCAACACTACCGATAAAGTATTTGGGTTCTTATCTCTATCGAGGTGTCAACAGGCCAGCATACTGCACTACACTGCTTCAACACTTTGACGCAACTCTCACAGGGTGGGCCAGCCGATTGCTCACTCCCGGGAGTCGTTTGATCTTGTTAAAATCAGTTCTTACTGCAATGCCTTTACATATATTAGCCGCGGCTCGTCTGCCTAAGGGTGTTATCAATACACTTAATCGCAAAATTGCATCATTCTTGTGGAATGACAAGCATCATTGGGTATCTTTCAAAGATATATGCTACTCAGAATCAGAAGGAGGGCTAGGAGTACGTAATTTGATATATATTCAGCGCGCTTATGATTGCAAACTATGGTGGTCTTATCACAACAAAACAACAATTTGGACGACTTAAATGCACCAACGTTATGGTATTCGTGACGATTTCATGCCCCGTATTTATGACTCCCCAGGATGGAAGAGATTATGCTCTACACACTCTTTATGCAGTCAATTATCATCTGGTGCTCCCAATTTAGTGTGGACTACAAGTGCTACTGGATTATTCTCTATTCGACAAGCATATGAAGACATTAGACCAGCTCGAGTGAAGTTGCTTTCACATAAATTCATATGGTGGCGAGGAATCCCAAAATCAATTAGCATCTTTCTCTGGAGATTATTTCACTCTGCAATACCTATTGAAGATAACCTCCGACGATTTTCTGCCATATGCCCCACAATCTGTCCATTTTGCCGCAAAACATCAGCTACTCTTCAGCATTTGTTTACTGCATGCCCAATAGTCCAACCCACATGGCTCAGGCTATCAATACTACTGGACAGGCCACAGTGTCATCACGCTCCACTACGATCACTTCTGCTACAATGGTGGCTTTCATCCTCCGCAAAAACACTCAAAGGAAACCTTCGTGTTGTGGGTCCTATTATGTTGTGTTGGTCCATTTGGTGCATCTATACTAATCATACGTATGGAGATGGGGACTTGCCTCTCACAAACTTATATACTCTTGCCCGGCAATCCTGCTATGACTGGACTACTACTCTACATGGAACACCCTTAGCTCAATACGACCTATCACTCATTGAAGCTGGGTTTTCGACAAAACTGCGGCCAAAACCAGTACTACCACTTAAATGGAAGTTACCTCCATCAGGCAAATTAAAATTAAATGTTGACGCGTCAGCAATAAGTACATATTCTACGGCTGGAGCAATATTGCGTGATTCACTCGGCCACATGATTGCTGCTCTATCCTTCAGGCTGCCTCCCTTAACACCCCTACGCGCAGAAACACAAGCCATTTTATTCAGTCTCGTACTCGTTGGACAACTGCATCGTAATTTGATCATTGAAACGGACTGCCTTCAAGTGACGCAGCCAACCATGCACTTGGCAGACTTCCCTGAGTACAAATGTTTACAGTCATTTCTCCAGCTTACGGGCAGTGAGCTACTATTCATCCCTCGAGAGATCAACATGGTAGCACATCATTTAAGTGAGTTTTCACGAATAACACCGGCCACACAGATTTTCACCTCTCCTGCTCAGTTACCTCCTACGGTGCGTGGATTTTATAACACAGATGGAGTGCTACATGCCATTCGAACTTAAATATCACGGCTTCATACTTTATATTGTTGCCTGTAATCTTAAGTTACAGGCAACCCGGGTAAGTATTCTCACAAGTCATCAGATTGAGTTCTTTGTTCAAGATTTATTTACTTTGTTGCCCGCAGTCTTAGGACTACGGGCAACATTGGTATGTTGCTGTGACTTACGTATGACTATTAGGCACGCATGCAATGGACATTTTGATAATAATGCCTTCTTTCAATTTTTCTTGCGAGGATATTGCTATCTGCTGCTCAATTCACAATGCCGGAATATTGAACCGTACTGCATCAAGGGATGGACAAACTTTACTGCTGCGTGAAGCTCATTTACTTACAACAAATTTCATTGCACTCATGATCTTCTAGGATTACTGTACATCATTGTAATATTGCGATGTACACTCGTTTACTTAATGCTACTACTTAGGCAGTTTCACTCCAATGATATAAATATGTACGCTTTTTCCTTCGCCAAGGTTTTATCCACAAGGGTGGTTTTACTTGGCAAGGTTTTAATGCGGCATATCATATATGATTGGAGACTGCATATTATAGCCACTTTACATTTTTGTTTTTCGTACGATATACATTATTGTAATATGGTTACCTCCACCATAAGTGAGGATTTTTAATTCAATAAAAGCCCGCCTTTATTCAAATATATATATATATATATATATATATATGTTGGGCGGTCAAGGGTAGGAAAAGGAAGAAGAAATTGTGGTTAGATTAATACCCCAACAAAATACCAAGTGTAGAAAATTGCGTAGAAACCAAATGATAAAATTTTGTCTTATTCTACCCGCTTCTACTCCCTAAATTCGGCCATGTCTAAGACCAAAGCGAACAAGATTTTTCTCCCACAAGAAACACATCATTTCATTCACCAAAAAGCCTTCCACTCCCTTACACATTTTTACACCTTCTTACACCTCTCAACCAAGCCAACCCACTCCACCTCACAACCAGCCGGCCAAGTCCAAGAAGGGAGAAGATTGTTTTCCCTCTTTATTCACTACATTGTCTAACACTTTCAAGACAATAACTATTCCATCTTCTCCCATCAATTCTCTAAATTCATGATGAAGTCTTCATTATCACTACAAAACCCCTATTGAATCATGCACCTGCATTAAACACCACTAGAGGGGGGTGAATAGTAGTTAGCAGAAATTACACTACATTGTTAAAATCCCCTTTGAAAACAGAATCTGAGACCACCTCAGATTCAGAACTCGTTTTTGAAAAATTCACAAATAATTATACACAACTCCAAAAATTATGGAACTTTCCAGAATTGAACTTCAATGAGTTAAAAAGACTCTATCCAAACATCAGACAAAAATAAGATCGTTTGACCCTTCAAACAAATAAAAAGATTCAGATGGTCAATCTGGACAGAATTGGACAGAATGTTGCTGATTTTGAAAATAGTGTTTCTCTTTGAATACTCAACCAAAAAGGTTGATCTTTATATCAAAACACTCCTTAGGATGTGTAGATGAAGTTTACAAAAGGCCCTAACCTTAAACAATTCTTGATAAATACAGAATTTAAGTTTTCTCAAAACTGATCAGATTGTAGCCAGATTGGAGCAGTTATCTTGCAAAGACTGAAAGACTAACTTTCCCTTGCTCACATCAAGTGATTCTTGTTGCAAATGAAAGCTAACAGTCTGAAGTATAACTCCACCAAAAATCACGAATTTTGAAAATGTTTAGCTATTTTTTCAAAACGTGAGAATTTGAGTGAAAACTACAGTAAAAACGAGCAGAAAACAGAAATGAAGAAACAAGACAAGAACAAAGATGATTTATCTCGGTCAATGTGACATACTCCAGTCCGAAGGAACACCTTTACTTGGATTTCACTATCCAATGAATCACTTTACAACAAGAACCAATCTTGATCCTTGGGTTATACACCAACCCTACTCAAGACTTGGATAATCACCTTCTAAGCAACACTTAGTTGCAACACCTCTACAACCTATTGATATAGCCTTATAAGAATGGCTAATCAATCTTACAAATGAAGCTCAAGAGGCTTGTACTCATCACAATACAACAAGAACACCTTTGCTACAATGAATAACACAATAACGACAAGAAGATGAAGATGAAAGCAAGACAATTCAACAAATGCTTGTGAGCTTCAAGTGTGTTTCATCTTCTTCACCATTGACTCTATTTATATTGTGCTTTGACTCTTGGAGATAAGACTTCCAATGTGTCACCATCTTCATCATCAATTCCAAATGTCTTCTCATCATTGGTTGACCTTTGTACACTTGGCAAAATGAGACAACATAATTGGTCCACCTTGGATACACCTTGTTGGACGAAAATTCCACCTTGGATAGTCTCATTTACCTTTGCAAAATGTAGATAATAAGAGAAGATAATTGCACCAAAATAACCTCAACTCCTTGCTTGAGAATAGGCATGTGTGCATTTATCGATTCAAACTCAAAAACAACTCCAAAATGGGTAGTAGCCGTTGGCTACCTTTTTCTTTTTCCAAAAATTCATTTTGATTTTCCTTAATAGAATAAGAAAGGATAATACCACCAAATTATCCTCAACTTCAAACACAAGAATAGGACATGTGAAGTCTTCATTTGACTTCAAAAAATCTGCTGAAAAACCTCAAGAAAACCAAGTAGCCGTTTGGCTACATTTGAATTTTTACAAGTTGGCAACTTTGCCAACTAGCTCCTTTTTGATTGGTCCACTTGTCTCCACCTCACAAAATGACTTACACATCATATTCAACTGTTTATACACGTTTGTAGGCTGGCCAATTTGTATATCAACTCAAATTTTTAAGAAGAAATTACCAAATAATAATTGACAAGATTATGTCAATATATACCACCAAAATTCCAACTATTTCTTCTTGCATGTAGGGAACACTTCCACATCTTTAACACATTTATAACCTCTGAAAAATGATGATAGATATGTTCTTATAACACATATAAGAAAGTCTTCAAGATAGAAAAAGAATGTGACATCTCAAATCGTCACATATCTAGCTATAGTCATTGATATCATCATGTGAGAGAATAGAATAATGAATCACCATATAATCTTCAAATTAATAATAAATCAGCTCCAGAATGAAGATAATAATATGCTCAAGAGATTCCTTGAGTGAAAATACCATAAATACCCTTGGGGTTAAAATGACCAAAATACCCCTGGTATATGAAAACTCCAGAAATGACCCCGACGGTCATAAATACTCATGATATCACCTTTGTCATGATAAATATAATGAGAATACATCCTTGAAATATTTTCACCATGTGATGTTCCTACAAAACTCAAAATACCAATTTTGCCCTTTTTGGTAAGTTGTAGAAACTTCCAAGGCGCGTTAGTCACAAGACAATTATAATCACCAATATCTCATAAGAATCACATAATAAACATATATGAAACATATATAAATGAAAAACAATCATTTCATCACTTTTTAGAAAAATTTCTAAAAACCCCAAACATTCTGTGAGACGTGGATCTATCCATGTGAGGGGCTGACGTGAGGGGCTGACATACGTCGATCGATCCACGTGAGGAGCTGAAGTACGTTGATCTATCCACATGAGAGATCGAAGTCTTACTGTGAGTTTGGTTCTTCTCAGTTCAACATGGATCGATCCACATGAGGGGCTGATGTACATAGATCGATCCATGTGTCTCTGCCTGAGAGATCCACGTTATTTTTCTTCACTTTTCAACCTTTAATCCCTTATAACACCATATGTGACATTTCTAAGTATTCACCACTTAAAATCATAACTTTGAAAATTATCCAAACATATTTCTCAACATTCTCCCCCTTTTGGATGATTTTCAAAATAACTCAACATGATTTTAATGTCACAACTCATAACCAATTTTTTAACATCATAAATCTTACCAATTGTTTTCAAACTTTGTTTTCAACAAAATTTTAAATAATTATCCTCCCCCTCAACTTATACTCTCCCCCTTAACCTATACTCAACTCATATACCAATTGAACTTACTTAACTCATAACCAATTGAACTAAAATCATGTTCTTATTCTATCTCCCCCTTTATTTTGCAAATCATGCAAAAGATAGAACTATACAATGGTGTCATAAGTCATCATACCTAACTTGGCTCGTAAGTTTTTAAATGTGGCTTGATTAAGGGGTTTGGTAATGATATCAGCGATTTGGTGATCAGTTCTTATATGGTTTATGATATATCCTCATTTTGAACATGATCACGAAGAAAGTGGTATCGCACCTCAATGTGTTTGGCCTTAGAACGAAGCACCGGATTCCGAGAAAGATTGATTGCACTTGTGCTATCGCAGAAAATTGGAATCTTTTTCACTTTAATGCCAAACTCACTAAGTTGCTGTTTAAGCTAAAGTATTTGGGTAGTACATAAACTTAAGGCAATATACTCGGCTTCAGTGGTAGAAAGAGCTACACTAGCTTGCTTTTTAGAAAACCAAGAGATCAAGTTGGTTCCTATGAATTGACAAGTATCGCTAGTGGATTTTCTATCTAATTTGTAACCACCATAATCAGCATCACTATATGCGTGTAATTCCAACTTAGCGTTTCTATCATAGCACAGTCATAAGTGAGATGTGTGCTTAAGATACCTAAAGATCTTTTTCACTGCACTGTAATGTGATACCTTAGGACAAGATTGAAACCTAGCACACATACATACACTAAACATGATGTCAGGTCTTGATGCAATTAAGTATAACAGTGATCCAATCAAAGACCCATAGAGTGTGTCGTCAAAAGGTTTATCATTTTCATCCTTATCAAGTTTGGTGCTAACACTCATGAGTGTAGGTGTTGGTTTAAACTCTTCAAAGCCAAACTTCTTAATCATATCATTGACATACTTAAGTTGGCTAATGTGAATTCCTTGAGGGGTTTGTTTGATTTGAAGGCCTAAGAAGTAGTTCAATTCTCCTACCATTGACATTTCGAATTCTGTCTTCATACACTCTTCGAAGTCTTTCACTAAGGTAGGGTTGGTTGAACCAAAGATAACTACATATATTTGAACTAATAACAAGTCATTATCTTTTCTTCTTAGAAATAACGTGTTGTCGATGGTCCCCCTTTGATAATTATTTGCAATAAGAAAGTTTGCAAATCTATCGTACCAAGCTCTTGGAGCTTGTTTCAAACCATATAGAGCTTTCTTAAGCTTGTAAACATGGTTAGAATTCTTTGGATCTTCGAATCACGGGGGTTGTTTGACAAACACCTCTTCTTGGATGTATCCATTTAAGAATGCACTCTTGACATCCATTTGGAAGAGTTTAATGTTACTTAGACTTGCAATCGCAAGTAATAATCTAATTGCTTCTAGTCGTGCAACGGTGCAAAGGTTTCTTCATAATCTATACCTTCTTGTTGATTATAACCTTGTGCGACTAGCCTGGCCTTATTCCTTGTAATATTTCTTTGTTCGTCCATTTTATTCCTAAACACCCATTTTGTTCCTATTATAGATTTGTTTTCGGGTTTAGGTACTAAGTCCCACACGTTATTCCTTGTGAATTGTTTTAATTCCTCATGCATAGCTTCTATCCATGATATGTCACCTAAGGCTTCCTTAACATTCTTAGGTTCTATGTGTGAGACTAAGCTATGTCCTTCAAGGTGGCTTATGTTTCTACGTGTTCTAACCCCAACACTTGGATCCCCAATGATTAATTCTTTAGGGTGCCACCAATTCCTAGATTGACTAGGTTCACCCTCATCTTGTTCAAAAGTTTCATTAGTGTGAACGTTATCAGAAGTAATTGGATCATTAGTTGTATCTTCTAATCACAAATTTTGTTCATTTATTTCATCTAAGGGTTCATGCATGTCTTGTTCAGGGGGAATTGGTTCTAGATGATCAAGTACAGGCTCAAGTAATATATCATCATCAAACATATTTTCAATATTAGTTTCTTGTTTATGTTGATTTTTATCACTAACTTCAAAGCATGCATTTTCATTGAATTTTACATGTATAGTTCAATTATCTTTCTAGATGCCGGATTAAAACACCTATATGCTCTTGAGTTAGTTGAATACCCAACAAATATGCATTCAATAGACTTTTGTTCAAATTTATCTAGATTATGTAGGATCTGCAAGGCACCACTAGAAGGGGGGGGGGTTGAATAGATGGTGCGGAAAGTGTGCTTTTTAAAATTTCAACTTGAACAATTCAAGTTCTGAAAACAGATTCTGTTTTCAGGACCTGTCTTAAAACGTTTTTAAAACCAGGTTAGAGGTCTCCAAAAATTATGAAATTTTGAGAGAACTTCGCCTCAGATGTTATGAGGGTCCCCTAAAAATTTCAAATAAAAACTCAACCTTTAACCCTTTCAAAAACCGTTGGTACTCAGATTGTGCAAATCTGCCAGAAACGGTAGATGGTTTTGAAAAATTAATTCCTATTTGTGTGAATGTCCAAATGCTCTGAAAATTTGACCAATAACTCCTTATATATTATATTTAAATGGGTTGAAACAGTTTTGGAAAATTCTTTTGGGAAGTAGGTCAAATACAATCAAAGTCTCAACCTTTGAAAGTCTGAAAATCAGACTGCACTAGTCTCAGAACTTTTGATGTTTAGTTGACTTATACTTGTCCAAAAGGGTTGAAACTTGTGCCAAATTAACCCTAGAACGTGTAAGTATGTTTCTGGAAATTTTCGTAATTTTTGAAAACCGTTTACTATTTTTACGGATGCGAACAAGAAGGCTAAACAGTGCAGTAACTGAAACGTAAATGCAGAAAGTAAATGGCACCAAGAATTTTATACTGGTTCGGTTATAAACAACCTACTCCAGTCTTCAAGGAACACCTTCCTTGGTTCACACTAATCACACACATGCAGTACACCTTACCGCAGGGTTGATAGAGTTACACCTTAACTCCAACCCTTTACAAACCTTGTATTGCTAGTACAATTTGCACGAACACCACTACATTGCTAGAATGAAGATTGATCACACCTTGATCAATCTTTTACAAAGATGAATGAATGGTGGTTTATATGAAGCCTATTCAAGATTGAAAGATGTAAAGAACAATAGGCTTTTTACAAGAAAAGAGAAAGAAAGAAGATGTAGGAGAAGAAGAGCTTGGCAATTTGATCACTTTGGAATGCAATTCTTGTTGTTGTTTCTGATTGATACTTCGTTAGTATCAACGTATCCCAGTCCAGTTTTGTCGCTGTCATGCTTTTGTGATAATATGATACGATGCAGCATGTTGGACCCTGTATCAAACTGTTTCATCATTTTCTCTAAATCGGTATTCCTTGATTTCAAATTTGAAATCTCGGATTTCATTTCATTATTTTGAGAGGTTAATGATGAAATCTCGGTTTTCAATGCAGTGATGACACATGAAGACTCTTTCTTTGAATCGCTTAATTGAGCGACAAGATTCTCGTTGGAAGATTCTAACAGTTTCTTGTCTTCAATTAATCGTTTCTTTTCTTTAGCGAGAGTCTTAGTAAATTTATGCAATTCTAGATACTGACTAAAAAGATCATCATAAGAAGGTTCAGAGTCAGAGTCAGAATCAGAAGATACCTCATTAGATGCTTTGGATGCAAAGCATACTTATGCGGTCTCCTCTTCGGTCTCAGTCTCAGAATCTGATGAATCACTCCAAGTGGAAGCCTTTAGAGCACGTTTCCTTTGTTTGGGTTCTAAGACGAGTCTATGTTTGTTCCGCTCCTTGTCAGGGTACTTAGTAGTTTGCTTTTCTTTATTTGGGCAGTCATATGATAAGTGTCCAAGTTTGCCACATTCATAACATTTAACGTCTTTATCGTTTGACTTGTTCTTATTTCTCTTAGTAGTAGTGCCCTTATTTTTGTTTCTAAATGACCTTCTCATAAATTTTCTCAATCCTTTAGCCAATAGAATTAGGTCATCATTATCCGATTCGGAATCACTATCCTCTACGTGATCGGAGGGAGGGGAGACGTATTCATTTGATTTAAAAGCAATAGCTTTACCTTGTTTAGATGATTCCCTTTTCCGAATGGTGAGTTTATTTTCATAAACTTTAAGTGAACCGATTAGTTCTTCCATCTTTATTGATTTAGTTTCCTTGCTTTCTTCTATCGCAGTCACTTTAGGGTCTCATTCAGAAGGAAGGCTTTGTAGGACTTTCTGCACCTTTTCCTGCGTAGTAAAAGCCTTACCAAGAGACTCAAGAGAGTTGTAGATGTTAGTCAAACGAAGATCCATATCTACAATAGACTCATTGGGCAATAATTTAAAAGACTCAAGTGTAGACATGAGCATATTAATTTTTGACTCTTTTACTTGACTCGTGCCTTCGTGTTTCATTTCTAGAATCCTCCATATTTCTTGTGCACTCGAACAGTTTGACACATAACTAGACTCACTCTTACTTAATCCGTTTAAGAGCAATTGCATAGCCCTAGCATTCATACTAAGTTTCTTTTTGTCATCACTCGTATATTCTTGTCTTGTTTTAGTAACTTCTAAAGTAACTCCGTCTACAGTGGATACATTAGATGGGACATAAGGACCATCTTCAATGATTGACCAAAGATCTATATCTATAGCCATAAGAAAAAGCTTCATCCTAAGTTTCCACTGAATAAACAACTCACCGTCAAAAAGTGGAGGCCTTTGGCTCGACATACCTTCTTGCTCGGTTTTGAGATTTGTGGATGCCATCTCACTGAATCGTTGGATTCCTTGAAGTGAGTATTCCTGCGCTCTGATACCACTTGTAGGATCTGCAAGGCATCACTAGAAGGGGAGGGAGGGTTGAATAGATGGTGCGGAAAGTGTGCTTTTTAAAATTTCTTTAAACTTGAACAATTCAAGTTCTGAAAACAGATTCTGTTTTCAGGACCTGTTTTAAAACGTTTTTAAAACCAGGTTAGAGGTCTCCAAAAATTATGAAATTTTGAGAGAACTTAGCCTCGGATGTTATGAGGGTCCCCAAAAAATTTCAAATAAAAAACTCAACCTTTAACCCCTTCAAAAACCGTTGGTACTCAGATTGTGCAAATCTGCCAGAAACGGTAGATGGTTTTGAAAAATTAATTCCTATTTTTGTGAACGTCCAAATGCTCTAAAAATTTGACCAATAACTCCTTATATATTATATTTAAATGGGTTGAAACAGTTTTGGAAAATTCTTTTGGGAAGTAGGTCAAATACAATCAAAGTCTCAACCTTTGCAAGTCTGAAAATCAGACTGCACTAGGCTCAGAACTTTTGATGTTTAGTTGACTTATACTTGTCCAAAAGGGTTGAAACTTGTTCCAAATTAACCCTAGAACGTGTAAGTATGTTTCTGGAAATTTTCGTAATTTTTGAAAACCGTTTACTATTTTTACGGATGCGAACAAGAAGGCTAAACAGTGCAGTAACTGAAAAGTAAATGCAGAAAGTAAATGGCACCAAGAATTTTATACTGGTTCGGTTATAAACAACCTACTCCAGTCTTCAAGGAACACCTTCCTTGGTTCACACTAATCACACACACGCAGTACACCTTACCGCAGGGTTGATAGAGTTACACCTTAACTCCAACCCTTTACAAACCTTGTATTGCTAGTACAATTTGCACGAACACCACCACCTTGCTAGAATGAAGATTGATCACACCTTGATCAATCTTTTACAAAGATGAATGAATGGTGGTTTATATGAAGCCTATTCAAGATTGAAAGATGTAAAGAACAATAGGCTTTTTACAAGAAAAGAGAAAGAAAGAAGATGTAGGAGAAGAAGAGCTTGGCAATTTGATCACTTTGGAATGCAATTCTTGTTGTTGTTTCTGATTGATACTTCGTTGGTATCAACGTATCCCAGTCCAGTTTTGTCGCTATCATGCTTTTGTGATAATATGATACGATGCAGCATGTTGGACCCTGTATCAAACTGTTTCATCATTTTCTCTAAATCGGTATTCCTTGATTTCAAATTTGAAATCTCGGATTTCATTTCATTATTTTGAGAGGTTAATGATGAAATCTCGGTTTTCAATGCAGTGATGACACATGAAGACTCTTTCTTTGAATCGCTTAATTGAGCGACAAGATTCTCGTTGGAAGATTCTAACAGTTTCTTGTCTTCAATTAATCGTTTCTTTTCTTTAGCGAGAGTCTTAGTAAATTTATGCAATTCTAGATACTGACTAAAAAGATCATCATAAGAAGGTTCAGAGTCAGAGTCAGAATCAGAAGATACCTCATTAGATGCTTTGGATGCAAAGCATACTTGTGCGGTCTCCTTTTCGGTCTCAGTCTCAGAATCTGATGAATCACTCCAGGTGGAAGCCTTTAGAGCACGTTTCCTTTGTTTGGGTTCTGAGACGAGTCTATGTTTGTTCCGCTCCTTGTCAGGGTACTTAGTGGTTTGCTTTTCTTTATTTGGGCAGTCATATGATAAGTGTCCAAGTTTGCCACATTCATAACATTTAACGTCTTTATCGTTTGACTTGTTCTTATTTCTCTTAGTAGTAGTGCCCTTATTTTTGTTTCTAAATGACCTTCTCATAAATTTTCTCAATCCTTTAGCCAATAGAATTAAGTCATCATTATCCGATTCGGAATCACTATCCTCTACGTGATCGGAGGGAGGGAAGACGTATTCATTTGATTTAAAAGCAATAGCTTTACCTTGTTTAGATGATTCTGTTTTCCGAATGGTGAGTTTATTTTCATAAACTTTAAGTGAACCGATTAGTTCTTCCATCTTTATTGATTTAGTTTCCTTGCTTTCTTTTATCGCAGTCACTTTAGGGTCCCATTCAGAAGGAAGGCTTCGTAGGACTTTCTGCACCTTTTCCTGCGTAGTAAAAGCCTTACCAAGAGACTCAAGAGAGTTGTAGATGTTAGTCAAACGAAGATCCATATCTACAATAGACTCATTGGGCAATAATTTAAAAGACTCAAGTGTAGACATGAGCATATTAATTTTTGACTCTTTTACTTGACTCGTGCCTTCGTGTTTCATTTCTAGAATCCTCCATATTTCTTGTGCACTCGAACAGTTTGACACATAACTAAACTCACTCTTACTTAATCCGTTTAAGAGCAATTGCATAGCCCTAGCATTCATACTAAGTTTCTTTTTGTCATCACTCGTATATTCTTGTCTTGTTTTAGTAACTTCTAAAGTAACTCCGTCTACAGTGGATACATTAGATGGGACATAAGGACCATCTTCAATGATTGACCAAAGATCTATATCTATAGCCATAAGAAAAAGCTTCATCCTAAGTTTCCACTGAATAAACAACTCACCGTCAAAAAGTGGAGGCCTTTGGCTCGACATACCTTCTTGCTCAGTTTTGAGATTTGTGGATGCCATCTCACTGAATCGTTGGATTCCTTGAAGTGAGTATTCCTGCGCTCTGATACCACTTGTAGGATCTGCAAGGCACCACTAGAAGGGGAGGGGGGGTTGAATAGATGGTGCGGAAAGTGTGCTTTTTAAAATTTCTTTAAACTTGAACAATTCAAGTTCTGAAAACAGATTCTGTTTTCAGGACCTGTTTTAAAACGTTTTTAAAACCAGGTTAGAGGTCTCCAAAAATTATGAAATTTTGAGAGAACTTAGCCTCGGATGTTATGAGGGTCCCCTAAAAATTTCAAATAAAAACTCAACCTTTAACCCCTTCAAAAACCGTTGGTACTCAGATTGTGCAAATCTGCCAGAAACGGTAGATGGTTTTGAAAAATTAATTCCTATTTTTTTGAACGTCCAAATGCTCTGAAAATTTGACCAATAACTCCTTATATATTATATTTAAATGGGTTGAAACAGTTTTGGAAAATTCGTTTGGGAAGTAGGTCAAATACAATCAAAGTCTCAACCTTTGCAAGTCTGAAAATCAGACTGCACTAGTCTCAGAACTTTTGATGTTTAGTTGACTTATACTTGTCCAAAAGGGTTGAAACTTGTTCCAAATTAACCCTAGAACATGTAAGTATGTTTCTGGAAATTTTCGTAATTTTTAAAAACCGTTTACTATTTTTACGGATGCGAACAAGAAGGCTAAACAGTGCAGTAACTGAAACGTAAATGCAGAAAGTAAATGGCACCAAGAATTTTATAATGGTTCGGTTATAAACAACCTACTCCAGTCTTCAAGGAACACCTTCCTTGGTTCACACTAATCACACACACGCAGTACACCTTACCGCAGGGTTGATAGAGTTACACCTTAACTCCAACCCTTTACAAACCTTGTATTGCTAGTACAATTTGCACGAACACCACCACCTTGCTAGAATGAAGATTGATCACACCTTGATCAATCTTTTACAAAGATGAATGAATGGTGGTTTATATGAAGCCTATTCAAGATTGAAAGATGTAAAGAACAATAGGCTTTTTACAAGAAAAGAGAAAGAAAGAAGATGTAGGAGAAGAAGAGCTTGGCAATTTGATCACTTTGGAATGCAATTCTTGTTGTTGTTTTTGTTTGCTCTCCTCTTCTTTCTTTTAACCTTGCAGCCGTCCCCCTATAGGCCTTCTCCCCTCTTGAAAATTTCCTTTTAAGTTCTTGAGAGAGTGTAAGACATCATGGTGACAATGCCTTGCTTACTTGGCATCATTCTATTGGATCATCATTTAGTCTTCGCTTACTTGGCACCTCTTTATTGGCTCAATGTTGTCATCAAGATGACATGGAAATAATCTGAAATAAACACTCAAAAATGTGCCAAAAATCAACCATAAATTCATACCATAAATCAAAAATTTCATCATAAATTGCAAGACAAAAAATCTCCCATTTTGTCATGCTAAATTTCGCCCACTTACACTCCTTGCCATGCTGAATTTTTCAGCATGTGCAACCTTCCATTTCTTTCAAAATAATACCAATTATTCTTTGATTTTTCATCATAAAATGAATCAACAATACATGGTAAGTCTTGCTATCAATTTGAGAAATGAACTTGGACACAAAAGAGGCTTAAAATTCGTCCATCCCCCTTGTACACATGCTGAAAAAAAATTTCAGCATGTGATATGTAGAATATCCCTTTTTTTTCTTATTTATTATATTCAAAACATTACCATATCTTCTTCCAATTTATCACCTAATAAAAGATGACAAAATATGTCACATTAAACACATAAAATTCGGCCACCTTGGTTCAACATGCTGAAATTTTCAGCATGTGACATAAGTGAGACATATTTGAATTCTTACCATTTGTGGCTTTTCTCTTTAATTCACCAACCATGTATGATTGATCCTTGACCAATCAATATGCCAACAAGGCTCCACATATGCTCCATCTCAGCTGTATGTGCGTTGGAAGATGTATATACATGTGCTGAAATTTATTTTTGTTAACTTTGTAAAATAGTGCACATTTAATAATACACACGCGTAATTTTCCAATCAGCCCTTAATTTAATTTTCTAGAACACTTTAAGATGTATACCATATGTAAAAAGTGTCTAGATACGTGTCACATGATGTACAAGAAAAACGTTCCATGTTATGTTCGTAGAAAACCGAATTTTCGATATTTATCGATTACCCGATTTTTCTCTAATTTAAATTCCAACTTTTGCACATGTTATGTATATTATGTTATACATAATATATATAATATATACTTTAAATCTCAGCACTTGGCTGGTTTAAAGTGGTACCATTAACATGTGACAAAATTAAATTTGGAATCTTCACATTTTGGCCTTAATGTGGAGTAATTTATGTGTGCCAACATGGAAAGTATATTTGGCTGATTATATCATGTATGGCACGAAAATATCATCATATTTTGATGTATATGGGCTGGCCATTTATTTATGGCAAGTACGTGACACGTTGGCGAAGTTTCGGTATTCGCCCGATACGACAAATTTCGGTTTAGAACCTTTTATCGTGTCGTATTTAATTTGTCATCACCATGTCTTATATCATATGACATAAGACCTGAATATACTCATAAATATGAGTTAAGTATAGTGGTGTGACGTTAACATACGTACGTAAGATATATAACGTGTCGGTAGTACATTGGAATACATGTGTATGTGCCTTTAAAAAAAACCTGAAAATATATGGTGTATATATATATATGGCGTGTGTATCATTAAAGAGGAGAGGAGGAGAAAACTTTCCTTCCTTAGCCTTGTTGCCTTTGTGCCTTTTCCAAATGAATCTTCCTTAAATGAACTACTTAGTTTATTAAACTAAGTACTTCACTTAATGAACTAATTTAGTTCATTAATGGTGGCACCTGAAAATAGTATAAACACAACAAATGTTTGCCATATGATGTAAGCTTTAATGCTTCATGGCTCGTTAGTATGGCAACATAATATATAAGCTAAATAAGGCAAGTAATGGCAAGTTATCATGCATACATGTACACATTTATGCACGTTTATATATATGTATATATATGCATTCAAATTTCTTATTTTAAAATCACTCAAACCCTCTTATTTCTACAATCTCCCCCTTTTGATGATTTTCAAAATAACTTGTGTACATGATTTAAGTGCTATCTCTCCCCCTTGAACTATGCACAGATTTGAAATTTGAATTTCGAATTTCAAATCCGGCTCCCCCTTGATGTGTGCAATTAAGATCAATTAAGATCAGTCAGTGTTTCTCTCCCCCTTAAATCATGCTTCTCTCTCCCCCTTTATTTTGGAAAGTTAATCAAAAGATTCCTGTCAAAAAGGAAAGTAAATCAAATAATATCACATCAAATCATATCAACGGGAATCATGCCTAATTTAGAACGAAGAGATTCATATGTGGCTTGATTTAAGGCCTTTGTAAATATATCCGCTACTTGTGATTCTGTGCGTACGTGATCTATGACAATATTACCATTGTTAACGTGATCACGAAGAAAGTGATAGCGAACTTCTATATGCTTAGCCTTAGAGTGTAACACGGGATTCTTAGACAAATTTATTGCACTCATACTATCACAATATATAGGAATCTTATTTACGGTAATTCCAAAGTCCGAAAGTTGTTGTTTTATCCACAACAACTGTGTGCAACAAAGGCTAAGTGCCATGTACTCAGCCTCCGTAGTGGACAAAGCAACACTTGCTTGCTTTTTGGAAAACCATGAAATAAGGGAATTTCCTATATATTGGCAAGTTCCGCTCGTGCTTTTTCTATCTATTTTGCAGCCACCATAATCTGAATCAGTATAAGCATGTAAGTCAAATGTAGAATCCTTATCATACCAAATACCTAAGGTGGGCGTGTGCTTAATATAACGGAATATTCTTTTTACCTCATTTAAGTGTGACACCTTAGGTTGACTTTGAAAACGAGCACACATGCATACGCTAAACATGATGTCAGGCCTACTAGCAGTTAAATATAGTAAAGACCTATCATAGATCGATATAATCCATTATCAACGTCTTTACCATGTTCGTCTTTGTCTAATTTAGTAGTGACACTCATAGGCGTGGGGGAGGGTTTCAAATTTTCAAAATTAAACTTTTGATCATGTCATTTACATACTTAGCTTGGCTTATATGAATTCCTTTACTCGTTTGCTTAATTTGCAAGCCAAGAAAATAATTAAGTTCACCAACCATAGACATTTCAAATTCAGCTTTCATACAATTTTCAAAATCTTTAACGAGTCTATGTGAGGTAGAACCGAAAATAATGTCATCTACGTTGATTTGAATAATAAGTAAATCTGATTTTTCTTGTTTCAAAAATAGTGTACTATCTATAGTACCACGTTTAAAATTTTTTTCTAAAAGGAAAGTAGCAAAACGATCATACCATGCTCTTGGCGCTTGCTTTAGGCCATATAGTGCCTTCTTTAGTTTGTACACGTGATCTGGATGTTTCAAATCTTCAAAACCGGGTGGTTGCTTCACGTATACTTCTTCTTGTATGAATCCGTTTAGAAAAGCACTTTTGACAAACATTTGATACAATTTAAAATCTTTCATGTAAGCAATAGGAAGTAATAGTCGTATAGCTTCTAGACGTGCTACGGGTGCGAATGTTTCATCATAATCAATTCCTTCTTCTTGATTATATCCTTGTGCAACAAGTCTCGCTTTATTTCTAACAACCTTTCCTTCTTCATTCATTTTATTCCTAAATACCCACTTTGTGCCTATAATAGTCTTATCTTGTGGTCGTGGCACTAAATCCCATACATCATTTCTAACGAATTGATTAAGTTCGTCATGCATAGCATCAATCCAAGATGAATCACTCAAAGCATCATGCACATTTTTGGGCTCAATTTCAGAAATCATAGCATGAAATTCATTTATTTCATCCGAAGTGATTCTTCTACGTGGTCGCACACCGTGAGTGAGGTCGCCTATGATGAGATCATGTGGGTGATCTCTATGCCATCTTGGTTGATTAGTTTCTAAGTTATCATGCATTTCTATATGATCATGCATTTCTAGTGTCTCATTCATATCATGCATATCAAAAGAATCATTATCTTCATTCAAAACGGGTTTCAATTCAAAATCATCGTCATATTCCTTATCTTTATCAATCTCACCAAATTCATTGAATTTAACATGAATAGATTCTATGATTTGTCTAGTGAGAGGATCATAACATCTATATGCCTTTGAATTTATGGAATATCCAACAAAAATGCACTCAATTGATTTGGATTCAAATTTATCTAAATTATCTTTTGTATTCAAGACAAAACATTTGCATCCAAACACACGAAAATAGTCAATCTTAGGCATGCGATCATTCAAAATCTCATAAGGCGTCTTGTTTATTTTCTTTCTTATAGATAGGCGATTTACAATATAGCATGCACAATTCACGACTTCCGCCCACAGAAATCTAGGCAATTTATTTTCGCAAAGCATGGTTTAAGCGATTTCTTGTAGTGTACGATTCTTTCTTTCTACTACTCCATTTAGTTGTGGAGTTCTAGGTGGCGAAAACTCATGTTTAATTCCTTTTTCTTCACAAAATGAAATCATCTCTTTGTTTTTAAACTAGCCGCCTCTATCGCTTCTTATCCTTTTCACATTTACACCGTATTGATTTTCAAGTTGTTTAATTAATTTAGCAATCTCTACGGCGCTATCATCCTTATGTGCAAGAAATAAAGTCCAAGTATAACGAGAAAAGTCATCAACAATTACGCATGCATAGTGACGCCCACCAAGGCTTGTAGTGCAACTAGGACCAAACAAATCGATATGCAATAGTTCTAATATTCTAGTCGTGCTTATTTCATTTTTCGGCTTAAGTGACTCACGTGTTTGTTTGCCTTTTATGCAAGATTCACACAACTGAAAGTTGTCTAAATCAAGCGTAGGCAATCCCCGTACTAGGTTCTTTCGTTGAAGTTTTTCTAGTGTAGAAATACCAATGTGTCCTAAACGTCTATGCCATAAATTCACATTGGGTTCATTTGTCATAAAACACTTAACTTTAGTGTCTACTACATCATCCATAGATAGCGTAAAAATATTGCCTTCTCGTTTTCCTTTTAAAACTGTTTCTCCATTTTTATTTATTATATTGCAATAAGGGTGAGTAAAACACACATTGAAATCATTGTCAACAAATTGAGAAATACTAAGAAGATTGTAAGATAGGTTGCTTACCAAAAATACGTTGGAGATTTGGAGTGTGTTCGGATTACCAATAGTACCTTTTCCAATGATCTTGCCTTCATTGTTGTCTCCAAAGGTCACGGATCCGCCTTTTGTGACCTTCTTTAATTTGGAGAACAAGCTCGGGTCACCCGTCATGTGCCTCGAGCAACCACTGTCAAGGAACCACTTTATTGATGTGTCTTTCGATGTGTGGTCTCCCTGTAATGTGAAAAGGTGATTTAGGTACCCTTTTGATTTTGGGTCCTTTCGAGTTAGTTAATCACCTTTTGGTAAAGGTACCTTTCGGTACCCATACTTGGGTGATCCTTCTCGGTCTATCAAATGGCAAGAATGTAGATGAAGGTGCAATATAATAGACATGTGGTGCATGCACTTTGGGTCTTTGCCCAAGGACTCCTCTATACTCGTTGAATGAAGGACGCTTTTGATATGTCCTTGTGTGTGTGTGCGTAGTGCGTGGATGATATGTATTTCGTGTATGCATTGTTCTTCTCTTTTCATATCTATATGATACAACGTTATATTTCACATGATATGATGGAGTGGGGCGTGAGGAAGGGGGCGCTTTTTGCGTCATCTTAGACGCCACTTGCGGCTTAGGGATGTCTACTTTCTTAGACACAACAAACTTGGTTGGTTTGATTGATACTTCGTTAGTATCAACGTATCCCAGTCCAGTTTTGTCGCTGTCATGCTTTTGTGATAATATGATACGATGCAGCATGTTGGACCCTGTATCAAACTGTTTCATCATTTTCTCTAAATCGGTATTCCTTGATTTCAAATTTGAAATCTCGGATTTCATTTCATTATTTTGAGAGGTTAATGATGAAATCTCGGTTTTCAATGCAGTGATGACACATGAAGACTCTTTCTTTGAATCGCTTAATTGAGCGACAAGATTCTCGTTGGAAGATTCTAACAGTTTCTTGTCTTCAATTAATCGTTTCTTTTCTTTAGCGAGAGTCTTAGTAAATTTATGCAATTCTAGATACTGACTAAAAAGATCATCATAAGAAGGTTCAAGTCAGAGTCAGAATCAGAAGATACCTCATTAGATGCATTGGATGCAAAGCATACTTGTGCGGTCTCCTCTTCGGTCTCAGTCTCAGAATCTGATGAATCACTCCAGGTGGAAGCCTTTAGAGCACGTTTCCTTTGTTTGGGTTCTGAGACGAGTCTATGTTTGTTCCGCTCCTTGTCAGGGTACTTAGTAGTTTGCTTTTCTTTATTTGGGCAGTCATATGATAAGTGTCCAAGTTTGCCACATTCATAACATTTAACGTCTTTATCGTTTGACTTGTTCTTATTTCTCTTAGTAGTAGTGCCCTTATTTTTGTTTTTAAATGACCTTCTCATAAATTTTCTCAATCCTTTAGCCAATAGAATTAGGTCATCATTATCCGATTCGGAATCACTATCCTCTACGTGATCGGAGGGAGGGGAGACGTATTCATTTGATTTAAAAGCAATAGCTTTACCTTGTTTAGATGATTCCGTTTTCCGAATGGTGAGTTTATTTTCATAAACTTTAAGTGAACCGATTAGTTCTTCCATCTTTATTGATTTAGTTTCCTTGCTTTCTTCTATCGCAGTCACTTTAGGGTCCCATTCAGAAGGAAGGCTTTGTAGGACTTTCTGCACCTTTTCCTGCGTAGTAAAAGCCTTACCAAGAGACTCAAGAGAGTTGTAGATGTTAGTCAAACGAAGATCCATATCTACAATAGACTCATTGGGCAATAATTTAAAAGACTCAAGTGTAGACATGAGCATATTAATTTTTGACTCTTTTACTTGACTCGTGCCTTCGTGTTTCATTTCTAGAATCCTCCATATTTCTTGTGCACTCGAACAGTTTGACACATAACTAGACTCACTCTTACTTAATCCGTTTAAGAGCAATTGCATAGCCCTAGCATTCATACTAAGTTTCTTTTTGTCATCACTCGTATATTCTTGTCTTGTTTTAGTAACTTCTAAAGTAACTCCGTCTACAGTGGATACATTAGATGGGACATAAGGACCATCTTCAATGATTGACCAAAGATCTATATCTATAGCCATAAGAAAAAGCTTCATCCTAAGTTTCCACTGAATAAACGAATCACCGTCAAAAAGTGGAGGCCTTTGGCTCGACATACCTTCTTGCTCGGTTTTGAGATTTGTGGATGCCATCTCACTGAATCGTTGGATTCCTTGAAGTGAGTATTCCTGCGCTCTGATACCACTTGTAGGATCTGCAAGGCACCACTAGAAGGGGGGGTTGAATAGATGGTGCGGAAAGTGTGCTTTTTAAAATTTCTTTAAACTTGAACAATTCAAGTTCTGAAAACAGATTCTGTTTTCAGGACCTGTTTTAAAACGTTTTTAAAACCAGGTTAGAGGTCTCCAAAAATTATGAAATTTTGAGAGAACTTATCCTCGGATGTTATGAGGGTCCCCTAAAAATTTCAAATAAAAACTCAACCTTTAACCCCTTCAAAAACCGTTGGTACTCAGATTGTGCAAATCTGCCAGAAACGGTAGATGGTTTTGAAAAATTAATTCCTATTTTGTGAACGTCCAAATGCTCTGAAAATTTGACCAATAACTCCTTATATATTATATTTAAATGGGTTGAAACAGTTTTGGAAAATTCTTTTGGGAAGTAGGTCAAATACAATCAAAGTCTCAACCTTTGCAAGTCTGAAAATCAGACTGCACTAGTCTCAGAACTTTTGATGTTTAGTTGACTTATACTTGTCCAAAAGGGTTGAAACTTGTGCCAAATTAACCCTAGAACGTGTAAGTATGTTTTTGGAAATTTTCGTAATTTTTGAAAACCGTTTACTATTTTTACGGATGCGAACAAGAAGGCTAAACAGTGCAGTAACTGAAACGTAAATGCAGAAAGTAAATGGCACCAAGAATTTTATACTGGTTCGGTTATAAACAACCTACTCCAGTCTTCAAGGAACACCTTCCTTGGTTCACACTAATCACACACACGCAGTACACCTTACCGCAGGGTTGATAGAGTTACACCTTAACTCCAACCCTTTACAAACCTTGTATTGCTAGTACAATTTGCACGAACACCACCACCTTGCTAGAATGAAGATTGATCACACCTTGATCAATCTTTTACAAAGATGAATGAATGGTGGTTTATATGAAGCCTATTCAAGATTGAAAGATGTAAAGAACAATAGGCTTTTTACAAGAAAAGAGAAAGAAAGAAGATGTAGGAGAAGAAGAGCTTGGCAATTTGATCACTTTGGAATGCAATTCTTGTTGTTGTTTTTGTTTGCTCTCCTCTTCTTTCTTTTAACCTTGCAGCCGTCCCCCTATAGGCCTTCTCCCCTCTTGAAAATTTCCTTTTAAGTTCTTGAGAGAGTGTAAGACATCATGGTGACAATGCCTTGCTTACTTGGCATCATTCTATTGGATCATCATTTAGTCTTCGCTTACTTGGCACCTCTTTATTGGCTCAATGTTGTCATCAAGATGACATGGAAATAATCTGAAATAAACACTCAAAAATGTGCCAAAAATCAACCATAAATTCATACCATAAATCAAAAATTTCATCATAAATTGCAAGACAAAAAATCTCCCATTTTGTCATGCTAAATTTCGCCCACTTACACTCCTTGCCATGCTGAATTTTTCAGCATGTGCAACCTTCCATTTCTTTCAAAATAATACCAATTATTCTTTGATTTTTCATCATAAAATGAATCAACAATACATGGTAAGTCTTGCTATCAATTTGAGAAATGAACTTGGACACAAAAGAGGCTTAAAATTCGTCCATCCCCCTTGTACACATGCTGAAAAAAAATTTCAGCATGTGATATGTAGAATATCCCTTTTTTTTCTTATTTATTATATTCAAAACATTACCATATCTTCTTCCAATTTATCACCTAATAAAAGATGACAAAATATGTCACATTAAACACATAAAATTCGGCCACCTTGGTTCAACATGCTGAAATTTTCAGCATGTGACATAAGTGAGACATATTTGAATTCTTACCATTTGTGGCTTTTCTCTTTAATTCACCAACCATGTATGATTGATCCTTGACCAATCAATATGCCAACAAGGCTCCACATGTGCTCCATCTCAGCTGTATGTGCGTTGGAAGATGTATATACATGTGATGAAATTTATTTTTGTTAACTTTGTAAAATAGTGCACATTTAATAATACACACATGTAATTTTCCATTCAGCCCTTAATTTAATTTTCTAGAACACTTTAAGATGTATATCATATGTAAAAAGTGTCTAGATACGTGTCACATGATGTACAAGAAAAACGTTCCATGTTATGTTCGTAGAAAACCGAATTTTCGATATTTATCGATTACCCGATTTTTCTCTAATTTAATTTCCAACTTTTGCACATGTTATATATATTATGTTATACATAATATATAATATATACTTTAAATCTCAACACTTGGCTGGTTTAAAGTGGTACCATTAACATGTGACAAAATTAAATTTGGAATCTTCACATTTTGGCCTTAATGTGGAGTAATTTATGTGTGCCAACATGGAAAGTATATTTGGCTGATTATATCATGTATGGCACGAAAATATCATCATATTTTGATGTATATGGGCTGGCCATTTATTTATGGCAAGTACGTGACACGTTGGCGAAGTTTCGGTATTCGCCCGATACGACAAATTTCGGTTTAGAACCTTTTATCGTGTCGTATTTAATTTGTCATCACCATGTCTTATATCATATGATATAAGACCTGAATATACTCATAAATATGAGTTAAGTATAGTGGTGTGACGTTAACATACGTACGTAAGATATATAACGTGTCGGTAGTACATTGGAATACATGTGTATGTGCCTTTAAAAAAAACCTGAAAATATATGGTGTATATATATATATGGCGTGTGTATCATTAAAGAGGAGAGGAGGAGAAAACTTTCTTTCCTTAGCCTTGTTGCCTTTGTGCCTTTTCCAAATGAATCTTCCTTAAATGAACTACTTAGTTTATTAAACTAAGTACTTCACTTAATGAACTAATTTAGTTCATTAATGGTGGCACCTGAAAATAGTATAAACACAACAAATGTTTGCCATATGATGTAAGCTTTAATGCTTCATGGCTCGTTAGTATGGCAACATAATATATAAGCTAAATAAGGCAAGTAATGGCAAGTTATCATGCATACATGTACACATTTATGCACGTTTATATATATGTATATATATGCATTCAAATTTCTTATTTTAAAATCACTCAAACCCTCTTATTTCTACAGACTATCCTTAGTGTTCAGCACAAAACATTTATATCCAAATACTTTAAGATATTCTATCTTAGGTTTTCTATTGTTTAGCAATTCATAAGGTGTTTTATTTAATTTCTTTCTAATAGTAAGCCTATTTATAATATAACATGCACAACTAACAGCTTCAGCCCATAAGTATTTAGGTAATTTATTTTCACAAAGCATTGTCCTAGCAACTTCTTGAATTGTTCTATTTTTACGTTCAACAACTCCATTGAGTTGTGGTGTTCTAGGTGGTGAGGATTCATGTTTAATTCCATGTAGTTCACAAAATTTGATTACGTCTTTGTTTTTAAATTATCCACCTCTATCACTTCTAATCCTTTTAACATTTTCTTCATAAATGTTTTCAAGTTGCTTAATAAAGGTTTCGATTGCTAATAGAGCATCGTCTTTGTGTGTTAAGAACAATGTCCATGTGTAGCGTGAGTAATCATCTACTATGACATACACATAGTTGTGTCCACCTAGACTTCTTGTCCTACTTGGACCAAATAAGTCTAAGTGAAGCAATTTTAGTACATGACTAGTACTCACTTCATGTTTCGGTTTTAAGGTTTCTTTAATGTGTTTTCCCTTAATACATGTTTCACACATTTGAAAATTATCTAAGTCTAACTTAGGCATTCCTCTAATTAAATTCTTTTTAGATAACTTCCTAATGGTTGAAATTCCTATATGGCCTAATCTTCTATGCCATAAATTCACATCTAAGTCGTGTGATATTAGACACTTAACCTTAGCATCTAACATGTTATCTAAGGTGAGAGTATAAATATTACCATCTCTATTTCCTTTTAAAACCGTTTCTCCTTTTTCATTTATTATATCACAAGAATTGGGAAGAAAAGAGACATTATAACCACAATCTATAAGTTGAGAAATACTAAGTAAATTATAAGAGAGATTACTTACTAACAACACATTTCGTATTTGAAATGTGTTAGGGTCCCCAATTGTTCCTTTTCCAACAACTTGTCCTTTGTTGTTGTCACCGAATGTTACTTTTCCTCCATTCTTGATATGTTCCAATTCGATGAGTAGTTTGAGGTTCCTCGTCATATGCCTCGAACATCCACTATCTAAAAACCATTTGGTTTTCAGATTCTTTGGCTTTGCCTCCTTCTTGCATTCTTTGCGTTTTTCCTACAATGGAGACAAAGTTTTAGGTACCCTTTATTTGGGTCCTTGAATGTTAGGGGCACTATTCTTGTTTAGATATCCCTTAGGTATCCAAACTTGAACATACCTTTTAGGCACATTTTTAGCATAATTATAATTTGGAAAATAAGAAGAATTAGCATATAGATGATCATTCCACATAAGTGAAGATGAATTGTTATACATGTTGCGCCATGGTTGATAATCATTATATGCTGGCTGATTTTTATAATGTGTATAAGGCATGCGATTTTGTTTCTTGAATGGCGCTATATAACTGTGTTCATAGGCATTTTTATAAGACTTATAAGAGTATTGGCTATACTTAGGTTCATGATAAGTTGGATGCATTTTATTATGTCTAGTTGCATTTGTATACATATAGGCATAATTTTTAGGTTGTCTAGATGCAAAGTTTGGCCTAGATGTATGTTTATGTGTGTGTGCTTTTATGGGTGTATGTTGCATTTTTGCCTTGATATAAGTAGAAGAAGGTGTAGAAGAAGATGTAGCTGGCAAAGTTGATTTTGTTGTATTATATGGCAACTTTGTACTACATGAAACAAACTTAGTCTTTTTATTCACTTTTTCATTTTCTTCTTTATAGCCTAAGCCGGTTTTATCATTACCATACTTTTGTGATGAGATGATTGTGTCTAACATGTTTGTAGCGGATTTAAATTGTTCTAACATTTTTTTTAAGTTAAGTTTAGACGACTTAAGTTGTATTATTTCATGTTCACAACTTTCGAACTTAGACTTTAACATATTATTTTCCATTTTTATCTTTTGTTCATCTTTCCTATATGATTCAATTTTATTCTCTAAAGAATCAAGAGTATTAGTAGACTCTTGTTTAAGAGATTCTAATTGATCGGAAAATTCCAAGTTGGACGTTTTCAACTTGTTATTTTCTTCAATTAGTTTCTTGTTTCTTTAGAGAGCCCCTTACAGTGAGCATGCATTCTTAAGAACTCTTCATACATTTCATCAAATGTCATATCATTATCAGAATCACTATCAGATGAAGAACATACCTCGTTGGATATGAAGCAGACTTGAGCTTCCTCAGTTTCGGATTCTGAGTCGGATGAGTCGCTCCATGTGCTCACTTTCATTGCTCGTTTCCCTTTCCTTGCCTTAGACTCCTTTGGCTTTGTCATTTGTGCCTCCTTGTCCTTGGCTTGTTTATTATTGTTGTTATTATTATTATTTTTCTTCGTTGGACAATCGTATGAAATTTGTCCTTTTTGACCGCATTCATAACACTTTAATTCTTTATTTTACCATTTGTTTATGTTATTTTTCCTAGGTTGAGAAGAAGAAGAAGAAGAGCGCTGTCTATTCCTATTAGGACGTTTGAAAAACTTCCCAAGTTTTCTTGCTATTAATATCAAGTCATCATCTAATTCAGTATCACTATTACTATCATCATTATTTGTATGTGTTTCAGTTGTTTTGAAAGCTATTGACTTACTTGATGATTTAGATGACTCGGACTTCCGTTGGTTTAGTTTTACCTCATAGACTTTAAGAGACCCGATCAATTCATCCATCTTAGTGATTGACTTTCTTTAATTGCAGTCACCTTTGGATCCCATTCAGCAGGAAGGCTTTGTAGCACCTTTTGAACCTTTTCATTGTTCGAAAATGACTTCCCTAAAGCTTCAAGGGCATTGAAAATATTAGTAATCCTCAAATCCATAGATGTTATGGATTCGTTCGGCAACATTTTGAAAGTCTCTAATTCAGTCATAAGCATGTTTATTTTTGACTCTTTAACACTACTAGTACCTTCATGCTTTAATACAAGTGATTTCCACATGTCGTGTGCACTTGTGCAATTTGAAACATATCCTGCTTCAGACGTTGTAAGTCTATTCAAGAGTAATTGCATAGCTTTAGCATTCATTGACATTTCCTTTTTATCTTCCGATGTCCATTCACTTTTATATTTTTCTACTTCTTGAGTGACTCCACTAACTTGTACAACTTTCATTGGAATGTACGGCCTATCTTCAACTATAGACCATAAATCGATGTCTATTGCCATTAAGAATAGCCTCATTCTTAGTTTCCAATGAACAAAATTATTGCCATCAAAAAGAGGAGGGCATTGGGTGGACATACCTTCCAACTCACCTTTGTGAGAACCAATAGCCATTGTGTGTACCTTAGATTTGAGACAAGCAGTATATAATGAATTGTTGTTTCTTGGCCTTGTATTGTTCGTATGGTGTTGAATCTTGCTTCTTTTGAATGGTGTTGGCCTGGCTCTGATACCAATTGTTGAACCATGCACTTGCAATAAACACCACTAGAGGAGGGGGTGAATAGTGGTTAGCGAAAATTACACTACAACCTTTTGTTAAAATCCCCTTTGAAAACTGAATCTGAGACCACCTCAGATTCAGAACCCGTTTTTGAAAAATTCAGAAATAATTGTACACAACTCTAAAAATTATGAAACTTTCCAAAATTGAACTTTAATGAGTTATCAAGACTCTGTCCAAAAATCAGACAAAAATAAAATCGTTTGTCCCTTCAAACAAATAAAAAGATTCAGATGGTCAATCTGGACAGAATTGGACAGAATGTTGCTGATTTTGAAAATAGTGTTTCTCTTTGAATACTCAACCAAAAAGGTTGCTCTTTATACACTCCTTAGGATGTGTAACAATTCTTGATAAATACAGAATTTAAGTTTTCTCAAAACTGGTCAGATTGCAGCCAGATTGGAGCAGTTATCTTGCAAAGACTGAAAGACTAACTTTCTCTTGCTCAAATCAAGTGATTCTTATTGCAAATGAAAGCTAACAGTCTGAAGTATATCTCCACCAAAAATCATGAATTTTAAAAATGGTTAGCTATTTTTTCAAAACATGAGAAGTTGTGTGAAAACTGCAGTAAAAACGGACAGAAAACAGAAATGATGAAACATGACGAGAACATCGAGGATTTATCCTGGTTCGGTCAATGTGATCTATTCCAGTCCCAAGGAACACCTTTCCTTGGATTTCACTATCCAATGAATCACCTTACAACAAGAACCAAGCTTGATCCTTGGGTTATACACCAGCCCTACTCTAGACTTGGATAATCACCTTCTAAGCAACACTTAGTTGCAACACCTCTACAACCTATTGGTAGAGCCTTATAAGAATGGCTAATCAATCTTACAAATGAATCTCAAGAGGCTTGTAGCTCACCACAGTACAACAAGAACAACTTTGCTACAATGAATAACACAATAACAATAAGAAGATGAAGATGAAAGCTAGACAATTCAACAAATGCTTGTGAGCTTCAAGTGTGTTTCATCTTCTTCACCATTGCATCTATTTATAGTGTGATTTGACCCTTGGAGATAAGACTTCCAATGTGTCACCATCTTCATCATCAATTCAAAATGTCTTCTCATTATTGGTTGGCCTTTGTACACTTGGCAAAATGAGACAACATAATTGGTCCACCTTGGATACACCTTGTTGGCCGAAAATTCCACCTTGGATAGTCTCATTTATCCTTTGCAAAATGTAGATAATAAGAGAAGATAATTGCACCAAAATAACCTCAACTCCTTGCTTGAGAATAGGCATGTGTGCATTTATCGATTCAAACTCAAAAACAACTCCAAAATGGGTAGTAGCCGTTGGCTACCTTTTTCTTTTTCCAAAAATTCATTTTGATTTTCCTTAATAGAATAAGAAAGGATAATACCACCAAATTATCCTCAACTTCAAGCACAAGAATAGGACATGTGAAGTCTTCATTTGACTTCAAAAAATCTGCTGAAAAACCTCAATAAAACCAAGTATCCATTTGGCTACATTTGAATTTTTACAAGTTGGCAATTTTGCCAATTAGTTCCTTTTTGATTGGTCCACTTGTCTCCATCTCACAAAATGAATTACACATCATATTCAACTGTTTATACACGTTTGGAGGCTGGAAAATATGTATATCAACTCAAATTTTTGAAGAAGAAATCACCAAATAATAATTGACAAGATTATGTCAATATATACCACCAAAATTCCAACTATTTCTTCTTGCATGTAGGGAACACTTCCACATCTTTACCACTTTTATAAACTCTGAAAAATGATGATAGATATGTTCTTATAACACATATAAGAAAGTCTTCAAGATAGAAAAAGAAGTGACATCTCAAATCGTCACATATCTAGCTATAGTCATTGATATCATCATGTGAGAGAATAGAATAATGAATCACCATATAATCTTCAAATTAATAATAAATCAGCTCCAGAATGAAGATAATAATATGCTCAAGAGATTCCTTGAGTGAAAATACCATAAATACCCTTAGGGGTAAAATGACCAAAATACCCCTGGTATATGAAAACTCCAGAAATGACCCCGACGGTCATAAATACTCATGATATCACCTTTGTCATGATAAATATAATGAGAATACATCCTTGAAATATTTTCACCATGTGATGTTCCTACAAAACTCAAAATACCAATTTTGCCCTTTTTGGTAAGTTGTAGAAACTTCCAAGGCACGTTAGTCACAAGACAATTATAATCACCAATATCTCATAAGAATCACATAATAAACATATATGAAACATATATAAATGAAAAAAAATCATTTCATCACTTTTTAGAAACAATTCTAAAAACCCTAAACATTCTGTGAGACGTGGATCTGTCCATGTGTGGGGCTCACGTGAGGGGCTAACGTATGTCGATCGATCTACGTGAGAGATCGACGTCTTACTGTGAGTTTGGTTCTTCTCAGTTCAACATGGATCGATCCACATCAGGGGCTGATGTACATGGATCGATCCATGTGTCTCTGCCTGAGAGATCCACGTCATTTTTCTTCACTTTTTCAACCTTTAATCCCTTATAACACCATATGTGACATTTCTAAGTATTCACCACTTAAAATCATAACTTTGAAAATTATCCAAACATATTTCTCAACAACCCCAACCGCCCCCCCTATAGAAAGAGATAACTCCCTCTTTCTTCATAATTCACACTTAGAAAAATTTTCACTTCTTCTTACAACTCTCTTTCTTCTCCCAAGCAAGAAAACAAGTTTTCCAACCCCATTTCTCCCACTTTGGTCGAGAATTTACAAGCAAGAAGCAAGCAGGAAATTTCTTCTCTTCATCTCATACACTCATCTAAAACAATAGCTACAACTTTTTCTTTCATCCAAGAACTAAGTAGACCAAACTTTTTTGAGCCAAGAACCAAGGAATGGCAAGGCAAGAACATGTAAGTTGAGTTTAACTTCTTCCATTTATCCATTTCCATGGTCGCTTACTAACCTCTCTACTTTTGTGTTCCAACCGTGGCTCCTTTAAGGTGAAAAGGGGAAGGTTTTCTTCAAGCCAAGTGAAGAAATCTTCACCTTCATTCTAGGGTTAAGTGAGAAACGCAAGTACTCTTCCTAGATCCTTCATGGATTTTCAAAGATCTAAGTATATTAGCTCTTATAAAAGTTGGATTATTCATGATGTATGTTCAATGTTTTAGTATTAAGAAAATACAAAAGCTATGGTTTTAAGTGATGTATATAGTGTGATATATGACATGCATAAATTCGGTCACTATAGGAAAAATGGACTTATATGTATAAATGAAATGAAATGAACACTCATATGTGATGTAGGTAGAAATTAAAGAAAGGAAATGAAGATATATGATATATTAGGAAAAGACCACTAACAAGACATTTTTATGCATGTGTTCATATGTTTTTCATGAAGATCATCACGTATGTGTTTGGTTATGATTTTGGCTTTCATGAACTTTTGTGGCCTTGATTTAGCATGTTATGAGGCAATCATATCTATGACTATGATTCTAGCTCACAAAAGTTGTCTCTTCATGATCTTCATGTTTATATACCTCTATATACACATACGGCCTAGCGAGTGTAATTACTTTATTTTCAGGGTTTTCATCATCTTGTATGTTTATGTATTTTATCATGATATTGCAAGTCATCATGTTGAGGAAACCAATACACATATAGTTAGGAGAAATGTTTAAGGCAAGATACATGTAGAAGATGTGAAAAAAGATAAGGTATATGTGACATATGTAAACCTACATACATTTGGCCATAAGGCCAAAATGGAGAAGAAAATAAACATTGTCACATGCTATAAATGAAGATATGTATGTCATGTAAAGAATTGGCCATAATGCTAAAATATAGAATAAATAAGTGTGTTACATGAATGGAAAATGTAAATATATGTATATATGTATATTCGACCAAATAGACTTTTAGGTGTGTGTGTATATATGGTACACAGCCTAATAACCTTTTTGATATGGAATAAATAGCTTCGTACATGTTTATGAATATAAATATGCATGAAATGAAGTATGATAGAAAATATGACAATTTTATGTATATTTTTATGATATATGAAAGCATATGAAAAAGAATGTTAAATTAGGGTTTTTGGCCAATTTAAATAAGTGTAAGGTGTGTATTTTAAAGAAATATTGATGGAGAAAATTTGGATAAAAGTGGGATGTTTTGGAGGAGATGGTAGAGAGGTTGGGGGAGAGAATAGATGGTATATTTTCATGATTTTAGGCATGGATTATGTACATATATGTGGGGTTTTCATGATATGATGATATGAGAATGTTTAAGAACGTACAGATGATGAAATGCACAAGTAGGCCATGTCATATGCGTACATTTTTGCATTTCATTAACTGTTTTAAAAGTTCACCCTTGCATATTGAATCATATCGTATAGTCAGATATCTCATGACATGTTTATTATATGTATATGATCATTTGGAGTCCGTCATAATACCATGTCTGATGTGGTTGGTATTATGGGCATATAGTATGTCATCTATGATTGGAGGCTGGCATGATATCAGAACCCAAGGGGGCTGATGTCATGGCCATATAGTATGTTTCTTTATAGGTTCGAGTGTAACACCTTGTCAAGGACAAAGGATCTCTGGCATATCGAATCATCGTTAGTTTATGTACACTATGATGTAACACCATGTTTGGAGCATCGGGAGTCATGTTTTCTACAAGTGACTATATGGGGTACTATTCTGTTACTATGACGATATCATTCGCATGCAAGGTAAAGTGCTATAGCCATCATATGAAAATGCCATATTTATGAAATGTTATGTTTTAGACATGTTCATGGAAAATGGATAAGAAAATCATGTTTTATCGTTCATTGTTATAGAATTTTTATGGCATCGTTTTATGACATCGCATCGCAACAATATCATATTTACATGATTCGTATAGGGGCTTGATGCATCTAGATGATGAGATTAAGTATGATGATTATCTTAGACATTGATTGAGACTTGAAGTATGGACATGTATGGAAGTGGCATTTTTAGAGACTTGATAGTAGCGAATGCTTACTTTGATGATGATGTTAATTATATATATGTTAAATGTTAATTGATTACGTTTATGTTATGCCACTTTACTTATGAAAAATAGAGATGTGACAAGTTATGTTCATTATTTACACTTTATTATGTATTAACCTGTCTCTCCATGCATGATCCATATGACGTATTTAGATGGACTACTTGCTGCGTGATTAGTATTATCACTCATGCTTGCCTTATCACATTACTAAGAACAGGAACACTGACACAGTCTTCCTAGAGGACGAAGTCTGGCTAGATTACCCGTGAGCGAAGAAGTATGCCGGAGTTACCTTTTGGATATGTTAGACATTTTGATCATGATATACTTATATTATTTTGGAGACATTATACATTATGATTTATACAGACCTATGACGATTTGTATTATATGCATGTCGTATGTTTATCTTTATGTTGCTTGTGCTATATCGATTCATGATTCATGTCGACATGCACATGTATGGTATCGCGTCTTGTACTTCTCATAGCAGAGTACGACGGATGCACCGTGCTTAGACCTAGTCCTGGGTGGGACGCTACAAAAGCATTTTAGGGGAAATGAAAGTATTCCCACTGGGATTCTGGATAAGCTATTATTGAGGTGCCCTACGAACATAGCCGCCTCAAAACTAATATTTGGGGATCTCAACATACTACTGACTGAGCAGCCATTCAAACTTTGACACATCAGAGGCTTGCATAATAGGACAGTCGACATGTGTTACCTACTTGGCTCACCACAGTCAACGTTATCCGACTTTACAGAGACAGAGGTCGCCTTGGGTTCACATCAGTTATGTCGGTCTAAGAGCATACGCAAATTGGCATGACCTAATGGACACAGGATGCCCCTCAGCGCTAATAATGATCTGAGGTCAGCATCAGTAAAACACGACCAGGGAGTTGACACCTCAGCTGTCAGCATCACCTCATCTCCAACCACAAGCGTTGCTTCAACTTAGTAAAAATCAGCACTAGAGCGCACCTCAACCATGCCTCGCATGTCGGCCATGGACCTGGTCCCCCAACCTAGCCTGCTAAGCTTTGTAGGATCTTCAAGGCACCACTAGAAGGGGGGGGGGTTGAATAGGTGGTGCGGAAAGTGTGGTTTTTAAAATTTCCTTAAACCTAACCAATTCAACTTCTGAAAACAGATTCTGTTTTCAGGACCTGTTTTAAAACGTTTTTAAAACCAGGTTGGAGGTCTCTAAAAATTCTGAAATTTTGAGAGAACTTAGCCTCAGATGTTATGAGGGTCCCCTAAAAATTTCAAATTAAAATTCAACCTTTAACCCCTTCAAAAACCGTTGGTAATCAGATTGTGCGAATCTGCCAGAAACGGTAGATGGTTTTGAAAAATTAATTCCTATTTTTGTGTATGTCCAAATGCTCTGAAAATTTAACCACTAACTCCTTATATACTATATTTAATTTGGTTGAAACAGTTTTGCAAAATTCTTTTGGGAAGTAGGTCAACCACAATCAAAGTCTCAACCTTTGCAAGTCTGAAATTCAGACTGCACTAGTCTCAGAACTTTTGATGTTTGATCGACTTATACTTATCCAAAAGGGTTGAAACTTATGCCAAATTAACCCTAGAACGTGTATGTATATTTCTGGAAATTTTCGTGATCTTTGAAAATCGTTTACTATTTTTACGAATACGAACACGAAGAGTAAACAGTGCAGTAACTGAAAAGTAAATGCAGAAAGTAAATGGCACCAAGAATTTTATACTGGTTCGGTTATAAACAACCTACTCCAGTCTTCAAGGAACACCTTCCTTGGTTCACACTAATCACACACACGCAGTACACCTTACCGCAGGGTTGATAGAGTTACACCTTAACTCCAACCCTTTACAAACCTTGTATGACAAGTACAATTTGCACGAACACCACCACCTCGCAAGAATGAAGATTGATCACACCTTGATCAATCTTTTACAAAGATATGGAATATGTGGTGGTATAATACAAGCCTATTCAAGGATAGAAATATAAGTACAATAGGCTTTCAAGAAGAAGAAAGAAAGAGAGATGTAGAAGAAGAAGAACTAGGCTTTTTAATCACTTTGATTTTGCAATGCTTGGCCCTGTTTTTGTTTGCTCTCTTCTCTTTCCTTTTAACATGTGCAACCGTCCCTTGTGTAGCCTTCCCCCTCTTGAAAATTATCTTTTAAGTCCTTGAGAGAGTGTAAGACATCATTTTGACAAGGCCTTGCTTACTTGGCACATTCTTATTGAATGATCATTTAGTCTTCGCTTACTTGGCACCTCCTCATTGGATGAATGTTGTCATCATGATGACTTGGAAAAAAATCTGAGAATACACTTAAACATGTGCCAAAAATCATCACAAAATAACTTCCATAAATCATAAGATATATCACATAAATTGCAAGACATCACATCCTTCCTTGCTAAGCCAAGAAATCGGCCATAATAGATGTTACCATGCTGAATTTTCAGCATGTGACACATGGTTGAATAGTTCAAATCATTACCATTTTCTTTGATTTTTTTCATTAAAATGAATCACCAATTAATGGTAAATATTCCTATCACATGAGAAATGAATTTGGACACCATTTAGCTCTAGAATTCGGCCACCATGTCTTCACACATGCTGAAACATTTTCAGCATGTGTGATATGTAAAATATCACACTTTATTAATTTAAATAATATTCCAAACATTTCCATAACATCCTCAATTAATCCTCATGATTCAAGATAGTAAAATATGACATTTCTTAGTGCTAAAAATCGGCCATAATACAACACACATGCTGAATTTTCAGCATGTGTCATATATGTGACATAGTTTGAAATGTTACCTTTTGTAGCTCCTTCCTTTATGTCACCAACTTTGTTTAATTGATTCTTGACCAATCAATATGCCAACAAGGCTCCAAATAAGCTCCATCTTGGCTGTTCTAGGCGTTGGTAATATGTTTGGCATGTGCTGAATATTATTTTTGCCAACTTTGTAAAATAGTGCACATTTAATAATACACACATGTAATATTCCAATCAGCCCTTAATCTAATTTTCTAGAACACTTTAAGATGTATATCATATGTAAAAAGTGTCTAGATACGTGTCACATGATGTACCAAAAACGTTCCATGTGTTGTGTGCGTAGAAAACCGAATTTTCGATATTTATCGATTACCCGATTTTTCTCTAATTTAAATTCCAAATTTTGCACATGCTATATATATTATGTTATGCATAATATATATAATATATACTTTAAATCTCAGCACTTGGCTGGTCTAAAGTGGTACCATTAGCATGTGACAAAATTAAACTTGGAATCTTCACATTTTGGCCTTAATGTGGAGTAATTTGTGTGTGCCAACATGGAAAGTATTTTTGGCTGATTTTTATGTCATGTGCACGAAAGTTTAATCCATTTTTGATGTATATGGGCTGGCCATTTATTTATGGCAAGTACGTGACACGTTGGCGAAGTTTCGGTATTCACCCGATACGACAATTTTCGGTTTAGAACCTTTTATCATGTCGTATTTAATTTGTCATCACCATATCTTATATCATATGATATAAGACCTGAATATACTCATAAATATGAGTTAAGTATAATGGTGTGACGTTAACGTACGTACGTAAAATATATAACGTGTCGGTAGTACGTTGGAATACATGTGTATGTGCCTTTAAAAAAATCTGAAAATAGGTGTAATATATGTATATAGCCGTGTGTATTAAAGATGGGGAGGAGGAGAAAACTTTCCTTCCTTATCCTTATTGCCTTTGTGCCTTTTCCAAATGTGGCTTCCTTTAATGAACTACTTAGTTTATTAAACTAAGTACTTCACTTAATGAACTAGTTTAGTTCGTTAATGGTGGCACCTGAAAATAGTGTAAACACAACAAATGTTTGCCATATGATGTAAGCTTTAACGCTTCATGGCTCGTTAGTACGGCAACATAATATATAAGCTAAATAAGGCAAGTAATAGCAATGTATAATGCATACATGTATATATATCATGCACGTTTATGCTATGTTCGTTTTTGTGCACATTTAAATCATGTATTTGAAAATCACTCAAACCCCTTTTTCTCTACAATCTCCCCCTTTTGATGATTTTCAAAATAACCTATACTCATAATTTAAATCCTATTGCTCCCCCTTCAATCATGCATAAAATCAAAACTTGAATTTTAAATTCCGAGTCGCTCCCCCTTAATTTATGCAATTAGTATCTCTCTCCCCCTTAAATCATGCTTTCTCTCCCCCTTTATTTTGGAAAGCAAATCAAAAGATGCCTGTAAAGATAAAGAAGGAAAAAAATTATCCATTTCATATAACGTGCGTTCGTAAGGGTTATTTATTCAACCCTTTGAAAATGTCCCTTTTGGTACCCACATTTGGGTGACCTTTCTAGGTCTTCCAAAAGGTGAGAGAGGTGATGAGAAGGCAACATAATATATGTTAGGGACAAATGCGTTTGGCCTTTGGCCAAGAATCCCATCATGCATGTAGTATGGTTTCTGATAATCATTTCATTTTGCATGTACGGGACGTGATCTAGATGCATTTTTGTGATATGAGTGTCGCGTATGCATCACTTGTTTCTTCTCATACCTATATGGCACATAATTATATTTTGCATGGTGTGAAGAAGAAGTACATTGAGATGTCATAAGAAAAGGCCTATGCGTCTTCTTAGATGCCACATATGTCTTTGATGCATCTATTTTCTTAGATGGGATGAATTTGGTTGGTTTATTTTGTGGCTTACTTTTCTCAACGTATCCTAGTCCGGTTTTGTCACCATCATGCTTTTGAGAAGAAATGATGTGATCTAGCATGTTCGATCCCGTATCAAATTGTTTCACCTTTTTCTCTACATCCGCATTCCTTGATTTCAAGATCAAAATTTCGGATTTCAATTCAGTGTTCTCGGATGTCAGTGATGAAATTTCAGATTTTAATGCATTGATGATGCATGATGACTCTTCTTTAGAATCGTTTAATTGAGCGACAAGATTTTCGTTAGAAGATTCTAGCAATTTCTTGTCTTCAATTAATCGCTTCTTTTCTTTTGCAAGAGTCTTTGAAAACTTATGCAATTCTAAATATTGACTAAATAAATCATCATATGAACATTCAGAATCGGAATCAGAGTCGGAAGATACCTCATTTGATGCTTTAGATGTAAAGCATACTTGTGCCTTGTGTTCTTCCGTATCATCAGTCTCAGAGTCGGATGTGTCACTCCAAGTGGACGCTTTGAATGCTCTTCTCCTTTGCTTAGGTTCTGAGACGAGTCTATTCTTGTTCCGATCCTTGTCAGGGTATTTGTTTGTTTGTTTTTCTTTATTAGGGCAGTCATATGATAGATGTCCAAGTTTGCCGCATTCATAGCACTTTATTTCCTTATTTTTATTTTTATGATCCTTAGATGAGGTAGACTTATGTTTAATCGATTTTCTCAATATTTTTCTTAATCTTTTAGCCATTGTGATTAAGTCCTCATCATCGGAATCTGTGTCACTATCATCTACGACGTATTCATTTGATTTAAATGCTATAGCCCTATCATTATTAGAAATGGACTCAGAATGTCTTAAAGCAAGTTTGTTTTCATATACCTTAAGTGATCCGATTAGTTCTTCCATTTTAATTGATTTGGTCTCTTTGCTTTCTTCTATGGCCGTTACTTTAGGGTCCCACTCGGATGGAAGGCTTCGCAAAACCTTTTGTACCTTTTCCTGCATAGTGAAGGCTTTGCCAAGAGACTCAAGAGAATTGTAAATGTTAGTCAAACGTAAATTCATCTCAACAATAGACTCATTTGGCAATAATTTAAAGGACTCAAGTGTGGACATAAGCATATTGATTTTGGACTCATTTACTTGGCTAGTCCCTTCATGTTTCATTTCAAGAATATGCCACATCTCTTGAGCACTAGAGCAATTAGACACGTAACTAGCCTCACTTTTACTTAGGCCGTTTAATAGTAGTTGCATGGCTTTAGCATTCATACTCAACTTCTTTTTGTCATCACTAGTGTATTCTTGTTTCGTTTTTGTAACCTCTAGTGTGACACCATCAATAATTGACGTCTTAGTAGGAACAAATAGACCGTCTTCTATGATGGACCATAGATCAATATCAATAGCCATAAGAAAAAGTTTCATTCTTAATTTCCATTGAATAAAAGACTCACCGTCGAAAAGAGGAGACCTTACAGTTGACATTCCTTCTTGCACGGTTGTGGTTGCCATCTCACTGAATCGTTGGATTCTTTGAAGTGAGTGTTCCTGCGCTCTGATACCAATTGTAGGATCTGCAAGGCACCACTAGAAGGGGGGGGGGGTTGAATAGGTGGTGCGGAAAGTGTGGTTTTTAAAATTTCCTTAAACCTAACCAATTCAACTTCTGAAAACAGATTCTGTTTTCAGGACCTGTTTTAAAACGTTTTTAAAACCAGGTTGGAGGTCTCTAAAAATTCTGAAATTTTGATAGAACTTAGCCTCAGATGTTATGAGGGTCTCCTAAAAATTTCAAATTAAAATTCAACCTTTAACCCCTTCAAAAACCGTTGGTAATCAGATTGTGTGAATCTGCCAGAAACGGTAGATGGTTTTGAAAAATTAATTCCTATTTTTGTGTATGTCCAAATACTCTGAAAATTTAACCACTAACTCCTTATATACTATATTTAATTTGGCTGAAACAGTTTTGCAAAATTCTTTTGGGAAGTAGGTCAACCACAATCAAAGTCTCAACCTTTGCAAGTCTGAAATTCAGACTGCACTAGTCTCAGAACTTTTGATGTTTGATCGACTTATACTTATCCAAAAGGGTTGAAACTTGTGCCAAATTAACCCTAGAACGTGTAGGTATATTTCTGGAAATTTTCATGATTTTTGAAAATCGTTTACTATTTTTACGAATACGAACACGAAGAGTAAACAGTGCAGTAACTGAAAAGTAAATGCAGAAAGTAAATGGCACCAAGAATTTTATACTGGTTCGGTTATAAACAACCTACTCCAGTCTTCAAGGAACACCTTCCTTGGTTCATACTAATCACACACATGCAGTACACCTTACCTCAAGGTTGATAGAGTTACACCTTGACTCCAACCCTTTACAAACCTTGTATGACAAGTACAATTTGCACGAACACCACCACCTCGCAAGAATGAAGATTGATCACACCTTGATCAATCTTTTACAAAGATATGGAATATGTGGTGGTATAATACAAGCCTATTCAAGGATAGAAATATAAGTACAATAGGCTTTCAAGAAGAAGAAAGAAAGAGAGATGTAGAAGAAGAAGAACTAGGCTTTTTAATCACTTTGATTTTGCAATGATTGGCCCTGTTTTTGTTTGCTCTCTTCTTTTTCCTTTTAACATGTGCAGCCGTCCCTTGTGTAGCCTTCCCCCTCTTGAAAATTATCTTTTAAGTCCTTGAGAGAGTGTAAGACATCATTTTGACAAGGCCTTGCTTACTTGGCACCTTCTTATTGAATGATCATTTAGTCTTCGCTTACTTGGCACCTCCTCATTGGATGAATGTTGTCATCATGATGACTTGGAAAAAAATCTGAGAATACACTTAAACATGTGCCAAAAATCATCACAAAATAACTTCCATAAATAATAAGATATATCACATAAATTGCAAGACATCACATCCTTCCTTGCTAAGCCAAGAAATCGGCCATAATAGATGTTACCATGCTGAATTTTCAGCATGCGACACATGGTTGAATAGTTCAAATCATTACCATTTTTTTTGATTTTTCTCTTTAAAATGAATCACCAATTAATGGTAAATATTCCTATCACATGAGAAATGAATTTGGACACCATTTAGCTCTAGAATTCGGCCACCATGTCTTCACACATGCTGAAAAATTTTCAGCATGTGTGATATGTAAAATATCACACTTTATTAATTTAAATAATATTCAAAACATTTCCATAACATCCTCAATTAATCCTCATGATTCAAGATAGTAAAATATGACATTTCTTAGTGCTAAAAATCGGCCATAATACAACACACATGCTGAATTTTCAGCATGTGTCATATATGTGACATAGTTTGAAATGTTACCTTTTGTAGCTCCTTCCTTTATGTCACCAACTTTGTTTAATTGATTCTTGACCAATCAATATGCCAACAAGGCTCCAAATAAGCTCCATCTTGGCTGTTCTAGGCGTTGGTAATATGTTTGGCATGTGCTGAATATTATTTTTGCCAACTTTGTAAAATAGTGCACATTTAATAATACATACATGTAATATTCCAATCAGCCCTTAATCTAATTTTCTAGAACACTTTAAGATGTATATCATATGTAAAAAGTGTCTAGATACGTGTCACATGATGTACCAAAAACGTTCCATGTGTTGTGTGCGTAGAAAACCGAATTTTCGATATTTATCGATTACCCGATTTTTCTCTAATTTAAATTCCAAATTTTGCACATGCTATATATATTATGTTATGCATAATATATATAATATATACATTAAATCTCAGCACTTGGCTGGTCTAAAGTGGTACCATTAGCATGTGACAAAATTAAACTTGGAATCTTCACATTTTGGCCTTAATGTGGAGTAATTTGTGTGTGCCAACATGGAAAGTATTTTTGGCTGATTTTTCTGTCATGTGCACGAAATTTTAATCCATTTTTGATGTATATGGGCTGGCCATTTATTTATGGCAAGTACGTGACACGTTGGTGAAGTTTCGGTATTCGCCCGATACGACAATTTTCGGTTTAGAACCTTTTATCATGTCGTATTTAATTTGTCATCACCATATCTTATATCATATGATATAAGACCTGAATATACTCATAAATATGAGTTAAGTATAGTGGTGTGACGTTAACGTACGTACGTAAAATATATAACGTGTCGGTAGTACGTTGGAATACATGTATATGTGCCTTTAAAAAAAATCTGAAAATAGGTGTAATATATGTATATAGCCGTGTGTATTAAAGATGGGGAGGAGGAGAAAACTTTCCTTCCTTAGCCTTGTTGCCTTTGTGCCTTTTCCAAATGTGGCTTCCTTTAATGAACTACTTAGCTTATTAAACTAAGTACTTCACTTAATGAACTAGTTTAGTTCATTAATGGTGGCACCTGAAAATAGTGTAAACACAACAAATGTTTGCCATATGATGTAAGCTTTAACGCTTCATGGCTCGTTAGTACGACAACATAATATATAAGCTAAATAAGGCAAGTAATAGCAATGTATAATGCATACATGTATATATCATGCACGTTTATGCTATGTTCGTTTTTGTGCACATTTAAATCATGTACTTGAAAATCACTCAAACCCCTTTTTCTCTACAAGCTTGGTAAGGCAAGCACCTTCCAGAGCAGACACCTACCATATAAGAAGCTTAGCCATGCGACATGTGAGACATATGAAAATCATGCATAAGTAGGATAGGACGCTTGGCACTCCTCCATAGCTCCTCAAAATGCATTGGCTGCCGAAATCATACAAAAGTAATTAATGACACCCTTCAACAGGCATGTTCAATCAAGTGAGCCAAAAAATCATAGCCATAACACAAAAAACGAGATATGTTTCTGTAGAACCTGTATAGAATCACTAGAAGGGGGTTTGAATAGTGAGTGCAAAAGAATTGGGTTTTAAAAATTTTATTACCCAATAACTCACTTCTGAAAACAAATTCTGTTTTCAAATCCTGTTTTAGATTAACTAGATGATCAGGTTACAGGCCTCTAAAAATCATGAAATTTGACAATGTGTTCTCAAATTTTATGAATGTGTCACAAATATTTCTGATTAAAACTCAAAGTGTAACCCCTTGAAAAAACGTTTTTACTCAGATTGTGTCAATCTGCCAGAATTGTTCCTCAAAATGAAAAATTTATTCCTATTAATTGACAACTCTAAATGATCTGAAAATTTTATTGTGTGACCCTTAGGATGTATACTTTAAAGTGTTGAAACATTTTTTTTAAAAATTCCTTTGGTAAGTAGGCCAACCAGGTTGATGTACTCAACCTTTACAGATCTGAAAATCAGATTGTGCTAGTCTCAGAACTATGAATGTTTGGGTGACTTATACTTATCCAAATTTGATGAAACTTGTCCCAAAAGAAAGCTAAGACATTTGGCTATGTTTCTGCAAAGTTTATTGATTTTTGGAAAACGTTTGCTAGTTTTACCATGGCTATGAATCCGATGCAAAAAATAGGAACTAAAAGTAAAAGTGCTAAAAAGTAAGAACACCAAGATGTTTATGCTGGTTCGGTTAAATCAACCTACTCCAGTCAGCGAGGACACCTTACTCAGTATTCACTAAACACAAAAACATCTTGACACAAAGGTAACTGTAGTTATATAACAACTACACCCTTTTTACGACGAGCAAACAAAAACAACCAACACAAATACCACAGCCGCACAAATGAAAGTATGATCACACCTTGATCAATCTTGTACAAGAATGAGATGTATATGGGTGGTATAATCAAAGCCTATACAGAATTTAGAATGTAAGAATGATAGGCTTGAGGCTAAGAGCAAGAGAGAAGAATAGGAGAAGAAGAGAATAGTCTTGCTTGGACTTGCTTGAATATGAACTTTTGCTTCCATTGTCTTGAACACCTTGCCTCCTTTTATAGGTGAAGTGGCCGCTCCCTATGGTTGAAATCTCCCTTGAAAAATTGTCTTCAATAACTTCAAAGATTGCCTTGTATAACATTGTGATACACCCTTGTATACTTGGTGAAATATGATTGGATGAACGATGTGTCTTCGCCTAGTTGTCACTCCATGATAGGTCGTCATTTTCCACCTTGTCACTTAATAAAATGACCCAGATATTTAGCTTAAAAAACTGAATCACATGTCAAAAATCACATAGGTTAATTATCAATCAATCAATATGTGATTCCCCCTCAATTTTGGAAGAAATTTGAAGCAAATTGACACTAAAAAATCGGCCAAAGAAACACATGCTAAAAACTTTAGCACTTGGTTTGATTTTGAAATCTTTCCTTGTGTGTCTTTCCTTTTTCAATGTCACCAATCACATGTGGCTCATCCTCCACCAATCAAAGTGCCAAACAAGCTCCACCTAGGCTCCGAGTAGGCTAAAAATGGCGTGTCAACCTCAACTGCCATGTGCTGAAATCCTTTTATGAAATTTGTCATATAATGATGCACAATCTTCACACATATGGTAAATTTCAATCAACCCTTAATTTATTTTTCTAGAATACTCCAATGTGTCTTATATGTGTAAAAAGTGTGTAGATACAACTTACACACATATGAAAACGTTCCACATATATAAAAGTGTAGACAACTGAATTTTCGACTTTCGTCGATTACGAGATTTTTCTTCAATTAATCTCAAACATCTTAGACACATTTATAATATATTATGTCACACATAATATACATCATATAAAGTTTATTTTCAGCTACAATAGCTGTGGAAACAAACGACCATGTGCTTGAAAAAAATTGAATTTAACTTTCAACAAATCAAGGCAAATTGTAGGTGATTGATGTGTGTAAACATGGTATCACTTTGCTTCTGATTTTGACATGTGGTGCGTGAATTTAAGTGTTTGGAGTGTATATAGGTTCGGTGATGGTTCGGTAGTCACCCGATGTGGCAATTTTTGGTTTATAGACTCGTGACATGTCGGCATAATTTTGGTAACTTTATGACATGTAATATATGATATAGATACTGCATATATTCACATATATGATTTGCATATAGTAGTACTATGTCGACGTACGTTTATGATGTGTCGGTGAAACCTTGGGATAGAAACGTATATTGTTTTTGCGAAAATAGTAGTTTTATTCATAGAAACCTCACTTGAGGCGGAGGAATACCATATTACATCTTAGCAACAATGTCATCATACGTAAAATGTGAATATAACGCTGTAATAATATGTAATCTCCAGTCATATATGATATGTCGCATTAAAACCTTGCCAAGTAAAACCACCCTTGTGGATAAAACCTTAGCGAAGGAAAAAACGTGCATATTTATATGTGGAGTTTTTCCATCTAGCTTATGACTACTATGACTAAAAAATGGGATCCATAGTTGTAACAGCCAATATTGCTAAGTGAAGAAGCTAAAATGTGAGCACATGTCGCCTCTACCCATGCCACTGCATCCTTTTGAGGAAAAGTCATCCTCGCAAGTATGATTTGAAAGGCCTTCCTCAATTCTACTGGATATCCGTTGTTCAAAGCATCCTTGGCTAGACACCAGTCAGTAGACATTTTTGAGAGTAGACTCCAAGTAGCATCGCAACACTGCAGTGTCAAACATATATGCAGCATATCAGATGAGAATGCATTAGTGAACATAATAATTGAAGATATGGTAATGAAATCTAATATGAAACAAAATGAATGTGATGTTGTACTACCCATTCTGCCCGTATCTAAGACATATGTAACCGCAGGATAGAATATGATGATGTTACAGCATAGAGTAAATATTACACATGCTGCCTGTGTCCATTGTCGACACATGCAGTCATACAGATGTTGTATGTTTGAACTTCCCATGTTAGAGTCGTAGGTATGGAAGTGATACATCTGTAAGCAAAGCTCCTTTAACTGCAGATGGTAATGAAGATAGTGTAAAGAATTGATGATGCTGATGATGTAGTTGACCATGTTGTGCCAATAAATGAGCCACCATATTTGCCTGTCGCGGGATATATGCTACATGAACATCACCATTGCTTATTAAACCGCGAAGAATATGAGAGCAATCTGCTGAATGAATATGGTCAACAACCCCTTGTGAATCAACCTCTATATCTATATGTCTATAGCGCTGTAGGAAATATAAAAGTGCAATGAAATCCACTTGAAGCTCTGCTTGGAATGGTGTAGATAATGGGAGATAAAACACAATGGTAGCCTTCAAGTTGCCATTTGTATCCCGCAAGATTGCTTCGCTAGAAGCAGAGAATGAACCATGAGCTGCATCTACATTAAGTTTAAACCTCCCAGAAGGCGGTGTGCGCCATCTGATAATCTGTGGTCGATGGAGCCGCATCTTGTGTGTCAAGCCATGTGCTATTAAATCTGGATCGTTGATAACATATTTTTTACCATGTTGTGCACAGCTCCAGATATAAATATTGTGCCGTATTAGCTCCTTTAGTTGAACCAGCGTGCATTGTTCATCTCCAAATGTAATAGAAGAGTATGCCTTCCATACATTCCATATAATGATGCCAGGTACAATGAGACGTAATACTCCATGAAATGATTTCTCACTAGTTGAAGTCCACCACAACATAAGGTAGTGGAATAGAGTTAAAGTTCCCGGTTGAGGTCCATCCAATAACGACGCATAGTAAGCCCAGATTTGATGTATTTGTAGACATTCTAGAAATATATGAGCTTGTGTTGCAGATGATCTACGACAAAATGGGCAACACGTGGGACTGGCAATCAAAAATCTTCTCAAATTATCCTCAATTGGGAGGGCCAGATGGTATAGTTTCCATAACATGAGTTGTATACTGGGCTGTTGGAGTCTATGCCAAATGAATCGATGTGAAGGATATTTATGCCAGGGTTACGCAGCATATCATAGGCTGATTTGATTGTGAACCTCCCATGCGTCTCTAATGTCCATGTGTATGATTGTATCTGCCCCGCCACGTGTGAAGAACAAAAGTCATGTACCCCACAAATCCGCTTCATGTGATTGTATCTGTAGTGCATAGACTAAAATGTTGTCTACCACCATATTTAGAATGCATGAAGTTTGCCCATAGACTACTCTTGTTATGATATGACCACCACAAACGACTTGAGTATGCTTTATATAAGACATCCAACCTGCGCATGCCTAATCCTCCCTCTTCCTTAGGCATAAAGAGATTTTCCCAGCGAACCCAATGGTGCCTTGGTGTGTTGCCTTGGTTAGCCCAAAGAAAATTACATATTCTTTGTCGGATTGCTCTTGTAATACTTTTAGGTAGTTGATGTGCTGCCACAACATGAACTGGTATGGCACTCAAGACATGTTTAATCAATATTAATCTCCCCGCAGTAGATAGATAACTAGATAGAAACGTATAATTCATCGTTATATATATATATGTGCCGTGTGTGTAAGTGTAAAGAGAGAACTTTCCATTCCAAATTTGTTGCCAAGTGGCTATCTCTAAATATATCTCCATTTAATGAACTAGCTAGTTCATCTCCTTATGCACTTCATTAAATGAACTAGTTTAGTTCATTTATCATGACACATAAAAATAGTATAAAGAAAACAAATGTTTGCCATTTGATGTAAGGCTTAACGCTTGATGACACGTTTGTATGACAACAATATATATAAACATGTAAAGCATATTTAACACATACACATGTCAAGTATCACTTAATTCATGCATTTCGTAAACACGTAACATTTAAATCATGCATTTTCAAATCACTCAAACCCCAGTTTCTCAACAATCTCCCCCTTTTGATGATTTGCAAAATAACCTCTATTCATGATTTAAATGTGTCATAATCGCTCCCCCTACAATCATGCATAAATTGTTAAATTCGTTTTGTGCTCCCCATTAAATCAATCTCTCCCCCCCTTAAATCATGCTTTTCTCTCCCTTTTTAATTTGTAAATCACATCAAAAGCATTATTAGAAACGAAGAGAAAGAGCAATTTATAACTGTTGAGAAAAAGTGTTTGAATGATTTACAAATGCATGATTTAAATAATATGAGTTTACGAAATGCATGATAAAATTATTACTTGAAACGCTTTTGTGAAATACATGCCTCGTATGCTTTATATATATTGCTGTCGTATTTCAGGTGCCACAATTAATGAACTAAACTAGTTCATTAAGTGAAGTATTTATGTTAATGAACTAACTAGTTCATTAAATGAAGAAATATTTGGAGAAGACTTGATGGCAACAAATTGAAAAATGGAAAGTCTCCTTATTTCTTCACGATACACGTCATTTATATATATTATATATATATTCAGATTTTTTAAAAGGCACAATACACATATATTCCGACGTACTACTGACACGTTACATATATAACAAACGTACGTCAACATCACACCACTATATACACCTCATATTTATGAGTATATTCAGGTATTATATCATATGATATAAGTCATGGTGATGACAAAATTATAACGACACGTTACAAGGCTATAAACCAAAAATTGTCGTGACGGGTGACTACCGAAACTTCACCGACGTGTCACGTACTTGCCGTTTAAAAATGGCCAGCCCATATACTTCAAAAATAGCCAAAAAATTCGTGGCTCACATGTCAAATTCAGCCACTAAATCATTCCATGTTGGCACACACAAATCACCTACAATTTAGGCCAAATTGTGGAGATTTCAAATTCAATTCTTTTAGCACATGGGGGAGCCTCTTAATCAGCCATTAGAGCTGAATATCCACTTTATTTTGTGTACATTATGTGTGACATAATATATATAACATGTGCAAAAAGTTTGAATTTAATTGGAGAAAAATCGCATAATCAACGAAAGTCGAAATTTCGGTTTTCTACGAACACAACACATGAAACATTTTTGGCATGGGATGTAACATGCATCTAGACACTTTTTATGCATTCAAGAAATGTTAAAGTTTTCTATAAAATTCAAATTAGGGCTGATTGTAATTTACCATATATGTGTAAATATTGTGAATTATTTGACAAAGTTTACCAAAAGAAAATTCAGCACATGTGCAGGAATTTCACACTCCATTTTCAGCTTTGTTGGAGCCTAGGTGGAGCTTATTTGGCACTTTAATATGTGGAAAATAATCCACACATGATTGGTGACATTGAAGAGGGCAATACACAAGGAAACAATTCAAACTACAACACATGGTGAAATTTCAGCAAATGTTCTTTATATGGATGAATTTTGGAGCATTTTTGTCCTCAATTTTATTCCAAAATTGAGGGGGATTAATGTGTGATTGTATGGTAATGTTTTGACTACATTTGAGCACATGTTTTGTAAGTTTTTTTCAGATTTTGACAGCTCATTAAAGGATGCCAAGTTGGACCAATCATCAAGTGACAAGTAAGCAAGGTCAAGTCATCCTTCCAATCATAGTGTACCAAGTAAGCAAGATGGTGTCATATCTACACAAGGCAATCTTCTAAAGACATTAAAGAGAATTCTCAAGAAAGGGAAGAAGCCCTAGAGGGAGGCCACACATGCTTAAAAAGAAGAGAAGTAGTGCAAACAAAGTCAAGACAACTCTCTTATTTCTCTCAAGTGCAAAAGGATCTTCTATTCTCTTCTTCTACCTTTCTTTCTTCTTCTTCTTATCTAAAGCCTATTGTTCATATATTCTAAATATTGTATAGGCTTTGAACATACCACCATACACATTTCAATTGTTGTAAAAGGTTGACCAAGGTGTGATCAAACCTTCATTCGTTTGGTGGTGGTGTCCGTGATCCATTTGCTTGATTGTATTGTTTGTAAAAGGGTGGAGTTGGTGTGTAACTTCAATAACCTTTGTGGTCAGGTGTTTTTGGTGTTTAGTGATAACCGAGGAAGGTGTCCTCGAAGACTGGAGTAGGTTGTGTTAACCAAACCAGTATAAAATTCTTGGTGTTCTTACTTTTCAGCACTTTACTTTCAGTTTTCAGTTTTTACATCATTTTCGTTGCAACGGTAAAAATAGCAAACGATTTTAAAAAATCACAAAATTTTCCAGAAACATATCCACACGTCCTGCTTTCATTTGGAACAAGTTTCACCTCATTTGGATAAGTATATGTCAGTCGAACGTTAATAGTTTTGAGACTAGTGCAATCTGATTTTCAGACTTGCAAAGGTTGAGAACATCAATGTATTTGACATACTTACCAAAGGAATTTTGAAAACCTGTTTCAAAATTTTAAATTACATATCCTAAGGGTCATTCCATAAAATTTTCAGATCATTTAGAGTTATAAATTAATAGGAATAAATTTTTTATTTTGAAGAACACTTTCTGACAGATTTACACAATCTCAGTAAACAAGGTTTTTTATGGCCTTATACTTTGAATTTTGATCTTACATTTTTGTGACACATACATAACATCTGAAAGTACTTTGTCACCAAATTTCACGATTTTTAAAGGTCTAGAACTTGGTCATTCAATTAATCCAAAAAAGGGTCTGAAAACAGAAACTGTTTTCAGAAGTGAGGTTTTTGGTTCAAAAGTTTTTAAAAACCAAATTTTCTGCACCCACTATTCAACCCCTCCCTTCTAGTGGTGTTGTACAGGTCCTACAAGTTGTAGGACCTCAGGCACTATCAAATCTCTCAAAACCAATTGGTGATAGGAGATGCGCATACCCTAGCCTTATAGTGCATTCAGCACACACAAGCGCCCACGGCATTCGACTGTGACTTGGCCCACACGGCCTACGCGCCACGAGAAAATTGTTGCACCCAAAAATCTCCCCCTCAGTAATTGCTCCCGCTGGGAATCAAACCCGTGACCTTGGCTCTGATACCACTTGTAGGACCTTGGGCGCTACCAACTCTCCCAAAACCAATTGGTGATAGGAGATGCGCATACCCTAGCCTTATAGTGCATTCAGCACACACAAGCACCCACGACATTCGATTGTGACTTGGCCTATACAGCCTACGTGCTACGGGACAATTTTTGCACCCAACAATAACATATCGATAGAAATCATGCCTAATTTAGAACATAAATTTTCATATGTGGCTTGATTAAGTGCTTTTGTGAATATGTCGGCTACTTGTGCTTCAGTACGAACATGTTCTATAACAATATCACCATTGTTTACATGATCACAAAGAAAGTGATATCTTACGTCTATATGTTTTGCTTTAGAATGTAAAACAGGGTTCTTAGACAAATTAATAGCACTCATACTATCACAGTGTATAGGAATTTGATTTACAACTATACCAAAATCTGAGATTTGTTGTTTTAGCTATACTAGTTGTGTGCAGCAAAGACTAAGAGCCATGTATTCCGCTTCAGTGGTGGATAATGTTACACTAGCTTGACATTAATGAGTTACCAATAAATTGACATGTACCACTTGTGCTTTTTCTATGTATTTTACATCTGCCATAGTCTGCATCAGTATAAGCGTGCAAGTTAAATTAACAGTCTTTATCATACCAAAGTCCTAAAGTGGGAGTGTGCTTAATGTATCGCAATATTTTTTTTTACAGCATTAAAGTGTTAGACTTTAGGATTACTTTGAAAATGAGCACACATACAAACACTAAACATGATATCAGGTCTACTTGCAGTAATATAAAGCAAAGAACCAATCATGGACCTATACAATCCATTATCAAAGTCTTTTCTATTTTCATCTTTATCAAGTTTATTTGCTACACTCATTGGGGTGCTAGATGGTTTCAAGTTTTCAAAGTTAAAGTTCTTAATCATGTTATTTACGTATTTTACTTGACTTATATGTATGTCTTAGTAGTTTGCTTAATTTGCAAGCCAAGAAAATAATTTAGTTCACCTACCATAGACATTTCAAACTCGGATTTCATGCAAGTTTCAAATTCTTCTACTAACTTATGACATGTAGATCCAAACACAATATCATCAACATAAATTTGAATAATAAGCAAATCCAATTTTTCTTGTTTCAACAATAAAGTACTATCTATGGTTCCTCTTCAAAATCTATTTTCTAAAAGAAAGGCAGCAAATGGATCGTACCATGCTCTAGGTGCTTGTTTCAAACCATATAGTGATTTCTTTAACTTATTACATGATTAGGATATTTTATATCATCAAAGCCGGGTGGTTGTTTTACATAGACTTTTTCTTGTATAAAACCATTTAAGAATGCACTTTTTACATCCATTTAATAAAGTTTAAAATTCTTTATACAAGCAATGGCAAGTAATAATCGTATAGCTTCTAAACGTGCTACGGGTGCAAATATCTCTTTATAGTCTATTCCTTCTTCTTGATTATATTCTTGTGCTACAAGTCTTGCTTTATTTCTAACGACTTTACCATCCTCATTCATTTTATTTCTAAATACCCATTTTGTGCCTATTATGGTTTTATCTTGTGGTTGGGATACTAAATCCCACACATCGTTTCTTGTAAATTAATTTAATTAATCATGCATAGCATCAATCCAAGAAGAATCATTCAAAGCATTAAGAACATTCTTGGGTTGTATTTCAGATATCATAGCATGGAATTGATTTATTTCATCTTGATTTATTCTTCTACGTGGTCATACACCTTGTAATATGTCGCCTATTATGAAGTCATGTGGGTGATCCCTATGCTATCTTGATTGATTATTATGTAAATTCTCATGCATTTCTAAGTGATCATATATTTCTAGTGTGTCGTGTTCATCATGTACTATATTTTCTTCTATATCATCGATTACGGGTTTTACTTCAAACTCATCATCATAATCTTTAGTTGTTTCAAGTCCCCCAAATTCATTGAATTTCACATGAATAGATTCTAAGATTTGTCTAGTGATAGGATCATAGCATCTATACGCTTTAGAGTTCACAGGATACCCAACAAAGATGTATTCAATAGATTTAGACTCAAATTTATCTAGATTATCTTTTGTGTTTAATACAAAACATTTACAACCAGAAACAAGAAAATAATCAATCTTAGGCATGCGATCATTTAAAATCTTATAAGGGGTTTTGTTTATTTTCTTTCTAATCAATAAACAGTTAAGTATGTAACATGCACAACTTACGACTTCTGCTCACAAAAATCTAGGCAACTTATTTTCACATAGCATGATTCTTGCAATTTCTTGTAATGTCCTATTCTTTCTTTCTATTACTTCGTTTAATTGTGGCGCTCTAGGTGGTGAAAACTCATGTTTAATACCTTTTTCTTCACAAAATGCAACCATATCTTTATTTTTAAATTCACCACCTCTATCGCACCTAATCTTTTTCACATTTAAACCATGTTCATTTTCAAGTTGTTTTATGATTTTAGAAATGTCAACGGCACTATCATCTTTATTTGCAAGAAATAAAGTCCATGTATAGCGAGAAAAATCATCAACGATGACACATGCATGATGTCGCCCGCCAAGACTTCTAGTACGACTAAGACCAAACAAATCAATATGTAATAATTATAAGACTCTAGATGTGCTAATCTCATTCTTAGACTTAAGTGATTCACATGTTTGTTTGCCTCAGATACAAGATTCACACAACTTAAAGTTGTCCAAATCAAGTTTAGGCAATCCTCGTACTAGATTTTTACGTTGAAGTTTTTCAAGAGTTGAGATGCCAATGTGTCCTAAACATCTATGCCATTAATTCACATTTGGTTCATTTGACATAAAACATTTTACTTTAGCGTCTAACATATCATACATAGATAATGTAAATATATTTCCTTCTCCTTTTCCTTTTAATAACGTTTCTCCGTTTTTGTTAACAATGTTGCAATATGGATGAGAAAAACACACATCAAAACCCTTATCAGGAAATTGTGAAATGCTAAGCAAGTTATAGGATATGTTACTTACCAAGAACACGTTGGACATTTGAAGAGTGTTTGGGTTTCCGATTGTTCCCTTTCCAATGATCCTTCGTTCGTTGTTATCTCCAAAGGTTACCGATCCACCTTTCATAACCTTCTTCAATTTTAAGAACAAGCTCCGGTCACCCGTCATGTGCCTCGATCAACCACTGTCAAGGAACCACTTGATTGATGTATCTTTCTATTTATATGTTCCCTGCAATGTGTAACAACAATTTAGTTACCCTTTATTTTATGTCCTTAAGGGTTAGTCGTTCAACCCTTTGCAAGAGTACCTTTTGGTACCCAAAATTGGGTCACCTTTCTTGGTCTACAAAAGGTGAAAAGATAGATAACGAATCAATATAATATATTTTTGGTGCATTTCTATTTCGCCTATGGCCGAAATCATCATTGTATGGTCTTTGATATACATTTCGGTTGGTATGCATGGTGTATGATCTAGATGCATTGGTATGGTATGAATGTCGCATATGCATCAAAGGTTTTCTTTCATATCTATATGTTACATGATTATATTTTGTATGTGATAAAAAAGAAGGAGTGCGATGAGATATAATGGATGGTGCGCTAGACATCTTCTTAGGCTATATAGTTGTCATAAATGCATGCAGTTTCTTATATGAAGATAGAATAATGTTTGTAGACTTATTTTGTACTTTATCGTAAACATACCCTAATTCAGTTTTATCATTTTCATGCTTCTGAAAAAAAATAAGATGATCTAGCATGCAAGTACCTGTATCGAATCGTTTTACTGTCTTTTCTAAATCTACGTTTCTTGATTTCAAATTTGAAATCCGGCTTTCATCTCATTATTCTCGGATGTCAATGATGAAATCTCAAATTTTAATGCATTAATCATGCAAGATGACTCTTCTTTTGAATAGTTTAATTGCGATACAAGATTCGTGTTAGAAGATTCTAACAATTTCTTGTCTTCAATTAACCCTTTTTTTTCTTTTGCAAGAGTCTTCATGAATTTATGAAACTCAAGATGTTGACTAAACAAATCATCATACAAAAGTTCAGAATCAGAATCTGAGTCAGAATTTATCTCATTTGATGTCTTGGATGCAAAGCATACTTGTGTCGTTTCTTCTTTGGTCCCTTCAGTCTCAGAATCGGATGAGTTACTCCATATTGAGGCTTTGAGAGCTCTTCTTGTATTCCTTTGTTTAGGTTCTGAGATGGGTCTAGTTTTGGTCCAATCCTTGTCACGGTTTTTGTTTATTTGTTTGTCCTTGTTCGAGCAGTCATATGCTAGGTATCCAAGTCTTCCACATTCATAGAATTTTATATCTTTATCGTTATTTTCATTTTTATTTCTCTTAGTTGAAGTAGCCTTAGGTTTATTCTTTAATGACTTTCTCACAAACATTCTTAAACCTTTAGCTAATAATATTAGATCTTCGTTATCCGATTCCGTGTCACTATCATCTACGTGATTAAAAGAAATAGAGACGTATTCATTTGATTTAAATGCTATAGACTTACCTTGTTTTGACGTTAATTTCAATTTCCTTAGAGTGAGTTTGTTTTTGCATACCTTTAGTGATCCGATTAATTCCTCCATCTTTATTGATTCGGTTTTCTTTCTTCGATTGCAGTGACTTTGAGATCCCATTCGGATGGGAGGCATCTTAATACCTTTTGCACCTTTTCTTGTGAAGAAAATACCTTTCCAAGAGACTCAAGAGAATTGTAGATGTTAGTCAATCTTAAATCCATATCGACAATAGATTCATTCGGCAATAGTTTGAAGGATTCAAGAGTAGACATAACCATGTTTATCTTGGACTCTTTAACTTGACTAGTACCTTCATGTTTCATTTCAAGAAATCTCCACATTTCTTGGGCACTAGAACAATTTGACACATAACTTGATTAACTTTTACTTAAGCCATTTAGAAGAAGTTGCATGGTCTTAGCATTCATACTCAATCTCTTTTTATCTTCTATGGTATATTCTTGCTTAGGTTTAACAACTTCTAATGTAACGCCATAAATCGTAGTTATGTTAGATGGAACAAAAGGGTCGTCTTCTATTATGGACCATAAGTCTATATCAATAGCCATAAGAAAGAGTTTCATACGAAGTTTCCATTGAATAAAAGACTCACCATCGAAAAGAGGAGGCCTTTGGCTCCACATACCTTCCTGCTTGGTTTTATGACTAGTGGATGCTATCAAACAAAGATGGTTAAATCTTCTTGTAGTGAGTGTGCCGGGCTCTGATACCACTTGTAGGACCTGTATAGCACCACTAGAAGGGGGATCGAACAGTGAGTGCAGAAAAATTGGTTTTTAAAAATTTTATTACCCAATAACTCACTTCTAAAAACATATTCTGTTTTCAGAGCCTGTTTTAGATTAACTAGATGATTAGGTCACAGACCTGCAAAAATCGTACAATTTGGTGACAATGTGCTTTAAGATGTTATGAATGTGTCACAAAAATTTCAGATTACAATTCAACGTGTGACCCCTTGAACAAAATGTTTTTACTCCGATTGTGTCAATCTGCCAAAAAATGTTTCTCAAAATGAAAAATTTATTTCTATTAATTAACAACTCTAAATGATCTGAAAATTTTATGGTATGACTCTTAGGATGTATACTTTAAAGCGTTGAAACAATTTTTCAGAATTCTTTTGGTAAGTATGTCAACCACGTTGATGTTCTCAAATTTTGCAGATCTGACAATTAGATTGCACTAGTCTCAGAACTATGAACGTTTGAGTGACTTATACTTATGAAAATTCGATGAAACTTGTTCAAAATGAAAGCTAAGATCTTTGGCTATGTTTCTGCAAAGTTTGATGATTTTTGGAAAGCGTTTGTTATTTTTATTGTGTTATGAAAACGATGTAGAAAACAAGAACTGAAAGTAAAAGTGCTGAAAAGTAAGAACACCGAGATTTTTATAATGATTCGGTTAAATCAACCTACTCCAGTCTTCGAGGACACCTTCCTCGGTATTCCCTAAACACAAAAACACCTTGACACAAGGGTGACTGGAGTTATACACCAACTCCACTCTTTTTAGAACGATCAAACAAAAACAACCAACACAAATACTACCACTGCACAAATGAAGGTATTATCACATCTTGATCAACCTTGTACAAGAATGGGATTTATGTGGGTGGTAAAATCAAAGCCTATACAGAATTTAGAATGTAAGAATGATAGGCTTGAGGCTAAGAGCAAGGAGAAGAATAGGAGAAGAAGAGAATAGTCTTGCTTGAACTTGCTTGAATATGAACTTTTGCTTCCATTGTCTTGAACACCTTGGCTCCTTTTATAGGTGAAGTGGCCACCCCCTATGGCTGAAATCTCCCTTGAAAAATTTTCTTGAATACCTTGGAAGATTGCCTTGTATAACATCGTAACACACCCTTGCTTACTTGGTGAAATATGATTGCACGAACGATGTGTATTCTCCTAGTTGTGACTCCATGATAGGCTATCATTTTCCACCTTGTCACTTAATAAAATGACTTGGATATTTAGCTTGAAAATCTGAAACGCATGTCAAAAATCACATAAGTTTATTACCAATCATTCAAGATGTGATTGCCCCTCAATTTTGGAAGAAATTTGAAGCAAATTGACACCAAAACATCAGCCGAACAAACATGTGCTGAAAACTTCAGCACTTGGTTTGATTTTGAAATCTTTCCTTGTGTGTCTTGCCTTCTTCAATGTCACCAATCACACGTGGCTCATTCTCCACCAATTAAAGTGCCAAACAAGCTCCACCTATGCTCCAAGAGGCTGAAAATGGCATGTCAACCTCAGCTCCATGTGCTGAATCCTTTTATGAAATTTGTCACGTAATGATGCACAATCTTCACACATATGGTAAATTTCAATGAACCCTAATTTATTTTTCTATAATACTCCAATGTGTCTTAGATGTGTAAAAAGTGTCTAGATACATGTTACATACATATGAAAATGTTCCACATATATAAAAGTGTAGAAAACTGAATTTTCGACTTTCGGCGATTACGTGATTTTTCTTCAATTAATCTCAAACATCTTAGACATGAAAAATATGTAATGTAACACATAATATACATCATATAAAGTGTATTTTCAACTACAATAGCTGAGGAAACAAATGGCCATGTGCTTGAAAAAAAATTGAATTTAACTTTCAAAAAATCAAGACACATTGTGGGTGATTGATGTGTGTAAACATGTCATGACTTTGGGGATGATTTCGACATGTGGTGCACGAAATTTCTAAGTGTTTTGAGTGTATATAGGCTGGCCATATTTATATGATAAGTATGTGCCATGTCAGTGATGGTTCAGTAGTCACCTGATGCGGCAATTTTCGGTTTATAGACTCGTGACATGTCGACATAATGGTTGTAACTTTATGACATGTAATATATGATATAAAACCTGCATATATTCACAAATATGATGTGCATATAGTAGTGTTATATCGACATACGTTTATGATGTGTCGGTGAAACGCCAGGATAGGAACGTATAATTCGTCGTTACAAATATATATATATATATATATATATATATATATATATATATATATATATATAACATATATATATGTGTGGACATAAAAAAGAGCTCTGGCGATTGCGGCGCGTAGTCGAAGCAGCACCGTCTGCCGCAACTGCTATTTCGTTTATCGTCTTCCTAGATTGCTCTGCTTTGTTCGATCGGATTGCATCTCCTTCACTACGCTTGCTTATCCTCCGACAAAGCTTCTGTTTTTTTCCTGTTTTGTGCAATGGATTTTGCGCAGCCGCCTTCCTTTGCAGCGGTCGTCTCCGGCAATGCCTCTGCTGCATCAGTTGCCATCACTTCTAAAACAGTTTCACGCTACAAGGGTATTCCAATGATTTCATATTTCGATACTAAGATCGATGCACTCGCTGCTCCCTTCAGGTATTTTTTGGTTGGAACGTTCTGGTATGGTCGTCTCCCTTTGAAGGTTATCCGTGAAGTTTTGAAAAGATAGGCTTTTCACAATGATTTATGGATTACGTTAATCGTTCAAACTCATATTCTTTTGAATTTCCGCAATGAATCTGATTATCTCCGCTGCTTCTATCGTCGATCATGGCATATTTCTGGATGTCATATGAGGATTACAAAATGGACAGTAGATTTTGATCCTGCTACAGATGTTCCAATAGTGCCGGTTTGGGTTGCTTTTCCTGGCCTCCCTATTCATCTTCATCATCGTTCGACCCTCTTTGAAATTGTGCATCCCATTGGTAACCCTGTCAAACTTGATGTTTCCACGTCGAATGGTTTGCGTCCATCTGTTGCACGTGTGTGTGTCGAAGTGGATGTCTCGCAGGAGTTGCCACAGAAAATATATTTGCAGGCTAAGCAAAAGATCATTTTGCAATCAGTGGTTTATGAGGATCTACCTTTATTTTGCACAACATGTCGTCGACTTGGCCATGCAACAGGTTTGTGTCCTTCATCTCTGACGTCGATCGTGCCGCCTCCTCCACCACCGCCTCCGCCAACCACAAGGTGGACGCCGAAAAAAGGCCAGCCATAGTTCGCGCTGATGTTGTTCCAGAGCCAGTTGTCTTGCTTTCTCGTCAACCAATGGATAATCTTCAAACCGAGCCAAATGATGTCTCCCCACCTGTGCCAAGCAATGTGCAAGATATCTCCAAGTTAGGTGCTGATGCTGATTTTCCGCCGCTGTGAGAAACTGTGGATCAATGTGACATTGGACATTCTTCTGATACAGGTTGATCAGAAACCCACTTTACCGTCAGTATCTGAGGATGTTGTCAGGAAACTCCAGTTACTGCCCCAATCCCCATCTGAGGATGTTCTGATCTCGCGTCTAGAGGAGTCATCGTCAGATGCAGGATTTGTCCCGGTGGTTCACGTCAGCGAAGGAGAGCGCGAAAGGATTTGCCGCGTTACCGCCCTCAACAATTCTTACACGTAGTGACAATCCCCATCTGAAGATGTTTTGATTTCACGTCTAGATGAGTCGTCGTCAGATGCAGGATTTGTCCCGGTGGTTCCACGTCAGCGAAGGAGAGTGTGAAAGGATTCGCCATCGTTACCGCCCTCAACAATTCTTACACGCAGTGCCACTCGATCATCTCAGGGAAGTGATATTACACTTTCTCAATGAATGTCATGATTTGGAATGTTCGAGGCTTACGAGCTTCTTTGCCAAGATTGCATCATTTGATTCGTGAGCATAAGTTGAATCTGATTGCGCCTTATTGAGCCAAAGCACTCTTCCGCCTGTCTGGTTAGGTTTGGTATGGAACTTGGCTTTTCTAATTCTTGTTCATCGCGCTATGAGCGCATATGGTTTTATTGGGGGGATTCTATGTTTCGGTTAGTGACAACTCAGGATGATGATCAGGTTTTCATCTCTGTCTTGTTTATATTCCATTACAGCTGTCGTTCACCTGTTCACTAGTTTATGCGAAGCATTCCCCAGTGCTTCGTCGTCTGCTGTGGTAAGCTCTGCGTGATTACTCTCAGCATCTTCGCTCCCCTTGGCTGGTAGGTGGGGATTTTAATACCTTTCGGTCTTTAGATGATCACAGTTGTAGATCACATCCATCCTTAGCAGTCTTTCAGGATTTTAATGATTGTGTAGAATACTATTCATTAATGGCCCCACTTTTTCATGGATCTCGGTTTACTTGGATGGATGGCAGGGGCCTAGGTCGTGTTCGGCACCGGCTGGATTGGTTATTTACTAATTCTTCCTTTCATGATGCATTTGACGACATGAATCTTACCCATTTGCCTCGGGTATCTTCAAATCATACGCCTCTATTGTTCATATATCGCATGAGTAGCTTATCTAGTCCTTGTGCTTTTCATTTTTTGGATGCATGGTTATCACATTCTGATTTTCTTAATTACACAAAAGAGGCTTGGATGTCGTATCCGACTGCTGGTGGTATGTATGGTTTTTATACGAAATTATTATGACTGAAGCGGGATATTCAGCACTGGAATAAAGAAGTTTTTGGAAATATCTTTTCGAAGTTAGCGCAATCTGAAGAATCTGTACGCCGAACAGAAGCATTGTGCGATGCAGATGTAGGACCTGCATGTAGAGAAAAAGGGGTTTGAGTGATTTCAAAATACATGATTTAAACGTGTTACAAAGCAATGCATGACATATTGCATATAACTTGCCTTATATAGTTCATATATAATGTTGCCGTACTAACGAGCCATGAAGCTTTAAAGCTTAATCAAATGGCAAACATTTGTTGTGTTTGAACTATTTTCAGGTGCCACCATTAATGAACTAAATCAGTTCATTAAGTGAAGTACTTAGTTAATTAAACTAAGTAGTTTATTAAAGGAAGCAATATTTGAAAAAGGCACAAAGGCAACAAGGTGAAGAAAGGAAACTCTTCCACTCTCCTCTCCACACATGTATCACACGCCATTACAATATATATATATATATATATATATATATATATATATATTCAGATTTTTTTTTAAAAGGCACATACACATTTATTCCAACGTACTACCGACACGTAATATATTTTATGTACGTACGTTAACGTCACACCACCATAATTAACTCATATTTATGAGTATATTCAGGTCTTATATCATATGATATAAGTCATGCTGATGACAAATTTAATACGACACGTTAAAAGGTTCTAAACCGAAAATTGTCGTGTTGGGCGAATACCGAAACTTCGCCAACGTGTCACGTACTTGCCATAAATAGATGCCAGCCCCTACACTTCAAAAATATCCATAAATTTTGTCTGTTTCATGCTATATGCAGCCATAAAATCATTCCATGTTGGCACACACAAATCACCCCACATTAAGGCCAAATTGTGGAGATTCTAATTTCAATTTTGTCACGTGTGTTGGGCGCCACTTTAATCAGCCTAAGTGCTGAATATTAAAGTTTAATTTATTTATATTATGTGTAACATAATATATTTAACATATGCAAAAATTTGGAATTTAATTAGAGAAAAATCGGGTAATCGATAAACGTCGAAAATTCGGTTTTCTACGTATACGACACATGGAACCTTTTTGGCACATCATATAACATGTATCTAGACACTTTTTATATATTTCATACATCTCAAAGTGTTCTAGAAAATTCAATTAAGGGCTGATTGGAATATACCATGTGTGTATTATTAAATGTGCACTATTTTACAAAGTTTGCAAAAATAAAATTCAGCACATGCACAAATCTATTTCACGCGCCTAGACCAGCTGAGTTGGAGCATATGTGGAGCTTTGTTGGCATCTTGATTGGTCAGGAATAAATCATACAATGTTGATGACATAAAGGAAGGAGCTACACAAGGTAACATTTCAAACTTATGTCACATTTGTAACACATGCTGAAAATTTTAGCATGTGCATATAGGCTGGCCGTTTTTAACATCTTAAATGAGCCATATTTTGTTGTCTTGAATCATGTGGATAAATGGGAGATAATTTGGAAGAGTTTTGAATATTCTAAGGAAACAAATAAGGTGATATTTTCAAATGTCACACATGCTGAAAATTTCAGCATGTGTGGATGTATAGTGGACGAAATTTTGGCCTCATTGGTGTTCAATTGTTATTCCAGAAATGATAAGAATATTGTATACTAAATGGTGATTGAATTATCCTTTGAATTCCTGGAATAAATCAATGTATAATTGGTAATATTTTGAATAAAAGGTGAATGTTACACATGCTGAAATTTCAGCATGTGTTGATGACTTTATGGCCGATTTTTTGCATGCCTTCTTGGAGTTATTTACCTAGCTAATTTTGTGTGATGATCTTGTGAATTATGGTAATCATTTTATGATGATTTTGGCACATGTTTTAAGTGTTATTCTCAGATTTTTCTAGTCATCAAGTGATGACAACATCCAACCAATCAATGAGTGCCAAGTAAGCAAGAGCTTAATGATCATCCAATGAGAACATGCCAAGTAAGCAAAGACATGTCAATGATGCCATATACTCTTCCAATGACTTAGAAGATAATTTTCAATAGGGGAAGAGCATCCAAGGGGGGCGGCCATAATGATAAAAAGGAAGGAAAAAGAGCAAAACAAAAACAAGAACAAGTCTTGCAAATTCCAAGATCAAAAAACGTTTAGCATCTTCTCTTCTACACTCTCTTTCTTTCTTCTCTCTAAAAGCCTATTGTACTTACATTCATATACTTGAATAGGCTTCATATAGTCCACCACATATTCTTTATCATTGTAAAAGATTGATCAAGGTGTGATCAATCTTGGACTTGCAAGGTGGTGGTGTTCGTGTGCATTGTATTCACATACCAGGTTTGTAAAGGGTTGGAGTTGGTGTGTAACTCCATCAACCCTATGGTAAGGTGTTCTTTGTTTTGTGTGATTAGTGTGAACCGAGGAAGGTGTCCTCGAAGACTGGAGTAGGTTGTTTATAACCGAACCAGTATAAAATTCTTGGTGTCATTTACTTTCAGTTTCAGCACAGTTTATCGTTTTTGATCACGTTCGTAAAAATAGTAAACGAATTTAAAAAATTACGAAACTTTCCAGAATCATAGCCACACGGCTTAAGGTTAATATGGCATAAGTTGCAACCCCTTTGGACAAGTATAAGTCATCCAAACGTCCAAAGATCAGAGACTAGTGCAGTCTGATTTTCAGGCTTGCAAAGGTTGAGACTTTGATCGTATTTGACTAACTTCCCAAAAGAATTTTTCAAAACTGTTTCAACCCATTTAAATACAACTAATAAGGGGTTAGTATTTAAATTTTGAGAGCATTTGGAGTTGCGTACAAATAGGAATTAATTTTTCAAATCAGTCTACCGTTTCTGGCAGATTTGCGCAATCTGACCACCAACGAATTTTCAAGGGGTTAGAGGTTGAATTTAAATCTGAAATTTTTAGGAGACACTCATAACATCTGAGGCTAAGTTCTCTCCAAATTTCAGAATTTTTGAAACCTGCAACCTAGTTTTTAAAACGTTTTAAAACTAGTCCTGAAAGCAGAAACTGTTTTCAGAAGTTGGGTTTTTGGTTTAAAACTATTTTAAAAACCACATTTTCCGCACCCACTATTCAACTCCCCCTTCTAGTGGTGCCTTGAAGATCCTACAAGTGGTATCAGAGCAAGGTTCACTCACAACAAAAGGATCCAACGATCTAAGTGAGATGGCATCCACTAGCTATAACACCGTGCAAGAAGGAATGTCAACCATCAGGCCTCCTCTTTTCAATGGTGAGTCCTTTATTCAATGGAAATTAAGAATGAAATTTTTTCTCATGGCTATTGATATTGATCTATGGTCCATCATAGAAGTCGGTCCATTTGTTCCTTCAAAGTTATCAATTGTTGATGGTGTCACACTAGAGGTTATAAAAACGAAACAAGAATACACTAGTGATGAAAAAAAGAAGTTGAGTATGAATGCTAAAGCCATGCAACTACTCTTAAACAGTCTAAGTAAAAGTGAGTCTAGCTACGTGTCTAATTGTTCTAGTGCTCAAGAAATGTGGCAAATTCTTGAAATGAAACACGAAGGCACTAGTCAAGTAAAAGAGTCCAAGATCAACATGCTTATGTCCACACTCGAGTCATTTAAAGTATTGCCAAATGAATCTATCGTTGATATAGATCTTCGCTTGACTAACATTTACAATTCTCTTGAGTCTCTTGGCAAAGCCTTTACTATGCAGTAAAAGGTGCAAAAGGTCTTACGAAGCCTTCCATCTGAGTGGGACCTTAAAGTAATGGCAATAGAAGAAAGCAAAGAAACTAAGTCAATCAAGATGGATAAACTAATTGGATCACTTAAGGTATATGAAAACAAACTCACTTTAAGACAGTCTGAGTCTATTTCTAATAATGATAAGGCTATAGCATTTAAATCAAATGAATACGTCATAGATGATAGTGACATAGATTCCAATGATGAGGATTTAATCACGATGGCTAAAAGATTAAGAAAAATCTTGAGAAAATCGATTAAACATAAGTCTACTTCATCTAAGAATCATAAAAATAAAAATAAGGAAATAAAGTGTTATGAATGTGGACAACCTGGACACTGGTCATATGATTGTCCAAACAAGAACAAACAAATGAACAAATACCTTGACAAGGATCGGACAAAAACTAGACTTGTTTCAGAACCTAAGCAAAGGAGAAGAGCCTTCAAAGCCTCCACTTAGAGTGACACATCTGATTCTGAGACTGATGATACGGAAGAACAAAAGGCACAAGTATGCTTTACATCTAAAGCATCAAATGAGGTATCTTCTGACTCTGATTCTGATTCTGAATATTCTAATGATGATTTATTTAGTCAATATTTAGAGTTGCATAAGTTTTCAAAGACTCTCGCGAAAGAAAAGAAACGATTAATTGAAGACAAGAAGGTGTTAGAATCTTCTAACGAGAATCTTGTCGCTCAATAGATTCAAAAGAAGAGTCGTCATGCATCATTAATGCATTAAAATCAGAGGTCTCATCATTGACCATGCACAATAATGAAATGAAATCCGAAATTTCAAACTTGAAATCAAGGAATGCGAATTTAGAGAAAATGGTGAAGAAATTTGATACGGGAACAAACATGCTAGATCACATTATTTCTTCACAAAAGCATGATAATGATAAAACGGGTTTAGGATACATTGAAACAAATGAAGTATCCATTAAACCAACCAAGTTTGTAGTGTCTAAGAAAGTAGACACTCCAAAAAACCAAATACGGCGTCTAAGATGATGCAAAGATCCCCTCTCTCCACATCTCGTCATACTTCTTCTTCATATCATGAGAAATACAATTTTATACCATAAAGATATGAGAAGAAACAATTGATGCATACATGACATTCATTTCATCCATATAGATCACACACTACGCACACTAACACAAGGACATATCAAAAACGTCCTGCATATAATGCGTATAAAGGAGTTCTTGGCCAAAGGCCAAACGCATTTGCACCTAACGTATATTATGTTGCGTTTTCATCACCTCACCTTTTGGAAGACCTATAAAGGTCACCCAAATTTGGGTGCCAAAAGGGACATTTTCAAAGGGTTGAATAAATAAACCTTACAAACGCACGTTTGATATTATAAAATGCATGATTTTTTTCTTCTTTACATGCGCTTTTGATTGTCTTTCCAAAATAAAGGGGGAGAGAATGCATGATTTAAGGGGGAGAGAGAAAGTGATTGCATAAATCAAGGGGAGCAGTTTGAAATTTGAAATTCAAAATTTGAATTTATGCATGATTGAAGGGAGAGCGATAAGATTTAAATCATAATTGTAGGTTATTTTGAAAATCATCAAAAGGGGAGATTGTAGAGAAAAAGGGGTTTGAGTGATTTCAAAATACATGATTTAAACGTGTTACAAAGGAATGCATGACATATTACATATAACTTGCCTTATATAGTTCATATATAATGTTGCCGTACTAATGAGCCATGAAGCTTTAAAGCTTACATCAAATGGCAAACATTTGTTGTGTTTGAACTATTTTCAGGTGCCGCCATTAATGAACTAAACCAGTTCATTCAGTGAAGTACTTAGTTAATTAAACTAAGTAGTTCATTAAAGGAAGCAATATTTGGAAAAGATACAAAAGCAACAAGGTGAAGAAAGGAAAGTCTTCCACTCTCCTCTCCACACATATATCACACGCCATTACCCTATATATATATATATATATATATATATATATATATATATATATATATATATATATTCAGATTTTTTTTTAAAAGGCACATACACATTTATTCTAACGTACTACCGACACGTTATATATTTTATGTACGTACGTTAACGTCACACCACCATAATTAACTCATATTTATGAGTATATTCAGGTCTTATATCATATGATATAAGTCATGGTGATGACAAATTTAATACGACACGTTAAAAGGTTCTAAACCGAAAATTGTCGTGTTGGGCGAATACCGAAACTTCGCCAACGTGTCACGTACTTGCCATAAATAGATGCCAGCCCCTACACTTCAAAAATATCCATAAATTTTGTCCGTTTCATGCTATATGCAGCCATAAAATCATTCCATGTTGGCACACACAAATCACCCCACATTAAGGCCAAATTGTGGAGATTCTAATTTCAATTTTGTCACATGTGTTGGCCGCCACTTTAATCAGCCTAAATGCTGAATAAAGTTTAATTTATGTATATTATGTGTAACATAATATATATAACATGTGCAGAAATTTGGACTTTAATTAGAGAAAAATCGGGTAATCGATAAACGTCGAAAATACGGTTTTCTACGTACACGACACATGGAACGTTTTTGGCACATCATATAACATGTATCTAGACACTTTTTACATATTTTATACATGTCAAAGTGTTCTAGAAAATTCAATTAAGGGCTGATTGGAATATACCATGTGTGTATTATTAAATGTGCACTATTTTACAAAGTTTGCAAAAATAAAATTCAGCACATGCACAAATCTATTTCACGCGCCTAGACCAGCTGAGTTGGAGCATATGTGGAGCTTTGTTGGCATCTTGATTGGTCAAGAATAAATCATACAATGTTGATGACATAAAGGAAGGAGCTACACAAGGTAACATTTCAAACTTATGTCACATTTGTAACACATGCTGAAAATTTCAGCATGTGCATATAGGCTGGCCGTTTTTAACATCTTAAATGAGCCATATTTTGTTGTCTTGAATCATGTGGATAATTGGGAAATAATTTGGAAGAGTTTTGAATATTCTAAGGAAACAAATAAGGTGATATTTTCAAATGTCACACATGCTGAAATTTTCAGCATGTGTGGATGTATAGTGGCCGAAATTTTGGCCTCATTGGTGTTCAATTGTTATTCCAGAAATGATAAGAATATTGTATACTAAATGGTGATTGAATTATCCTTTGAATTCCTGGAATAAATCAATGTAAAATTGGTAATATTTTGAATAAAAGGTGAATGTTACACATTCTGAAATTTCAGCATGTGCTGAAGACTTTATGGCCGATTTTTGCATGCCTTCTTGAAGTTATTTACCTAGCTAATTTTGTGTGATGATCTTGTGAGTTATGGTAATCATTTTATGATGATTTTGGCACATGTTTTAAGTGTTATTCTTAGATTTTTCTAGTCATCAAGTGATGACAACATCCAACCAATCAATGAGTGCCAAGTAAACAAGAGCTTAATGATCATCCAATAAGAACATGCCAAGTAAGCAAAGACATATCACAATGATGTCATATACTCTTCCAAGGACTTAGAAGATAATTTTCAAGAGGAGAAGAGCAGCAATAGGGGGCGGCCAAGGTTGATAAAAGGAAGAAGAAGTATTGCAAAATAGTAGACAAGTCTCACAAGTGCAAAAAGCGAAAAACGTTTTCTAGACTTTCTTCTTCTACCTTTCTTTCTTTCTTTTCTCTTAATATAAGAACAATAATCTTGAGAGAAGAAGAAAAAGAAGAAAGAAATGTAGAAGAAGAGAGTAGAGGATCCTTTTGCACTTAATAGAATATGAGAGTTGTCTTGGCCTTGTTTGCTCTACTTCTCTTCCTTTTAATCATAAGTGTCCGCCCCCTAGGGTGTTCTTCCTTCTTGAGAATTCTCTTTAATGTCCTTGGAAGATTTCCTTGTGTAGATATGACACAATCTTGCTCACTTGGCACACTATGATTGGAAGGATGACTTGACCTTGCTTACTTGTCACTTGATGATTGGTCCAACTTGGCATCCTTTAATATGCTGTAAAAATCTGAATAAAACTTACAAAACATGTGCCAAAGAGTAGTCAAAATATTTCCATACAATCACACATTAATCTCCTTCAATTTTGGAATAAAATTAAAGACAAAAATGCACCAATATTCGTCCATAATAAACAACATGTGCTGAAATTTCAGCATGTGTTGTATTTTGAATTGTTTCCTTGTGTATTGCCTTCTTCAATGTCACCAATCATGTGTGACTTATTTTCCACCAATTGAAGTGCCAAATAAGTGTCAAATAAGCTCCACCTAAGCTCCATCATGGCTGCAAATGACGTGTGATATAGCTAGGCATGTGCTGAAATTTCACTTTAGTAAGATTTGTCAAATAATGCACAATATTTACACATATATGGTAAATTGCAATCAGTTCTAATATGAATTTTCTTGAACACTTTAACATGTCTTAAATGTGTAAAAAGTGTCTAGATACATGTTACAAGTCATGCCAAAAACGTTCCATGTGTTATGTTTGTAGACAACCGAGTTTTTGACTTTCGTCGATTACACGATTTTCCTCCGATTAAATTCAAACTTTTTGCACATGTTATATGTATTATGTCACACATAATATACATAAAATAAATAAGATATTCAGCTCTAATAGATGATTAAGATAGGCGCCCCATGTGCTTAATAATTTGAATTTGAAATCTCCACAATTTGGCCTAAATTGTGGGTGATTTGTGTGTGCCAACATAGAATGATTTCATGACTGATTTGAACATGTGAGCCACAAAATTTTTGGCTATTTTTAAAGTATATGGGCTGGCCATATTTATATGGCAAGTATGTGACACGTTGACGAAGTTTCGGTAGTCACCCGATACGACTATTTTCGGTTTATAACCTTGTAACGTGTCGTAGTAATTTTGTTATCACCATGACTTATATCATATGATATAAGACCTGAATATACTCATAAATATGAGGTGTATACAGTGGTGTGACATTGACGTACGTTTGTAATATATGTAACGTGTCGGTAGTACGTCGAAATATATGTGTGTTGTGCCTTTTTAAAAACAATCTGAATATATATAATATATATATGTCGGCGTGTATATCCAAATGGGGAGGAGACTTTCCTTTTCCAAATTTGTTTCCATCAAGCCTTTTCCAAATATGTCTCCATTTAATGAACTAGTTAGTTCATTAACTTAAGTACTTTACTTAATGAACTAGTTTAGTTCATTAAGTGTGGCACCTGAAAATAGTTCAAAGACAACAAATATTTGCCATATAATGTAAGCTTTAACGCTTCATGGCTTGTTAGTACGGCAACAATATATATAAACATATGAGGCATGTATATCAGATAAAACGTGTATAATATTATTAATTTTGTCATGCATTTCGTACTCGTACTATTTAAATCATGCAATCAAACACTTTTTCTCAACAATCTTTTCCTTTTGATGATTTACGAAATAACATTTGTTCATGATTTAAATATAATTGCTCCCCCCTCCAAATATGCCCGAATTCAAATTTTGAATCTTGAATTTTATATTATCGATGTCTCCCCCTTAAATTATGAAATCATGCTCTCCTTCCCCCTTAAATCATGCATCTCTCTCCCCCGTTATTTTGTAAATAATATCAAAAGTACATGTAAGAAAGAAATAGCATTTTATAGTATATCAACAAAAATCATGCATTTCAAGTGCGTTCTTAAGAGTTATTTATTCAACCCTTTGCAAATGTACCTTTTGGTACACAAACTTGTGTGACCTTCCTAGGTCTTCCAAAAGGTAAGAAAAGAGATGAAGAAGCAATGTAATAGATGTTCGGTGCAAATCCGTTTGGCCTTTTGCCGAGAATGCCATCATGCACATGGTATGATTTTCGTTTTTGATATGCCTTCGTATTAGTGTGCATGGTGCGTGATCTAGATGCATTTATGTTATATGAAGGTTGTGTATGCAGCAATGGTTTTCTTTTATATCTATATGGCGCCCAACTATACTTTTCATGTGATGAAAAAGAAGTAGTGCGATGAAATGCAACGTGGGGCTCGCTAGATTGTATTGTCGCCTTCTTAGGCTTTACGATCGTTTTAAATACATGTTGTTGCTTAGATGAAGATAAAACAAAATTTGTAGATTTGTTTTGCACATGATTATCTTCAATATGCCCTAATCCGGTTTTGTCAGTTTCATGTTTTTGCGAAGAAATGAGACAAACTAACATGCAAGTTCCTCTATCGAATTGTTTTCTCGTCTTTTCTAGATCTTCGTTTCTTGATCTCAAATCTGAGATGTCGGCTTTCATTATCACGTTTTCCGATGCCAAGGATTGAATTTCAGATCTCAATGAAACAATGAAATTAGACGACTCCTCTTTTAAATCGTTTAATTAAGATACAAGATTTGTGTTAAAGGATTCTAACAATTTCTTGTCTTCAATTAAGCGTTTCTTTTCTTTTGCAAGAGTTTTAGAAAACTTATGTAAATCAAGATATTCAACATACAAATCATTATAAGATAGTTCAGAATCAGAATTTACCCCATTATCAAAAGGTGGAGGCCTTTGGCTTGACATACCTTCTTGTTTGGTTTTCTGGCTAGTGGATGCTATCTCACAAAGATCGTTGGATCTCCTTGTAGTGAGTGTATCGTGCTCTGATACCACTTGTAGGACCTGTATAGCACCACTAGAAGGGGGCGTTGAATAGTAGGTGCGGAAAATTAGGTTTTTAAAAAGTTTTGAACCGAAAACCCCACTTCTGAAAACAGTCTCTGTTTTTAGATCCTGAGTGGAAATAATTAAACGACCTAGTTAGAGACATCCAAAAATAATGAAATTCAATATGAATAAACTTTCAGATGTTATAAGTATCGTACAAAAATTTCAGAATAAAACTCCACTCCTAACCCTTTGAAAATTTGTTTTTGGTCAGATAGCGCGAATCTGCTAGAAACCGTACTCCGAATTAAAAAATTTATTCCGACTAATTCTTAACTATAAATGGTCTGAAAATTTAATGACAAACCCTTTAAGATATTTATTTTAATGGGTTGAAACAGTTTTTGAAAATTCCTTTGGAAAGTATGTCAACCACGTTGAAGTTTACAAATCTGAAAACAGATTGCACTAGTCTCAGAACTAATCACGTTTGACTGACTTATACTTATTCAAATGAGTTGAAACTTGCATCAAATGAAAGATAGGAATGGCTATGTTTCTGCACAGTTGTGTAATTTTTGAATGTCTTTTACTATTTTTACGATTGCAACGAAATCAACACAGAAAATGAAAAACTGAAAGTGAAGTGCTGAAAGTAAAGACACAAAGGATTTTATACTGGTTCGGTTAAATCAACCTACTCCAGTCTTCGAGGACACCTTCCTTGGTTATCACTAAACACCTTACCACAAGGGTTTCTGGAGTTACACACCAACTCCACTCTTTCACAAACAATACAATCAACCACACGAATCACGAAAACCACCACCGAACGGATGAAGGTTTGATCACACCTTGATCAACCTTTTACAGCAAATGAGGCGTGTATGGTGGTATAAACAAAGCCTATTCAATATGTTTAATATAAGAACAATAGGCTTGAGGGAAGAAGAAGAAGAAGAAGAAGAAAGAAATGTAGAAGAAGAGAGTAGATGATCCTTTTGCACTTAATAGAATATGAGAGTTGTCTTGGCCTTGTTTGCTCTACTTCTCTTCCTTTTAATCATAAGTGTCCGCCCGTAGGGTGTTCTTCCTTCTTGAGAATTCTCTTTAATGTCCTTGGAAGATTGTCTTGTGTAGATATGATACCATCTTGCTCACTTGGCACACTATGATTGGAAGGATGACTTGACCTTGCTTACTTGTCACTTGATGATTGGTCCAACTTGGCATCCATTAATGTGCTATAAAAATATGAATAAAACTTACAAAACATGTGCCAAAAAGTAGTCAAAATATTTCCATACAATCACACATTAATCCCTTTCAATTTTGGAATAAAATTGAAGACAAAAATGCACCAAAATTCGTCCATAATAAACAACATGTGCTGAAATTTCAGCATGTGTTGTATTTTGAATTGTTTCCTTATGTATTGCCTTCTTCAATGTCACCAATCATGTGTGACTTATTTTCCACCAATTGAAGTGCCAAATAAGTGTCAAATATGCTTGTGCTGAAATTTCACTTTAGTAAGCTTTGTCAAATAATGCACAATATTTACACATATATGATAAATTGCAATCAGCCCTAATTTGAATTTTTTTTAGAACACTTTAACATGTCTTGAATGTGTAAAAAGTGTCTAGATACATGTTACAAGTCATGCCAAAAACGTTCCATGTGTTATGTTCGTAGAAAACCGAATTTTTGACTTTCGTCGATTACGCGATTTTCCTCTGATTAAATTCAAACTTTTTGCACATGTTATATATATTATGTGACACATAAGATACATAAAATAAATTAGATATTCAGCTCTAATGGCTGATTAAGATAGGCGCCCCATGAGCTTAATAATTTGAATTTGAAATCTCCACAATTTGGCCTAAATTGTAGGTGATTTGTGTGTGCCAACATGGTATGATTTCGTGGCTGATTTGAATATGTGAGCCACAAAAATTTTGGCTATTTTTAAAGTATATGGGCAGGCCATCTTTATATTGCAAGTACGTGATACGCTGGCGAAGTTTTGGTAGTCACCCAATGCGACACTTTTCAGTTTATAACCTTGTAATGTGTCGTAATAATTTTGTCATCACCATGACTTATATCATATGATATAAGACCTGAATATACTCATAAATATAAGGTGTATATAGTTGTGTGACGTTGACGTACGTTTGTAATATATGTAACGTGTCGGTAGTACGTCGAAATATATGTGTGTTGTGCCTTTTTAAAAAAATTTGAATATATATATATATATATATATATATATATATATATATATATATATATATATTGCAGGCGTGTATATCCAAATGGGGAGGAGACTTTCCATTTCCAAATTTGTTGCCATCAAGCCTTTTCCAAATACGTCTCCATATAATGAACTAGTTAGTTCATTAACTTAAGTATTTTACTTAATGAACTAGTTTAGTTCATTAAGTGTGGCACCTGAAAATAGTTCAAAGACAACAAATGTTTGCCATATGATGTAATCTTTAACGCTTCATGGCTTGTTAGTACGTCAACAATATATATAAACATATGAGGCATGTATATCACATAAAACATGTCAAATATTATTAATTTTGTCATGCATTTCGTAAATTCATACTATTTAAATAATGCAATTGTAAACCATTCAAACACTTTTTCTCAACAGCAGACCCATCTGAGACTAATCGTTCTTTATACCATCAAGCCAAGGCTGAGTATATCCGAGCGTCTAAATATTAAATGTAGTTTTGGAAGCAAAAATCTAGGGTTAGATGGCTGCAGGATGGTGATGATAACCGAGGTATTTTCATTCGGTGGTTAAGGGCTACCATACGCAGCTGCGTATTCAGCAGAATCGAACTTCCGCAGATTTGATATGTGCATCGCCGGATTCTATTCAGAGTGAGGCAGTTTCTTTTTATACAGCTTTATTTGCCAGGGAGGCTACGAAGAATTATGATGACATCTTTCAATATATTCCACATCTAGTTACGGTTGAAGATAATGCATCGCTAACTATACTACCACACGAATCTGAAGTAAAGGATGCTATATGGCATTTAGACCCACACGGTGCAGCGGAGACAGATGGGTTTCATGGTAACTTTTTTCGTACTTGTTAGCATATTATTCATACTGATGGTTTCTTGGATGTGCAGGAGTTTTTTCTTGGAGTGCCACAATCGTCGGTAATAGCTAGTGCTTTAATTACGTTAATTCCAAAGACATCTTCCCCGAGTACCTTCAGTGACTTTAGGCCAATTTGTTTGACAATTTTTTGAGCAAAATTTGCACCCGAATTATTGCGATTCTTTTGAGTACGTTCCTCCCAAAGTTGATATCACCAGAACAGGCTAGCTTCTTAAAGGGACAGGATATTTCTACACAGGTATTATTGGCGCGAGAAATGATACATATACTTAACAAAGGGGGACTCAATTATGCTTAAAACTTGATATGATGAAGGCATTTGACAGAGTCAGCTGGGAATATTTGGAATTGTTGATGAAAAGGTTCGGCTTTACCGATTTCTTTGTACGGATTGTCTTGAATCATCTACGTTGTACACGCTTTGCGATATTGGTAATTGGCACTCTCACACAGACCTTTCAGCCGTATAGAGGCGTCAAGCAAGGAGATCCTCTCTCTCCTTTATTGTTTATTCTGTCTTTAGAAGGTTTCAGTAGGGGCTTAAAATTGTTAGTGGCTGCTGGCACATTACAGCCAATTCGGATAGGCTGGGTTCCATTTCATGTTACACACCTGGCATATGCAGATGATCTGCTTGTGTTCTTGCGTGGTACAACACGGAATTTTAGTAGATTTCAGTCTTTTTTGACAGCTTATGAAACTGCATCTGGACAGAAGGTTAATCACAATAAAAGCAGTTTCATTCCTTCATCCTCTACATCTTTACAGCAGCGGAGGCGATTTGAGGAAATTATAGATATACGGTCTACATGTTTACCATTTCGCTATCTTGGATCTTTCTTGCACAGAGGGATTATTCGATCTCGATATTGTGCGACGCTTCTAGAACATATTGATTCAAGACTGCATGGTTGGCATAATCGTTTGCTTTCTCCAACAGGTAGACGTGTTTTACTGCGCTCTATTATTTCGGCCCTACCATTATATATTATTGCTGCAGGTGGCTTGCCACTATCTGTAATTAAAATTATTGAAAGGAAAATGGTTGCATTCTATTGGGGACAAAGACGTCATTGGGTATAGTGGTCCACTGTAATACATATGGACACTTTCCCGGGGTAGAAGATTTTATGTGATGACAACAAATTGCTCTGAATTATAGAACAACATACTCAAGAGGGCTACATATTTTCCAATTAGTGCTTATGTACAAGCAGTGTTCAAAAGAATGGTAAAAAAATTAATGATGCGCGCCAAGAGGCACTAGCACATTTGGCAGCAGAAAACATATGGTCAGTCAAGATGACGCGACGGTACATTAAAAATGAAAGGAATACAGGAAAGCACATGGTGCAGGTATATGATATTCGAGAATACTTGTACAAGGTTGTAACTTGACATATAGAAGATCATGGTGGCGCTTCTCATGCGGTAAACGTGGACAACAGGACTTAAACTTGTGGAAAATTTCAGGTGTACCATATGCCCTTCTCACACGCTATGAAGATATGGCAGATATGCACAGCATAGCGGCAAAACTTGTTGTCCCATTTTACTCTTGTCGTGCGATATTAAAAACATACAATGCTTCGTTTCATCCTGTCCAGCATCCAATGTATTGGTCTGCATCTCCATTTAGACTTGAAGCCAATCTTGTTCGTAGAAAACTTGGGTGAGACAGACCACAATCAACTTGCATTCATAGAGAGATGGATTGTTGTAACAAAAATCAGAAGTCTGGTGTATGTAAATAAGTAGGAACAGCCGTAACACTTATTCTACTACAAAGCAGCTATGGGAAGCTGATTCATAGGAAGTTTTTATGCACACATTTACTGTTGTTTGTTATGAACTTTTGGATGTTGGTTGCCGTTAATTTTTGGATAATGGTTGTAGTAATGTTTCTGATGCACTCAATTGGCTACTTGGTGATGAGACTACATTACAAGATTACACTACATTACAATCATAGCAACAAAGAGGGAAGTTGCACTCTGACTAGGGTTATGTTTAGAGTTTATGAATAAAGTTAGATTTAGGGTTAGGATGTGGGGCTAGGGTTAGGATTAATGTTAGAGTTAAGGATAGTGTTAAGGTTAGTGTTAGGGTTAAAGTTATGGTTAGGGTTAGAGCTATGCAACAATTAAAGTTAAGATTCGGGTTCGGGTATGGTTAAGATTATGCAATAATAAGGGTTAAGGGTATGCAACAATTTATTTCTTGAAAGAAAACCGCATTACACATATTATTCAATGCAATTCAATTTCACGTTTATTGCTACAACTTAGATAACATACAAAGCATAGACTACAAGGCTTCCATTATTTCTTCGGTTGTACGTCCATGTCTAGTGCTGATTTGACTTTTTTTTAGTAACACAATGTATGGTGAACGTTATCGGCCGTGAGCATCATGTTAATGATTGTCTCAGATTTTCCTTAGCGGATATTGTAATGTCGTCCTAATTGAATCATTCACGTTTGCTTGAACCTAAACGTGGTCATCTACAAATGAATCCAAGGCCATCTTTATGTTCATCTTTTCTGACTGCTGCCAACACATGCCTAGTAAATTCATCCAACGCTGGGTGCTCAGAAACCTTTAGTACAATATGATCTGACTCCTTCCTAAGCACACAGAACAAATTAACTTCTATTCTTTTGTGCACTGGAAAAACGATTAGATTTAAATCAATGTAAAACTTCTGATTGTTGTATGAAATCGGCCTAAAATCGAGTTAGATTTATAGATGACGGTTCTCAGAGCTTCCCAGAGCAGTTTTCTGGTGTTAAATGCTATTTTGCTCCAAGGCGCGATTGTGAATACGCCTTAGAGGTGTCTCCAATGTCGCCTTAAAGCGTTTTAGATGCCATTTACAAAGATGCCTTACGTGTTTTTGGAATTTCTCTAAAACGTACACTTTTGTGAAATAAGTTATTAAACCTATATATTTTTCAAAATTCCACCAAAAGTTTGTGATATTGTTGCTATTATTATTAGTACTACTTCGAGTAGTAAATTTTAAAGGATGATTGGATCATCTAAAAATACCAAGACCTTAAATGGTAGATAATGTCAGAAGTTCCAATCTTTTTTTTTTTTTTTTGCTTGATTGAAAATATTTTTCATCCTTGTTGCGAATTGTTTCAACTTTTTTCAGTTTACAAATGGCCTCTTCAAATATGTTATTGTTTTTGAATCCCAAACACGCTACAGTATGACGTTAATTTAATGATGTACCTGTTTCTATGATTAGAAAATATAGATTAGGACTTTGGTAGCTTTAATTGTTTTTGTGATTTGGGTAGTCTATTGGAAGATGATTTGGTCATTAAAGAAGACTTGTTATGCTTGATACTGTATCCTATTCTTTTTTTAATTGCCATCACATGTTGTTTTAGGTTTTTTTTTCAGCGGTTTTTCTAAATCACTCTCTTGAAAATTGTTCTTATAATAATGCATCTAGCTGTTTGATATTGAACTTTTTTACTAGAACATTAGTAAGTTTAATACTTGCTTTACTTAAGATACTGAGTTAAAAGATAATTACATCAGCTAAGAAGACTTTGTAGACTTGATATAATATCTTATTTTTTGTTTTTGTTTTTGTCTTTGTCTTGCATTATTTGTGCATATACACGTTTATGGCTATTTTAATATCGGAAGCTTTCTATTTGTATTTACTGAATGACCTCACTAACACACTAGAGCACCATATCCCTATTATTGTGTACTTATGCATGTACATATAGATGTGGGGGTCTCACTGGAAGCAAACTTTCTATCCCTTGAGATAGAGGTATTGTTTGTCTGACTCCCACCATCTGCATGTACATATAGATGCGGGGGTCTCACTGGAAGCAAACTTTCTATCCCTTGAGATAGAGGTATTGTTTGTCTTACTCCCACCATCTCCAGACTCTAACGATAGTTTTTGTTGTCGTTGGGATATAATGGGTGTTATTGATTGATAACTTGAATCCTTGTTTTGCTTAGGATATTAATTTGGAAGATGACATAGATCAGCTAAGAAGACTTTATACGCTTTATAGTGTATCTTTTTTCCCCATCGTTGAGAAGACATTTTAGGTTTTTTACAATTTTCAACCAGCTTCTCCTATTCAATTTCTTATAAGTTATTCTTTTAATAACTAGTTCTTTCATGTGGAATATTAGGGCATCTATAACTCTAATGCTTATTTTGTTTAGAAAATCGAGCTGGAAGGTGATTAAATCGGTTAAAAAGCGTTTCCACAAATTGATTTATCTAGGAAGGTGATTAGATCGATTAAGAAAATGTTGTATGCTTGATACTCTATCCGTTTAGTACTCGGAGTCACTTTCTTTTTCTTTTTCTTTTTTTTGCTTTTTTCAAAAGTCTCAAAAGAATGTGTAAATTCTACTTTAGTCTAGTAATCATGTTATGTTCAAAAATTGTTCTTATGAGTAATAAAACCTGACAACATATAGATTAGGACTTTGTAACTTTAATCCTCGTCTTACTTTAATACTAAGTTGGCAGATAATTAGAATAGCTAAAAGACTTTGTGTGTTGCGAAATATTTCTACTTGATTAACATTTTCTCTAAATCCAGACTCGAGTTCGAGTTTGTATAATTTCATAAAGAAGAAAAGATGAAGAAAAAAGAAAAGAAAATAATTCTTATATATATGTGTGTGTTGAGAGTGAGGTTACTGCTTTGTAACATTGAGATTACATGTCTGAGCCGCGGAAACAGTCTCTTGCACAAAATATAAGGTATAAGGTAAGATCTGAGGTACACTGCGTACCTCAAATCGCGAAACGATCTAGCCCCTCTTGCATAAACGCGAGAGCCAATGCACCGGGAACGCCGTTTTTGTGTGTGTGTATGCGAAAAACCTTTAAGTCTAGCGGTTGAGTAACACTTATCCCATTCCCGGGTCTCGAGTTCGATTCCCCTCCCCAATTTTATATATATATATATATATATATATATATATATATATATATATATATATATATATGTGTGTGTGTGTGTGTGTGTGTGTATGTGTATTTATGTGTATGTATGTATATATATATATATACATATACATATATATATATATATACATATATATATATATAGACATATATATATATATAGACACACACACACATATATATATATACATACATATATATATACATACATATATATATACATACATATATATATATATATATATATATATATATATATATATATATATATATATATATAGTCTAAGACCCTCAAAACTTTCACAAATGTTTTAAAGAAACGCTGGATTAGGAAGATCTCCACAACACACTGCAGCAAAGAGAAGAGTCTACAAAACTAAAACTGTTTGATCTTTACCTTATTGAAACATAAGCAACAAACTGACATAATTGTATATACAACATCAGACCCATGATCTCCTCACAAAACAGAGAAAAAACCTTTTGAAATAAAATTTCGAGTACATATAGCTTCGACTAAATATGGATGTTCATATCTCCCAAAGACAAAGAATAGAAATCACCAACTTCATCCATGATGTTACTAGCAAAAAACAGCTACCTTTCATAGTCCACTTAGAGCTGGATTTCCTTGTTGAAAATCCAGCTAAAGGGAACATACGTTGACTGCTTGACTTTGGCTCTGGCTTGTGCTCTCTCCTCCAGTTTCCTGATCCTTGGTGCTAACCCGCACACGTAATCCTGTGCTTTACGCCCCTCGCTAGACAGGCCAGTCACCTTCTCCACATTCCATTTGATGACCAAGTACTCCAAGATATCAGCATAGTCCTTGGCAGTGTAGACTCCAAGCCGCTGCGCAACTGAAGAGAAGTGCTGGAAGAGGTTGTCATCCAGGCCGTCGTACATGAGGTGGGCTGGCATCGAGATTTTCTTTTTCATCATGTCGGAAAGAGCCAACACAGTGCCATCTGGATCAATCTCAAATAGCTTCTCGACGATCTTCGTGTATGCAGTCTCGTGGCGTTTCTCATCTGCAGCAATTGTCCCACATATTTGGGCTAATTTCAGGTCTCCGTGCTCCTTTGCAAGCCTAGCGGTGTTGCCATGGGAAATGAACGTTGCTCTCTCCTGGAATGAAGTATAGATGAAACCGAGATACGGGTTGTTTTCAGTACGAGGATCCTGCAATCATGTACACAGATCAAGATGTTGAAAGGAAAATATCAAACTATTGGAAACAGGGAGGCATCCAAGAAAACAAAGGAAAAAGTTCACTAATAAAAGAAAATGGGACAGGAATGACAGCTTAAGATAAATCCAAATGTACAGATCAATTAGCAAAGAAACATCGATAACAAGAGGAGGGAATAGAGCGACAAGCAGATATCAATACTTAAACCACTGCGTAGATGTTGGAAGGACTGTACATAATCAACAGAGGAGATCAGAAAGCCAACATTTGAATTAGAATAATCTCTATATATCCTGGTTCATGCTTTAGTTGATTCCTTTCTTCCAATATTAGAAATGCAGGAGCGAATGGAAAATTGACAAAATGCAGGAGCTGTCTACGTCAGGCATATGGTCACTAGTTGAAGTTGCAAAAACAGCCTCGTAAATATAACTGCCACTCATTCCTTTAGACATTTTTGAGGAGGGACTATCTGATTTACTATGTACTTAAGAGATAGATGCAGCAAACGTTATAAATCCAACTCAAACTTGGTGAAATCGGCAAATAAGCACAGAAGCACCGAGTGAAAGGGCTTTCCTAAAGAAAGAAGTGCCAGAAGGACCAGAAGCATAAATGACACAATATGCTCAAAGCAGCACAGAGAGGATTCCTCTTCTCTTAACTTACAAGAAATCATAAATCCATAAAATTTTATGAGATTGCATCTAAAAGGCATCTCCATGAGTGCACTGCTAAGTCCAAAGGCACAGAGAAGAAAAACCAAAAGGAAGTTTCAACCATTCATTATAATCAACAAGTTGGTGTGATTGGTTTATGTTCTAAACCATTTATCATAATCTTCACACACATTCTCCAAACCTCCTTTTATACGCATGCAAAAGGATGGGAGAAACACCGAGTTGGGCCGGGGGGGGGGGGTGTAAAAGGGAAAAGAAAAAACGAATCAGGCCATGTGTATCTTACTCCATGAGAGGGGGGGGGGGGGGAGGGGGAGGGAAGGAGAAATAAGTTGCACCTGGCGCTGTCAAATTAATGTCCTGAAAATTCAACGTCATATTCATTTCGTGATACAGCTATAATCAATGAGAAAGAAAAAAAAAAGGTCACCAATCTTACCATGCCTGAACCAATAAGGTATTGAATAGTCTTTTCAATCTGCCTCATGTCAACCCTCCCAGTAAGATATAAATATTTGTTCAGAAGGTCACCATGTCGATTCTCTTCAGCAGTCCATGCTCTTGTCCAAACTGCCCAAGAAGTCAGGCTCGCACCTGTCTCATCACGAACCCCATCAAGGGTGTTGAGCATGGTCTGGTAAGTCGGAAGCGCTTCCTCCGTGATCATGTCTCCAACCAATACAACAAAATAGTCATCGGGGAGTTCCTTGGACCTTTGCCTCAGTTCCTTGACCTGTTCCTCAAATCCTTCAGATGCAGGATCTGGAAGAAAATCACTGGGCTGCCAATTTTTTTCAACATCCTTCAGGTGCAATAGGATATGCTTATCTGCCCAATCATTCAGAGAACCGAAAATCTCTCTCTTCTCTGGTGGCATTGAATGAGTCACCTGAACATGTATCTCTTTCGGGGGAGAGAAAGGTTTTTTTGCATTTTCCACCTCTCTGGAAACCAACAAAAAAAAGAAGAAAGAAGTCAGAGTTACACGTCACAAGAAGCACACAGATGCTTAAAACCATGCAAATAACAGCATAATCTTTTTTTCAATTATCATCAGAGACATATGAGAATGATAACAACGGTGGGTAGGAAACAAACGCATAATGTTGCAACTTTTAGTGACAAAGATTTGCATGCTTCAATTGGACATAACATAACACTATACATGAAAGTGGAAATTGAACTAGACGGATGACTTCGTCTTAGTTTCTCAGTCCAACTTGGGAAATCTAAATTATTAAGGAGATTCATTTAGCGTATTGTCTGTATCATTAAAATTATCCTCAACTTCCAGTCTTACGGTTTGATCAATCACTTTGCTACAATTAGCACATTGTCTTTATTGGTTATTAGATAATTTTGAAAATAAATATCATTGCATAGGTTTATTATGGAAAGCCAACAACATTTTTGGGACATCCTAAAAGAGAATATTGGACTACAAAATTGGATGGAGCTGGGGGAAAGGGAGTATATGTTAACCTTGAAAATGGGACAGATTTGGCAAATCCACTTCAAACATATCACATCAACAAATACAAAGACATCTAAATCAGCTCATTATAGAAATCAAGGGGTTAATCATTTATCATATACTTTTTCAACTTCTATAAAAATAAATAATCAAAATTATATTGAAGGAGTATATAGCATCAAAACTGTATTGTATTCCCCCAGCAAATAATAGCACTACTACAACAGGACCTGAATTCGAGCTTTAGGCCAGGTAAGCATGATGCTTAGCATCAGCAACACGAGGCCTCTTGCATCTACCTCCAAAAGTTACGCAAGTAAAACACAAGATCAAAAATCAAGGAACAAGTCATATGTTTCGGCTGTGAAGGATGCTGAGAGGACAAGTCTAGGTAACATTAGTAGTAAGCAGTTAGTCAGATACGTTTCTGATTATTCTTTAGTGGGACACTCAGGGAAGGGCCATTTTTCGCCGGAAGAGCCACAATGTTACACTTTTAAAAAGGTGAGGTGACAAAATGTTACAAAAAGAAGATCGTAGGCCAAAACGTTTCTCTGTGAATAGTTTAGGGACCGTTAGGACCACTTTGCCCAACATATATATTTTCTTCTTTTTTTTTTTTTGGGGGGGGGGGGGGGGGGGGGGTTCAGAAGTTGTCATTTTAAAGTCATTGCCATAATCTTTTTCTCAGAAGGAAGACGATATAAGTAAAAGTAACGTATACCAAGGACGGTGGTAGATAAGTCATTAAGCAGCATGCCAACAAAAGACAAAGTGGTTGAAGCAACAGGACAATATACACCGATGACCACGTTAAAGGTGAGAGGAAATCAGAATGTAATGGTCAAAGATTATTCATATATAAAATTAAGGTAGTAGAAGGCGCAAAAGGTACTAATGGAGCCTACTCTTTGATAGTAAGGAAATGTAGTTGGAGTGACAACTAAAATTAAATAGTCAGTATGCACTAATTATCATAAAAATACAAGGACTACATCGAATTAGAGAACAAGATGATCCTTCATGAAATCAGCTAACGCGGAAGCACCGAATAGGAAAAAATTTATTATTTTCCACAATGCTGACATCATTGATAAAGAAAAAGAAGAAAACATAAAATACGTTTCATCAAGCATTGAGTGATGCCAGCCGAACTGTAGAGATAAAGTGTCGGCAAATTACATCATGGCACCGCCTTTGGCAAACGAAAACAAATTACACCCTGGCACCACTTTCGGCAAAGAAACATAGAAAATAATCCCACAAAAATGTTAGCATGTCTGTTTTACATGATCATGGAAGTGAAAGAAGTTAGATATTTTCAACTTGATCTATTCGGTGCTTTAGTGAATAAATTAAACCTCTGAAAATACACAAAAAGACCAACGAAATAAAAAATTCTTCATCAAGCTGCAAAATTATGTTTTTCTATAATTTTTCTCATAGGCAAACAGGATCAGCTGCAAATCTCCACCGGCAAAAAGCTATCTAAAATACAATAATCAATGTCCCTAACTAAAAGACCAAAGAAAGAGCAAATCAACACTACTACTCACGGGTTTAATTGATCCACTCAACACACAAAAAGTCGACTCACCGCTTCCTACCAAAAAAATGCATACAATTGCTTCAATTGATTGATCACATAACATTCATTAAGTTGGAAAAATTTACTTTTGCTGAAAAATCAACTGAGATGAAATAACATAAAAAAAACAGCTCAAAAGAAGAGAAGGAAGAGGAGGAAAACCCACCATTTTGCAGGCAGAATTGAAAACTATAAGCAAATGAATAAATCCATGCATTTACATGTACATAAGGATGAATCCCAAACATAAACTTTAATTCTAAAGTAGACATCAAGAGAAAGAAAAAAAATCATCTCAGTTCAATCAATCAAAAAGCATAAAAAACAGATGAAACCCAAAACCAAGAACAAAATTCAACAAATAATGATTAATAAAGGCATCCAGAGAACTTGATTAACATCAGATGATACATTTCAGCCATCAAAATTTAACAACCGCGCGGAACATTCATTCACAGACCGAAAATCACATTTAACAGAAGAAGCTCGCTCACATTGAGGGAGGAGACAGTGAGGCAGAAGGCATGAAAACCCGCGAAGGTCTGCAAGTGGATTGGTACAAAGAAGACCCATTTGGTGAAGCAACAGTCCCTTGGGAAAGGAAGCTCAAAAAATTCAGCTTCAAAGCCATTTTCTTTCCACACAATTAAACCTCAGCAAAACAGATACGATAATCAATCAAATTTCACTTGATCAGAGAAAAAAGATTTCTGGGTTTTGATAAGTAAGTCCAGCAGACGTAGAATCGATGAGGAGCGTTTGATTATTGAAGAATGAAGAAGTGTGGAGAAGAATGGGAGCCTGGCGGAGATAAAGAGGAAGAAAGGCAGGAACTTTAAAAGCGGAAGAGAAATGCGTGGTGAAGGACAACAGTTTGCAGTTTAAGATGCCGGGTGGCAAACGTTACGCTACGGAACTTTAACTACTCATTTAGGCCTTCAAGTTTTCCGTGATTCTAAATTTGGACCTAAGGTTTTATTACTCGGGAGACCCTAGCGGGTATTTTTTTTTTTTGGTCAGAATTTGCTTGGTTTACACGGATTCGAATAAAAAGAATCAATATCAACAACAACATTATCACATTACCTTAGAGGCACGCGCATATGGTGAGATATGGGGTCAGATGTGCGCAACCATACATATGTGTTAGAAACACACAGAGTTATACACAGGACGAGTTATACTTTTCGTAAAAGCTTTTTACGGCTACACACTAGATCTACATACATCGCTATGTTGAGAATATGTTTGAATGATTTTCAAAAACATGATGTTTTATGTTAAATACTTAAATAATACCAAGACATTGTACAAATGTCAAAAAGATGAAATAAATTAAACAAATGACATCGATCTCTCAGGTTTGGAATGTTTCTATGAAAATGTCCCACCAAGAATCACATATTAGCAATAACCAACACAACCAAATTGTCTAAAAAATTCAAGCAACAAGAATTCAATTCAAGACTCGGTAACAATTTAGCAAAGTTGTGAGCTTTATCGTGTGGCTGAATTTAATGAACTAGATGCAAAGTGCTAAGTTCAAGACAAAATTTAACACAATAGATATATAAATTTCGTCCAAGATTAGTTCAAGAAGATGAAAGATGGATGCTTTTTAATGCAACCCCAATCGGACTAGGGTTTGTGTTTGGACAGATTTTTTTTAAGATTTCTATGTTTTTTTGTTAGAAAAAAGAACCAACTTTTATACAAGGAATAGGCAGTTTATAGGGTGTAAAGATAATTCAATCCAAGACAATTCAATCAAAATGCAAGCAATCAAGGATAGATACAGTCATGTTAGGGTTTTTGACGTGCGATGTATGTGTATGCGACGTAGTTTGACTAATGATGTACGGTTTATGATAATGATGAATGGACAGAACGGAAATAGATAATTAGAACAAGGAAACATATAGATCTGATACCAAATTTGCTACGTCCAGAAATTTCGTTACGTCGAAGCACGATATAATATCGTACTTAGTAAAGTTAAACTATAATCAGAGGATAGATTACTTGATATGTCGGTATACGGCTAAATTGGATAACGAACAATTATAATTACAATGATAAAATAAAAGTAGACTAGTATGTAACAACTTAAGCCACTAGAGTAAATTAAAGCAAAAGAAAAAGACATGGCACAAGAATTTTATACTACTTAAATGAAAAAAATAAAATTAGGACATGAGAAGATATTTTGGAAGAAAAAAAAGGAAAAGCCACGTAAAATCAGCCATGTGGCTTAACGAGTGAAAATGGAAGAAGTCTTCCAAGTCACCTTAGATTTCATGCAAGAAATCTTACTTTCCTTACCTTCTTCCAACCACTCCACTCACTCTTTCTCTCTCTTCCCTCTTTGGCCGGTCAAGTTAATTAGAAAAGGGGATTTCCCCTCTTTCTTCAACACTCCAACACTTCACACTTTGTCCAAATTCAACTAACGTCTTCTTCTTCTTCCTAGAAAGAGAAAACAAGTCTTCAAGTCCTATTTTCACTCACAAGAACCGAGAGCACCAAGAGTGAAGGAAAATGAGTAAGAATTCCTTTATTCATCACACATTACTACTCCAAGATAAAGGCTGAGACATCCTCCCTCTTTTAGTCTTAGAAATCGAAATTTAGTGGAGTCAAGGAACAAGAGGAGTCAAGGTAAGAATCCACTTAAACATGAGTCTACATTCTTCTGCCTAACACTTTTCAAATTTGCTCATCAATCTCTTCTTTGGCTCACCAAAACCGTGGGTATGCTAGGGAAAGGAGAAGAAAAAAATCTTCAAGGTAAGACTAAGAAGAAAGCTTGTAGATCACTCATCAAGGAGGAATCTTCAAGTATAAACTTGAAGCAAGTTGTAGCGCCCCGCCCGGACAACGGACCCGAACCGGTGCACCCGTCGTAGCCTACTAAGAGGACTATCAGAAGTCATAACTCTCACATACACATCATCGCTGACTTAAGAGAATTAAAAGCGGAGACATATGCAAAATTAAAACTAAATCAATCAAATATGTATTCCCTAAAGTATAAGTAAATAAAGCAGTTTATGGACGCAGCCATCTAAGTCCTCAAATGAATGAAAGAAAGCTGAAATAATAAGAAACAGTCTAGAACAATTCCCAATATGAACTCTAAGTACCCCATTCAGCCCACTCACCGTCGTCCTCTATGAAAATCATGTCAAATTCGGGCTTATCTGCAAAACAACGGGTAGAACCCTTAGCAAAAAACGCTAGAAAGTAACCCGCTTATAAGACATACGGAATCATCACATGGTAAGACATGAGTGAATATCAATATCAAGGGGAAAATTGGGGCACATGTCCTGAATTATTCCAACATTCCAATTTACTTGCATAATGAAAGAAAAGCACAAGTAACAAACAAATAAACAACGATTCACTTACATAACATTCATACCGGAACGAAACATATGATGCATGACGTTTCAAAGAATGCTCTATACTGCACAATTCCAGATGCTTATGCAATACTTTCCAAAACAGTACAATGCATGTCACAATGCCCGGTCATATAACTTTATACCCTGTGATGGGCCACAGCTTGTCTTTATACCCTGTGACACATCACATCTTAACTTTATACCCTGTAATGTTCCACAGCTTGTCTTTATACCCTGTGTCACATTACAGCTCACTTTATACCCTATGGTGGTTACAGTTTGTCTTTATACCCTGTAACACACCACAGCTCATTTCACAAAACTTTATACCCTGTGCCAAAGCACATCTCTTATCAAAACATTAATGCAAATGCAAGTGCCATGATGCAAATATGCACATTCAACATATCATTCAATCACTCGAGGCTCATCTCATTCACACATTCAAGCGTACCACTACATGCTCAGTTCTACCTCACATAAACATTCAGACTAGGGATACAAGGGATGAAGTAGACACCCTCACACGTCCATTTGAACCTTATCGAAACCTCAAACGTTCATCCTTAACCCCTTAGATCATGCACACTGAAGTCCAATTCAAATACCTCACGAAGTCCTCATAGTTGATTCACCATATTAGGTCGTGTTCCCAAGACTCACACTAACCTCAATCAGATCCTAAGAAGTCTCTAAGGTCCCCCAATTGGTCCTCTGGCTTCCCCTTCTCTCTTCTATTCTTCCCACAAAACTGGTTGACATCATACCCTACATCGATTGATCGATGTCACATCATACCCTGACATCGATCGATCGAAGTCCATCAGAATACTTTCTGCCTCACTTCAGTCGATCCCTCAGCCTACATCGATCGATTGATGTTACTTCATACCCTACATCGATCGATCGAAGTCCGTCAGAATACTTTTTGTCTCACATCTCTCTCCACCCTCCTACATTGATCGATCGATGTCACATCATACCCTGACATCGATCGATCGATGTCTACGATTCCAGAAAAGAAACTCTGCGGCTTCTGCAGAAACTGCAGAACAAAAACTCCAATCAATCCCAAACTTCATCCCAATCATTCCAGGCCTAATCCCTGCTATCATCTCATGCTTAAATTACAAATTGAACACCACACACATACACAACAAGGATTCAAGCCTAGAACTCAAAGGTTTCAACCCTATCAATTCAAAGATCCCACCTTTCACCCTCAAACTCTACACAACAATGAAATCACAGCAAGAAGGGATTCAAGGGGTAGGGATTTGCAGGAATCCATATAATCATCGACATCAACTAGATTTTCAACATATGATGGCCAAAACATCGAAACCATAACCTAGAATTGCACATAATTCACTAAAGATAGACAAGGATAGAATACTGCATGGTGATCCAATTTTGATATAAAGTAAGGCTGTTTTCTTCACAAATCGTAGGAACTTATAGGATGATTACTTGCCTTTGATTGCTGATTATCAGGTTGAAAAACAAACGAAGGTTGGATCGATTCCTGGAGGTTGTTTTCCTTCACTGCTAGGGTTGTTGAAGTCGACAAAATGGAGAAGAGGAGGGGAAGTCGACTCTTTTTCTGAGAATGGGAGAAAACTGACGTTCTGTCAGTTTTTATTATGAGGAAGGACAAAACTGAAATTTCTAAATTGTATTTTTACTTAAATCCTTTTCTTTAATTCTTAAACTCTAATATTTAATTCAATATTAATTGCTAATTAATAGGCTATTAATTTCTTTAAATCTCTTCTCTTATTTAATTAGGTTCCGTAGGGTGCGGGGCATAACATTCCACCCCCTTTACAAAAAGTTTCGTCCTTGAAACTGACGTACTTTATTGGAAGAGATGTGGATACAACTCTTTCATCTGCTCCTCAAGTTCCCACGTGGCTTCGCGCTTTGTATGGTTACTCCATTGAATCTTGTACGGAATGACACGTTTGCGTAGAACTTGATCTTTCTTGTCCACAATTTTCATCGGGTACTCTTCATACGTAACATCATCCGTAATCTCCAATGGTTGAGCCTCAAGAACATGACTCGGATCCGATACATATTTCTTCAATTGGGATACGTGAAACACATTGTGGACTTGCAATAAAATCGGAGGCAACGCCAATCGGTATGCTCTTTCTCCAACCTTGCCAAGCACCTCGTATGGACCAATATACCGAGGGCTTAACTTGCCTTTCATCCCGAATCTCGCAACTCACTTAGTGGGTGAAACTCGTAAATAAACCTTTTCACCTACTTCAAACTTCAAGGGTCGCCTTTTGGAATCTGCCCAACTTTTACTGCGATCTTGTGCCACCCTTAATCTCTCCCTTATGACATTCACTTTCCCAATGATCTGCTCAACCAACTCTAGTGCAGTTATCGTTCTTTCCCCAACTTCGTCCCAACAAACCAGGGATCTGCACTTGCGTCCGTATAGAGCCTCAAATGGCACCATACCAATCGCACTGTAGTGGCTATTATTATATGAGAATTCCATCAGCTTCAACATGTTATCCCAGTTCCCTTTAAAGTCAAACGCGCATGCTCTCAGCATGTCCTCAAAGGCTTGAATGGTCCTCTCAGACTGTCCATCCATCTGAGGGTGATAAGTTGTGCTCATCCTTAGTTCAGTGCCCATAGCTTTCTGGAAAGCTATCCAGAACTTAGAAGTGAATCTGGTATCACGGTTCGACACAATACTGACGGAAACTCCATGCAAGCTTACAATGTTATCCATATATGTGTTGGCCAATTTCTCATAAGAAGTACTATGCGGCATAGCTATGAAATGAGCTGTCTTTGTCAAGCGATCGACAATCACCCAAATCATCTCATTCCCACTTCTGGTTTTGGGCAACCCCATCACGAAGTCCATAGTCACATGCTCCCACTTCCATTCTGGGATATCCAGTGGCATCATCAAGCCGCCAGGTCGCTGATGCTCCACTTTGACTTGCCGACATACTAAACATTTCTCGACATACTCCGCAATACTTCTTTTCATCCGTATCCACCAATAATTTATTTTGAGGTCCTTATACATTTTTGTGCTCCCGAGGTGGATAGACAACCGTGAGTTATGAGCTTCACGCAACAATTCTCTACGAAGCTCTTCCTTATCTAGTATGCATAGCCGGTTTTGAAACCATAGACTTCTATCTTCTCTCAACTGGAAATCTCTTACGGGACCCATGTTCAACTTGTCACGGATTTCCTTCAGTGCCGCATCGTCATATTGAGCTCCTTTTATTCTGTCTACCAAGTCTGGGGTGATAGATAAGGCCGTGAGAACATTCTCCATTGAATCCACAACATCGAGACCGAACTCCTCAATCTCTCGTTCCAAAGGAGACTGTCTAGCATGGCTAGACTTCCTGCTCAACGCGTCCGCCACTCTGTTGGCTTTACCGAGGTGATAGTTAATGGTTAGGTCATAAGCCTTAAGTAATTCCAACCATCTCCTTTGTCTCATATTCAGCTCTTTCTGCGAAAAAAATATTTCAGACTCTTGTGGTCAGTGAACACGGCACGCTTTTCTACATATAAGTAGTATCTCTAAATCTTAAGGGCAAACACTACTGCTGCGAGTTTCAAGTCATGCGTCGGGTAGTTTTGTTCGTAAGGTTTCAGCTGTCTCGAAGCATAAGAAATAACTCGTTCATTTTGCATCAGGACACAACCTACAAACAGAAAGTGAGTTCTCGTCTGGTGTATATATCTACAATACAGCAATTGTAACTATATACATACCGAGTCCTTTCTTGGACGCATCACTATAGATCACGAAGCCATCGGTGCCAGAGGGTTGCGCCAACACTGGGGCCGTGGTCAATCTCTTTTTGAGCTCAGAGAAGCTCTGCTCTCAATTCTGCAGTCCACTCAAACTTAGTTTTCTTCTGGGTAAGTCGGCTCAGTGGAACTGCAATTGCCGAAAATCCTTCAACGAACTTCCTATAGTAGCCTGCTAGAACTAGGAAGCTTCTGACTTCTGTTATGTTTGTAGGTCTTGGCCATTCAGTGATGGCTTCCACCTTCTTAGGGTCCACCGAAATTCCATCCTCCGAAATCACGTGCCCAAGAAAAGTCACACTCCTTAGCCAAAATTCACACTTGCTGAATTTGGCATACAACTTCTGCTGTCTCAAGATCTCCAACACCACTCTCAAATATTCTGCATGGGATTGTTTATTAGGGGAGTATACCAAAATATCATCAATGAACACCACCACAAACCGATCTAGCTGCTCTCGGAACACGGTGTTGATGAAATCCATAAAAGCTGTTGGGGCATTAGTCAATCCAAAATGCATCACCAAAAATTCATAATGCCCATATCGAGTACGGAAAGCGGTTTTAGGAACATCACTTGCTTTCATGAGCAACTGATGGTACCCCTGACGAAGGTCGATCTTTGAGAACAATCGGGCACCCTTCAATTGATCAAATAAGTCCTCAATCCTTGGAAGTGGGTATTTATTCTTGATGGTTATCTTGTTCAGCTCTCTGTAATCTATACATAATCTCAAACTACCGTCTTTCTTCTTGACAAATAAAATAGGGGCTCCCCAAGGTGATATACTGGGTGGGATTAACTTCTTGTCTAACAACTCCTGTAGTTGACCCTTTAACTCCTTAAGTTTAGCTGGGGCCATTCTGTAAGGTGCCTTAGATATAGGCTCAGCTCCTGGGATCAAATTAATTTCAAACTCCACTTCTCTTGATGGGGGTACTCCAGGCAAATCGTCTGGAAATACGTCTTTGAATTCGTTGATCACCGGGATCTGATCAATGGAGAGAATTTCTTGCTTAGCATCCATAGCATATACCATGAATCCCTCTGCTCCCTTTTGCAAAGCCTTGAAAGCTTTAACCGCCGTCAAATAAATTTTCTTGGGGGCCTTTGTTAGCTTGACATTTCCTTGCACCGTTACTTCATTCATCTCGGGATCCTTAATGGTTACTTGTTTAAGTCTGCAGTCAATGTTGGCATGATACTTATTCAACCAATCCATGCCCAATGTCACATCAAAATCCCGCATCGCAATCGGAACCAATGTGGCGGGAAATACTTTCTCATCCAACTCCAACTCACAGTCCTTGCACTGATGATATGACACTAGTACTTGATCACCAGCTGCCTGCACTCGGAAGGGGGTCTCAAGCCACTCGGACAGACAATCAAGTCATTTGGCAATTTTCTTAGATATAAACGAATGGCTTGCACCATTATCAAACAACACGTTCGCAGGCATTTTATTTACTAGAATAGCACCTATCAACGAAGGACATAGCACAGAAAATCTCACGTAAAGCAAATTTTAATTCCAACTTAAACAACTAAAATTTAACTTAAGTCATACCTGTCACGACATCGGTGTTCTCCTGCACCTCGGCGTCTGTCATGACATGGACTCTGGCATTGGTCTTGGGCCTAGCTCTCTGGTGTTGCTGTGGCCCTAAATCTCCCTGTGGCCTCTGCTTCCACTCAGAACAATCCTTGATTCTGTGGTCAGTCTTACGACACTTAAAGCACGCTCCTGTCTTCTTCCAACACTCTCCCACATGATTTTTTCTGGCAATGGGTCGCCTGTCGATCAGGCTGACTCTGCTGCGGTGTCTGCTGAAACTGTCTCGTCTGGCCTCTTCTAGGAATCTTGACCCAACGCCTGGGTCTACCTCCACTCCTATCATCTCGTGGCCTCTTGCCTGTGTCGTCACGAGCCTCCCTAGGCTGAGACCTGCGCATATCACTTTCCACCCGATAACAGGCATCCAACATCTCAGCAAAGGTCTTTAAGCTGGATCCTGCTATAGCTGTCCGAATTCGGGGGGTTCAAACCTTGCTCGAACTTGAGCATCTTCATCCTGTTATTTTCCAACACCATGGGCGTGAATTTTCCCAAGGCGTGGAACCTGTCAGCATAGTCAGAAATGGACATCCTATCCTGCTCCAGTTTATCAAACTGCCTCATCTTCTCAAGGATAGCAGTCACAGGCACATAGTAGTGCTTGTAAGCCTCAGCGAATTGCCTCCACAAAATAGGAGGAGTCATCTTTGGAAGAATACCATTCCACCAAGCATTAGCTTGGCCACTCAACAAGGGCATGGCCGCATCCACCTTATGCTCTTCAGGCACCTGCACCAGCCTGAAGCACTTTTCAACTTCTTCCGACCAGAACTCCGCCATCTCTGGATCAGTGGTCCCTTCAAAGGTGGGGGCATGCATCTTCCGCATTTCCCTAATGTAATACCGTATACCGTGCTGAGGTGGTGGTGGAGGAGGAGGCTGCTGTTGCTGCTGAGCAACACTCTGTGCAATCACCGTAATAGCATCCATTAGGGCCTGAGGCATGACCATCTGTGGTGGCTGTGGGTTTTCATTCCCGTTGCCACCATTTCCCGGGTTTTCTTTTCTAGGAGGCATCTTTCTGCAAGGTTAGCACTTATCAGCGTTCAGCAATTCAAAAGATAATACTGAAAGCTCATAAGTGTTATATGGATCGAACTTGCATACGTTAAGGGAAAAATAAATAGTCTAGTCTTTAATTAATTTATATCGCACTCGCAAACACCCAACTCAATTCATCGTATAACTAAGATCATATACTTAGACCTATGGATCAACTTAAGGTCAAAATCATAGCTTAAGACTCTATATGGCATAACCTAGGTCTCCGAGGTAGATCTGAAGCCTAGGGTCTGATACCACCTGTAGCGCCCCGGCCCGGACAGCGGACCCGAACCGGTGCATCCGTCGTAGCCTACTGAGAGGACTACCAGACGTCATAACTCTCACATACACATCATCGCTGACGTAAGAGAATTAAACGCGGAGACACGTGCAAAATTAAAACTAAATCAATCAAATCTGTATTCCCCAAAGTATAAGTAAATAAAGCAGTTTATGGACGCAGCCATCTAAGTCCTCAAATGAATGAAATAAAGCTGAAATAATAAGAAACAGTCTAGAACAATTCCAATATGAACTCTAAGCACCCCATTCAGCCCACTCGCCGTCGTCCTCTATGAAAATCATGTCAAATTCGGGCTCATCTGCAAAACAACGGGTAGAACCCTTAGCGAAAAACGCTAGCAAGTAACCCGCTTATAAGACATACGGGATCATCACATGGCAAGACATGAGTGAATATCAATATCAAGGGGAAAATTGGGGCACATGTTCTGAATTATTCCAACATTCCAATTTACTTGCATAATGAAAGAAAAGAACAAGTAACAAACAAATAAACAACGATTCACTTACATAACATTCATGCCGGAACGAAACATATGATGCATGACGTTTCAAAGAATGCTCTATACTACACAATTCCAGATGCTTATGCAATACTTTCCAAAACAGTGCAATGCATGTCACAATGCCCGGTCATATAACTTTATACCCTGTGATGGGCCACAACTTGTCTTTATACCCTGTGACACATCACAACTTAACTTTATACCCTGTAATGTTCCACAACTTGTCTTTATACCCTATGTCACATTACAGCTCACTTTATACCCTGTAGTGGTTACAGCTTGTCTTTATACCCTGTAACACACCACAACTCATTTCACAAAACTTTATACCCTGTGCCAAAGCACAGCTCTTATCACAACATAATGCAAATGCAAGTGTCATGATGCAAATATGCACATTCAACATATCATTCAATCACTCGAGGCTCATCTCATTCACACATTCAAGCGTGTCACTACATGCTCAGGTCTACCTCACATAAACATTCAGACTAGGGATACAAGGGATGAAGTGGACACCCTTACACGTTCCATTTGAACCTTAGATCATGCACACTGAAGTCCAATTCAAATACCTCACGAAGTCCTCATAGTTGATTCACCATCTTAGGTCGTCTTCTCAAGACTTACACTAATCTCAATCAGGTCCTAAGAAGTCTCTAAGGTCCCCCAATTGGTCCTCTGGCTTCCCCTTCTCTCTTCTATTCTTCCCACAAAACTGGTTGACATCATACCCTAGATCGATGGATCGATGTCACATCATACCCTAACATCGATTGATCGAAGTCCATCAGAATACTTTCTGTCTCACTTCAGTCGATCCCTCAGCCTACATCGATCGATTGATGTTACTTCATACCCTACATCGATCGATCGAAGTCCGTCAAAATACTTTCTTCTCACATCAGCCTCTCCACCCTCCTACATTGATCGATCGATGTCACATCATACCCTTACATCGATCGATCGATGTCTACGATTCCAGAAAAGAAACTCTGCGATTTCTGCAGAAACTGCAGAACCAAAACTCCAATCGATCCCAAACTTCATCCCAATCATTCCAGGCCTAATCCCTGCTATCATCTCATGCTTAAATTACAAATTGAACACCAAACACATACATAACAAGGATTCAAGCCTAGAACTCAAAGATTTCAACCCTATCAATTCAAAGATCCCATCTTTCACCCTCAAACTCTACACAAGAATGAAATCACGGCAAGAAGGGATTCAAGGGGTAGGAATTTGCAGGAATCCATATAATCATCGACATCAACTAGATTTTCAACATATGATGACCAAAACATCGAAACCATAACCCAGAATTGCACATAATTCACAAAAGATAGACAAGGATAGAATACTGCATGGTGATCCAATTTTGATATAAAGTAAGGCCGTTTTGTTCACAGATCGTAGGAACTTATAAGATGATTACTTGCCTTTGAATGCTGATTATCAGGTTGAAAAACAAACGAAGGTTGGATCGATTCCTGGAGGTTGTCTTCCTTCACTGCTAGGGTTGTGGAAGTGGACAGAATGGAGAAGAGGAGGGGAAGTCGACTCTTTTTCTGAGAATGGGAGAAAACTGACGTTCTGTCAGTTTTTATTATGGGGAAGGGTAAAACTGGAATTTCTAAATTGTATTTTTACTTAAATCCTTTTCTTTAATTCTTAAACTCTAATATTTAATTCAATATTAATTGCTAATTAATAGGTTATTAATTTCTTTAAATCTCTTCTCTTATTTAATTAGGTTCCGGAGGGTGCGGGTCATAACACAAGTGAAGTAAGCAAGTATATCTCTTAGATTCTTCATGCCATTTTCAAAAACTACCAAGCAATTTCCACAAGAAAAATGGGTCAATCATGCTCAAGGCTAAGGTGCTATAGAAACCAAGTAATGAGACTTACAAGTATGTTTGACTATGTTAAGACTAAGTATAAGAACATTCAAGCTATGTTAATATGAAAAATATATGTTTACACCAAAGATAAGCAAGAATGGCTTAATGGACGTTTTAGGGTTTTAATATGAAAAATGAATATGACTAAGATTAGATATGAGTATGTTAGTTAGAAGAAGGTGTTAGGTCCCTTAGAACACACTAGAAGGGGAGATTGAATAATGTGTTCACCAAGTATGGATATTTTCTTGGATATTTTTTGTTTTTGAGTGCAGCCAATACTTGGGTGTGTTCTTAACAAGAATAAAAACTTTGCGAAAGCGTAAAGAACACAAGGATGTATAGAGGTTCAAGTTAAATGACTCTACTCCTCTACCTTCTTGATTTTTCACAACAAGGATTTTGAAATAGGGATTGTTATTTCAATAGGGAAACAACAATCAAAGAAATAAAAAATCCAACAACAAACTAGGCTACACGCCTAGACCACAACCAAGAAGTATAACCCCTTGAAGTCTAGCCTCCAAAGATCTTTTTTGCCCTCAAAGAAATCTTGTAGGGAGTATAGTGCACCACAACACTATCAACTAACCCTCCAAGGTCTAGATATCTCAAACAAGAAGCACCCTTGCTCCTTGACCAACAATCTACTTCACCTCTCACAATCTTTACTCAGCAAGAAGAAGACTCTTCTTCTTCTTACAATAATCACTCTCAACAATAAAGTAAAAATACACAATGTTTACAACTATTTTGAGAGCTTGAGCTTTGAGAGAAAACTTGAGCGATTGAAAGTGTAGAAAGTTGTTGAAGAAAAGGAAGAAAACCCTTGTTTTATCACCCTTGAGATTTTTCTGCCCGTTTGAAACCCTTGCAGAGCCAATAATGGGTTTTGGCATCTTGTGTTGGTGTGTCCTCTTCATTGGAGATCTCCTCTTAGCTTGTAGCAACATTTTTGGAGAAGTTTCAAAATGGAAGCTAAAAGAGGAAACCTGATTTCTTCAGGTATGAGAGAGGACCTGTGAAAATAACACTAAAAGAGGAGAGTACAAAGAGTCAAATGATGTTAGAAAGTAAAGCATAAGACTTTTGTAACGTTAGTCATATGAAGCGCCTAAAGTTCTTAATGAACAGGCATTCAATGTGACATGGAGCGCTTTATGTGAAAATGAACAGGCGTTTGAAGTCACATAAAGCGCCTTATGTGGGCAACTGAAGGCGTTCGAAGTCACATGAAGCGTCTAATATAAGCCTTCATGCTAGTTCGAAGTAGTTCTGACTTTCATCAGAAGATAGCTTGATATACGTGCCCATTTGGGGGGAAAAGTACTTTTGACTTAGTGATACACTTGAAGCACCTAATGTAGGCGTTCAAAGTGTACTGCCTTTTTTCAAAACACATGAAGCGCCTAATGTAGGCGTTCGAAGTGTTCCGGCGTCCAGACACATCACATGAAGCGCCTAACGTAGGCGTTCGAAGTGTACTAGATTTCACCAAGGCACATGAAGCGCCTAATGTAAGCGTTTGAAGTACACTAACCTCCAAACACTTGACATGAGGCGCCTAATCCGTCGTTCGAAGTACCAATTTGTGCAAATCATCAAACTTAACATGTTCTAACATTCTCCCTCTTTTTGATGATTTCACGAAATGCATAACTTTTTAAAGTTAACTCCCCCTTAAATTATGCTCCCCCTCACAATATGCATAACTTACTCTTCTAGTAGAGAAACACAAAAATAAACAATTTTGATGCATATGTCATAGCATGAAATGGATTTACATCAAGTTAAAAAAATACCATCAACAAACGTTAAGATGATTTCAATTTTAGAGAGACAACAACAACAAAAGAAGTTAGCGATCAAAAGAAATAACACTTTGCTATCCACCAGAAATTCTTAATCATTCAACTGTCCACTTCCAGAGCCAGCACCACTTGCACCAGGAGGAAAATCACCAAAACCAAATCCGCTTGTTGCAAACTCTGCAAAGCCACTCATTTGCTGACCACTTCCGCCAGCCTGTCCACTTCCACCACCTGCAGCCTCTGCACCTCCAGCACCTTCAGCAGCCTGTTCTCCCCCCTAAATCATCAAAATCAGGAGGGATGTAGACCCAGGGAAATTGACTGAGAAAGGCTATTTTGAGGACTCCGAAACGATATTCATGGCGTGCATCCCTGAGTTGCAGTTGCTGAACCGATTGTTCCAAGGACTGAATTCGTGCACGCAGCTGTGCATCAGTGCTTGGACCTTCACCTTCCTGAGGACCTTCATCCACCTCATAAGCAATGTCAGGAAGAGTAGTGGCTTTTCGTCGTTGAGAATCGATAGCTTGAGCAATGTTGTAGTTATCATAGAAGTCCGTCTTAGCAACCGTAGTCAGTTCATCATCAGAAATGACAATACCTTTTGACTCTAATAATATAGTAACAATAGTGGCAAAAGGTAAAGCCTTGGAACCTTTCCGGAGAGCAGCAAACATGACTTCTACAATAATCCAAGCAAGATTTAGATGGGTCTCATGTTTGATTCCGTAAGTGACATAGAAATCCATGTTGCTTGGATTTCTAGTCGACTTGCCATTTATACAATAAGTGACCACAGCCAGCAAGATGCGATCCATCAGAGGCATATTCTGAGTCTTCCTTGAAGGAAAATACCCCAGATCAAATTTAACATCCTGCTCACGAACTCCGTATTTACTGCTCCATCCTTGATGTTCTAGCAAGGAGATAAGCTGGTCTGCATTGCGAGTCTCAGTTAAATCACTGAGACGAAGCAATTTGAGTGGAATGATAGGCTGGTTGTTTGTGTGCCATTCTTCAAAGAGCAGATTTGAGTACATTGACACATGCACGCCTTTATCCGCATGACGAAGTGATTCTTTGATGTTTGAATCAAATTTCTTTAACCAAGGAAAGTTTTCCTTGGTGAGCCCTTCATGAATGGTTTTGATTTCTTGTGGTTCCACAAGCCCAGCAGTTTGCTTGTGCTTCTGGCTGCGGGGACGTTTAGATGGTCCTGCTGATGCCATAAGAGAAAGATTGTTTGAAGGTTGGAGAAGAGGAAAACTTTGGTAAAAACTGTGGATGGAGTGAGATGTAGTGAGAATAAGGATGGATTTTAAAGGAGAGGAGGGAAGATGAAGAGTCTTGGATGTTAATGGTGGGAGGATAGAGGAAGGATAATGGAAGAGTGGGAGTAATGTTGGAAGTAGTGGAGGAAGATGAGGAGTTTAGGAAGATGAAGATGTTGGGAAATGGAGAAGATGGGGAGACGTGGGGAAGAGAGTAGGAGGAAGGAATGGCAGGGCAGGAATTGATGACTCTTGATTGGCGTGAAAACTGAAGAGAGAGAGACGGCGGAAAAATGACAGTGAAATTTAGGGTTTAGGCACCTAATGTGACTTCAAACGACTTCGTAAACTGAGATGAAGCACCCTGAAGTCACTTTGAACGGTTGTGGATGAGAGGATTGAGCGCTTAATGTCACTTTGAACAAGTGAACTCCATTTGATAAAGCGCTTAATCCAACATCGAACGTCTTGCGATGAGAGACATAAAGTGCTTGATGTCACTTTGAACGAGTGACATCCTTAGCATCAGGCGCTTAATGTAACATCAAACTCTGAATTAACTGTGATGAAGCACCTTATGTATACTGACCTTGAAAATTTTGAAAACTTTCTTGCTCAAAACTCAAGATGGGTTATTATCAACCCATGTTGAGCAACCCCAACCTACTTCTTATAGATGCAAATACATCACTAGGTAAAGGTTTCGTGAATATGTCTGCTAATTGATCTCATGTAGGAACAAATTCCACACTAACCAAGTTCTTTTGTACACAGTCAAAGATGAAATGATATCTCACTTCAATGTGCTTAGTCCGACTAAGTTGGACGGGATTTTGTGCAATATTGATAGCAAACGTGTTATCACACAAAATCGGCACTTTGGAGAAGTGAATGTTATAATCATTTAACGTGTTTGTCATCCATAACAATTGTGCACAACAAGAGACGGCCGACACATATTCAGATTCCGCCGTAGAAAGAGAAACATTGTTTTGTTTCTTAGAAAACCAAGAAACAAGACAATCTCCAAGAAACTGACAAGTTCCGGAAGTGCTCTTTCTATCAACAAGACTCCCTGCATAATCGGAGTCACAATATCCTCTTAAATCAAACATGCATTCTTAGGATAAAATAGTCCAAATTTCAAAGTACATCTAAGGTATCTAAGAATACGTTTTACCGCAATTAGATGCATTTTCCCTACGATCACTTTAAAATCTAGCACATAAACATACTGCATGTAAAATATCGGGTCTACTTGCAGTTACGTAGAGTAGACTACCAATAATGCCACGATACAACGTTACCTCGACATGCTTTCCTTTCTCATCATTGTCAAGCTTGGCACTTGTGCTCATAGCTGTGTTTACTTCTCTTCCTTCACCAAAATTGTACTTTTGAGCAAATACTTTGTGTATTTGGTTTTGGAAATGTACATGCCATCTTCGGTTTTCTTGATTTGTAATCCAAGGAAGTAGTTTAGTTCTCCCAATCATGCTCATCTCGAATTCTCCTTGCATAAGACTAGCAAATTGCTCACAAAGACAATTGTTAGTAGCACCAAAATAATATCATCAACATATACTTGAACTATTAATTGATTTCTACCTTGTTCTTTTATGAACAAAGTAGTGTCAACTTTACCCCTTGAGAATCCCTTATTAAGAAGAAAAGTACTTAACCTCTCGTACCAAGCTCTCGGAGCTTGTTTGAGGTCATAAAGAGCCTTTTTAAGTTTGAAAACATGATGTGGTGAATCATGACATTCAAACCCGAGAGGTTGTGCAACATACACTTCTTCTTGAATAACACCATTCAAGAAGGCGGATTTAACATTCATTTGGTAAAGCTTAAAATCTCTATAACAAGCATATGCTAATAACATCCTAATGGCCTCAAGCCGTGCTACGGGTGCAAATGTCTCATCAAAATCGATACCTTCTTCTTGGCGGCATCCTTGAGCAACTAATCTAGCCTTGTTTCTAGTGACATTACCTTGATCATCCATCTTGTTACGAAATACCTATTTCGTACCAATAATAGGATGATCATGTGGTTTGGGAACTAACTCCCAAACATCACTTCTCTCAAATTGGTTTAATTCTTCTTGCATAGCCAAGATCCAATTTTCATTACAGAAGTGCATCTTTGACATTTTTAGGCTATATAAGAGAGACAAATGCATTCTCTCTATATTGCCTTCGTGTGGTGATACCCCTATTTAAATCACCTATGACCAACTCGTGTGGGTGAGAAATTTTATGCTGAAATGATCTAGGAAGATTTGAGACATCTCCTCCAACTTCCTCATGATCACATTCCGGAAGTGATGAGCCTTCATCATTCAAATGAATCTCATTTTCCGGAACATGCGATGCATTTTCTACATTTTGTGTATCAACAACTTGAGTATGAGAAATATTACTATTTGACTCACTAAGTTCATGCACACAAGGTGGAGGAGTACCTTCAATAGGTTCTACTCTCAAATCAATGAAGATGTTTCCATTTAGAGGGTCATCAACAATCTCTTGTTGATGAGCAACCATAGGAATATCCTCAAGAATTTCTTCTTGAGGAGTCACATCTTCATTTTCTTCACAATCCTCATTAAGTTTAGGTTTGTCACTAAGTGACTCATTAAACTTAACATGGATTGATTCTTCCACCTTTTGACTCTTTTTGTTGAAAACACGAAATGCTTTACTATTTGAGGCATAACCTAAAAAGATACCTTCATCCGCTTTGTGGTCAAGTTTGTCCAAAGTGTCCTTGGTATTAAGTATGAAACACTTGCAACCAAACACTTTGAAATATCCAATGTTGGAAACTTTATCATTCCAAAGCTCATAAGGTGTCACATTTAGGTTTGGTCTCAAATATACACGATTAATCACATGGCAAGCGGCATTTACCGCTTCGGCCCAAAAATATTTGGGCAAGCCGAACTCATTTAACATTGCTCTACACATTTCTTGTAGAGTTCTATTCTTTCGTTCGGCCACACCATTTTGTTGTGGAGTTCTAGGTGCCGAAAGGTCATGTGGGTATCCTTTGGATTCACAAAACCTTTCGAAATCACCATCAAACTCACCACTGCGATCACTACGAATGGTCTTAATGGTGTCACCCATGTGATTTTCCAATCGTCTACTCAAGTTCATAAATTCACAATATGCATCATTTTTCTTAGCAAGAAACATCACCCATGCATAATGAGTATAGTCATCCACTACCACGAAGGTATAATGTTTACCATCCAAACTTTTTGTCCCAACATCCCCATACAAATCCATAAGAAGCAATTGTAGGGGTTTGGAGGTGGATATATTTGTCTTTGGTTTAAAGCTTGTTTTCATAAGCTTTGCCTTTTGACAAGTGTCACATAAGTCATGGTTTTCGAAACTCATTTTTGGAAGGCCTCGGACTTTATTTTTTTCACAAATGAATTTAAATGTTTTGAAACATACATGTCCAAGACGTCTATGCCATAGTTGCGTCAAATCATTCCTAGCAACTAGGCAAGATACATTTTGAGAAACCAAATCATTGATGCTAAGTTTGTAAATATTTTTGAAACGCAAAGCCTCAAATAAGATAGCATTACCCCTTTTTCACAACACACTTTGTTTTCAAAAACGTTACCTCATAATTAGCATCACATAGTTGACTGACACTTATCAAGTTAAACTTTAGTCCTACAACATAGAAGACATCACTAAGAGAGAAGGAATTGTTACCCACAATACCATATCCTTTGATTTGGCCTTTGCTACCCTCCAAAGTGGACAACTCCTCCATCTTGCATAGTGAGTCTATGGAAGAGACTTTTGTCTCCTGTCATATGGTTGGAACACCCACTGTCCACGACCCATTTGACCTTCTTGTCTTTGCTTTCTCCATTGAGTGCTAGGGCCTACAAATGAACCATATGATATTGGTACCCTTTTTGTTTTGGGTCCTTGAAGGTTAGTTACCTTCATTTCGCCTTTCGGCACCCACACAAGACTCTTGTTATTTTTAGCTCTACATACTCTTTCTACGTGACCTTTTCTATTGCAATAAAAACAAGTAGGAGTATGTTTGTGAGATTGTGTATGCTTGTGCGTTGGCACATTTCGTGAATCCTTTTTAGGAACAACCTTCTTTGAAATCAAAGAAGGTTTTTGTTTCACGACTTGAACCAAAGGTTGAGACACCTTTGGTGTGTTTGCCTTTCCTTTAGGCATGTGACGTTGTTTCTTCAAGGAGGTTTTAGACTCCTTAACGACTTGTGCTTGTTCCTTTTGTTTTCCCTTCTTGGATGCATACATAGCGCTAGGCTTGATTTTAGCTTTCATGATTGGCCTAGATGCATCCTTAACAACCTCTACTTTTTTAGCACTTACCCTTGAGTCATTTTTCTTTTCATCAAGGGCTTGAGCACATGATTTCATCAAATCATGTTTCTCTTGTAGTGCAATCACATGCATGGTCAATAATATGTCATGCTCAAGTTGTAATACAATGTGATTTTCTAACGTGTCATTATATTCATTTAAGCATGCTCTCCTTGTCAAGATCATCATGAACAACACCCGTGAGAGCAAGATCATCATTGTCGCTGTTGTCGCTCTCGGACCCGAAAAGATTGCTCTCCCAATGGGCTAATTCCGCTTGTAAGGCCTTCATCCTTTGGTAGATGACCTTCTTATCCTTGAGTTGCGGATCCTTCACCCGACAATCCTTCATGAAGTGATCAAACTTCCCACACTTGTAGCATTTGTTGTCTTGGTCCTTCACCTTGTCTTTGGAGAATTTTTCTTTGATGAATCTTTTAGCTTCATCTTCATTCTTTCTAGCAAAACGTCGGAATCTTCTAACAAGAAGTCCGACTTTATCGTCCAAGTCCTCCGACTCGCACGCAAGAGCTTTAGATGAGTTGTGGATGGGGTCATTCTTTTCTTGTGCATCAAGATGAATCTCATAAGTGATGAGATTCCCGTATATCTCATCCAAGGTGATGGTCTCCAAGTCCTTGGACTCCTCAATGGTCGTTACTTCGCGTTACATTCTCTTCCTAAACTATTTAGGAAGCAGTGGTTAAGATCCTCTTGTTCAATCTTCTTGCCCACCGCAGTGAGTAAGTTGACAAGCTTGGTATACCTTTGGATAGATTCCTCTATCTTCTCGCCTTTGGAGACATTGAAGTTGTAAAACTGTTTTATAAGTTGTCTCCTTTTGGCCTTTATCACTTGAGATGTTCCTTCATGGATCATCTCTAACTTTGTCCAAGCTTCATGGACGGATTAGACTCCTTGTATTTGAGCTCTCTCATTTGGAGTAAGAGAGCTATTTAAAATAGCAAGAGCTTTGCTATTTATGGCAAACTGTAACTCCTCTTCAGGAGTAGGATCATCAACATCAAAAGGAATAATGGAACCTTTGATACTTCTCTCCAAATGCGATGCCCACAAGAACGTAAATATGTTTCCATTTTGGACTTCCATAGTGGGTAGTTGAGAGGGTCAAACATTGGAACTTTGTCATGGACACTAGAAATAGAAGGGGGGAAGTGTCTCTTACCTCCTTCTTCTTGAGGCATCACCACTGGGGGGAACTAGCATCATCATAAGTAAAGGGATCCATACTCTAAAGATCAAATCTTTCTATTTGAACTCAAATACTCAAGATTTGTGCTCTGATACCAACTGTTAGGTCCCTTAGAACACACTAGAAGGGGGGGTTGAATAGTGTGTTCACCAAGTATGGATATTTTCTTAGATATTTTTTGTTTTTGAGTGCAGCCAATACTTGGGTGTGTTCTTAACAAGAATAAAAACTTTGCGAAAGCGTAAAGAACACAAGGATGTATAGAGGTTAAAGTCAAATGACTCTACTACTCTACCTTCTTGATTTTTCACAAGAAGGATTTTGAAATGGAGATTGTTATTTCAATGGGGAAACAACAATCAAAGAAATAAAAAAATCCAACAACAAACTAGGCTACACGCCTAGACCACAACCAAGAAATCTAACCCCTTGAAGTCTAGCCTCCAAAGATCTTCTTTGCCCTCAAAGAAATCTTGTAGGGAGTATAGTGCACCACAACACTATCAACTAACCCTCCAAGGTCTAGATATCTTAAACAAGAAGCACCCTTGCTCCTTGACCAACAATCTACTTCACCTCTCATAATCTTTACTCACCAAGAAGAATATTCTTCTTCTTCTTCTTACAATAATTATTCTCAACAATAAAGTAAAAAATACACAATGTTTACAACTATTTGAGAGCTTGATCTTTGAGAGAAAACTTGAGAGATTGAAAGTGTAGAAAGTTGTTGAAGAAATGGAAGAAACCCTTGTTTTATCACCCTTGAGATTTTTCTGCCCGTTTTGAAACCCTTGCAGAGCCAATAATGGGTTTTGGCATCTTGTGTTGGTGTGTCCTCTTCATTGGAGATCTCCTCTTGGCTTGTAGCAACATTTTTGGAGAAGTTTCAAAATGGAAGCTAAAAGAGGAAACATGATTTCTTCAGGTATGAGAGAGGACCTGTGAAAATAACACTAAAAGAGGAGGGTACAAAGAGTCAAATAATGTTGGAAAGTAAAGCATAAGACTTTTGTAACGTTAGTCACATGAAGCGCCTAAAGTTCTTAATGAACAGGCGTTCAATGTGATATGGAGCGCTTTATGTGAAAATCAACAGGCGTTCAAAGTCACATAAAGCGCCTTATGTGGGCAACTGAAGACGTTCAAAGTCACATGAAGTGCCTAATCTAAGCCTTCATGCTAGTTCGAAGTAGTTCTGACTTTCATCAAAAGATAGCTTGATATACGTGCCCATTTGGAGGGAAAAGTACTTTTGACTTAGTGATACACTTGAAGCGCCTAATGTAGGCGTTCAAAGTGTACTGCCTTTTTCCAAAACACAAGAAGCGCCTAATGTAGGCGTTCGAAGTGTTCCGGCGTCCAGACACATCACATGAAGCGCCTAACATAGGCGTTCGAAGTGTACTGGATTTCACCAAGGCACATGAAGCACCTAATGTAAGCGTTCGAAGTATACTGACCTCCAAACACTTCATATGAGGCGCCTAATCCGTCGTTTGAAGTACCAATTTGTGCAAATCATCAAAACTTAACATGTTCTAACAGAAGGAAGATCATATGAATGAAAAATAATGAAACCTTGCATGTAAGATGAAGTAGGAAGATAGGTATGTACATTCGGCCATGGGGGGTATTTTAGACAAGATTAATATATGAAGAAGTATGAAGATGATACATGTACTTGGTTAAGGTTTAATGACATGATCCTTGTGCTTAAATGATGAGTTTGTGGTTCCACAACCCTTTGAATGTTCTCGGCCTAGGACACCCTCCAACACCCTTGATTGAACAAAATTAGTTTTGGTAATATTTATGTTTAGTATATTGTGACATGTAGTGGCTAGAAGATTTGTAAGGGACTAAACACAATTGTTTGGAATAAAAGTATTAAATCTTTTTATTTCCAACACTTTGTAATTTTAGAGGGGTTAGTATCATTAGTGGAGAAAATTTTGTAATTTTCGGCCATGGACACTATTATGAACTTAAGGATAGTAAATAATGAAGTATATGGAGTAAAATTAATGAAAGGTAGGTGAATATATATATATATATATATGTATATATATATATATATATATATATATATATATATATATATATATATATTCGACCACTTTGGCTAATTCAAGGGTAATATAGGTACTTTATAAATGGATCTCAAATATGTTGTATAAAAATATATTTTGGAAAAACGTTCTCTTTTAGACTTTGTCAAAATGTTGGTCCTAAGAGCCACTAAGTGTGGTGTAAATTGGATTAAAGATAAGGATATAATAGTTAAGTGTTAACTACATGGAATAATAAAATTTTCGGATTCCATAGGTATACATAAAGGTGAATATGAAACTTAGTTTGTAATGGGATATCCGATGGATTAATATATATACATGGATAGGTACCATACGGAATTTTGTATGGATTGGAATATATTTATATAGTATAGCCGAAATGGAACATATGTGGGGTAAAAATATACATATATGCCAAGGTGTATATATGTGTGTGTGTGTGATATATACATGTGTACTTATATGTATTAATATACATAAGTAAAACCATAGGAAAATGTTGTATAAATTGGAGTATATATGTACATATAACCGAATGTGTCTATATAGGTTAGTATATGCATGTGTATTTGTACTTACAAAATTGGAATGTATATTCATATACCGCATGGACATGGATCATGATGCATGTCATTTATTTCAAAATTTCATTGGTTTTGGACATGGAAAAAATTGCATCTTGCATTGTTTGCGAAATCACGAACCCCACCTCGGATGGAATATGGATATGGACATGGATTGGTCTCCGACCAAATATAGATATGGATTGGTCTCCGACCAAATATGGATATGGACTGATCTCTGATCAGATATGGATTATGGATTTGGACTGGTCACTGACCGATATGGACATGGACATGCATTGCATTGTTATAATGTTGCATCACTCACTGCATCATCATAGACATGGATCGTCATGGAAATTATATAGACGTGGAATATTATGGAATCGCATTATGGACATAGAGTGTCATGGAACATTGTATGGATATGGATTATTATAGAAATGCATCATGGATATGGATTGGATTTGCATATTATTGTATTGATGTTCCATGTACTTAGTTTTGTGATTATGTTAAGTTCATATTTGTGAAAAGAAAACGGTCATGTATCTTCTTATGTTATAAATTATTTGATTACCCAGTCTTTGCATGTTTGATCCCATGACGGGTTTAAGAGGTTATTTTGATGGACGATTTGTGTTATCGCTTAAACTTGTTTAAATAATTTGCAGAGAGCAGGAACATGGATGCAGTATACTTAAAGGACGAGCCAGAGTTAGGCTATCCCTGATATGGAGACGTAGGCAGCCGGACCTTGCACTTAGATGTTTTATCTTTGATGGTTATGTATTATAGACTCATTTTGGTACTTTAGTATTTCGTATGGATTATGTATTCCGGACTGTATTTATGGACATTGGGATGATGTTGTAAATGTTTAAGTTATTGCTTTCGCTATATCAGTCCAAGATTTATGTTGTTATGTGTATTCGATTGGTATTGACGCCTTGTGCTTCTCTTAGTAGAGTATGGGGGGTGTGCCATTCCGATATCATAGTCTCGGACGGAGCGCTACAGGTGGTATCAGAGTCTTAGGCTCTAGATCCACGGCGGAATCATAATTTAAACAAAGATCTTAGAATTAAGTGATGATCTTGGACATAAGAGATTATTTTAGACAAAATACCAGCCTTAGATAAATCAGAATAGAACGGAATTAGGGTGCATGTACACATAGTGAAATATACACTTATTTTGCCAAAGGAAATGATATATTTTTTTGCCTAAGGAAAAGATATCTTTATTCTACCTAAGGAAATATATACTTATTTATCCTAAGTGTTTACCGAAAAATAATAAAACCATCCTTTAGAGTTAGGAAAACAATGGGCTTAAGATTTTGTTGTAATGATAACTATTTTGACTAATATGTATGTTTACAATAGGATGCCTCCCTTGACACATGGTCGTGCAACTAGAGTTAGCGTGCGGAGATGCCACCCCGTGAAGAGACGCCATTGGTGCAGGCCCCACAGCCTCACGACTATGTAATATCACCACCACCAAGACCCGCTCAGGGAGGTCTTCTATTTAGGACATGTATAGCACCACTAGAAGGGGGGTTGAATAGTGAGTGCGGAAAATTCGGTTTTTAAAAACTTTTTGGACCAAATAACTCACTTCTGAAAACAGTTTCTGTTTTCAGATCCTGATTTTATTTATCTAGATGACCTGGTTGTAGACCTAAAAAATTATAAAATTTGGTGAAGATATGCTCTCAAATGTTATGAGTGTCTCACAAAAATTTCAGATTAAAACTCCAAGCCTAACCCCTTGAAAACATTTTTTGTACAGATTGTGTCAATCTGCCAGAAACTATACTCCGAAATGAGAAATTATTCCTATTAATTGGAAACTCCAAATAACCTGAACATTTTATGGTATGACCCTAACAATGTATATTTTAATGGTTTTTAAAACAGTTTTTTAAAATTCCCATGGTAAGTATGTCAACTACGTTGATGTTCTCAACCTTTGCAAATCTGAGAATCAGACTGCACTAGTCTCAGAACTATTAACGTTTGACTAACTTATACTTATCAAAATATAATGAAACTTATACCAAATGAATTCTATGACATGTGGCTATGTTTCTGCAAAATTTTGTGATTTTTGAAAATGTTTGCTATTTTTCCCGTGAGTATGAAAACAATGCAGTAAACTATAAACTGAAAGCAGAAGTGCTGAAAGTACATAACACCCAGATTTTTATACTGGTTCGGTTTAAAACAACCTACTCCACTCTTCGAAGACACCTTCCTCGGTATCCACTAATCACAAATGACACCTTGACGTAAGGGTGACTGGAGTTAAACACCAACTTCACCCTTTTACAATCAAACAAACAAACACAACAACACGAACACCACAACTGATCAAATGAAGGCTTGATCACACCTTGATCAACCTTTTACACGAGATGAACATATGTGGATGGTTTACACAAAGTCTATATAGAATATGGAAGATATGTATGATAGGCTTAAGGCTAAAAGCAAGAGAAAAGAATGGGAGAAGAAGAGAGTATCATTGCTTTGAACTTGTAAGAAGATGCACTTTGATTAGCCTTGTCTTGCACCATCTTGGCCCTTTTTATAGTGTTTGGCCGCCCCCTATGGTTTGTTTTCTTCCTTGCTAATTGTCTTGAATACCATTGAAAGATTGCTTTGTATAGATGGTGACACAACCTTGCTTACTTTGTGCAATATGATTGGAGGAATGACTTGTCTTTGCCTAGTTGTCACTTATTGATAGGCCATTGCTTATCCATCTTGCCACTCCATCAATGAGCTGAAAATTCCCCTTAAAAATCTAAACACGTGCTTAAAATCAAGGCGGTTAATTTCCAATTAATCATGATATGGTCCTCTTTAAATTTTGGTATAAAATTGAAGACACAAAGATGCAAAAATCAGCCATCTCCAAAACATGTGCTGAAATTTCAGCATATGTTGTATTTTAAATTGTTTCCTTGTGTGTTGCCCTCTTCAATGTCATGAACCATGTGTGACTTATTCTCCATCAATTAAAGTGTCAAATAAGCTCCACTTAGGCTCCAAGAAAGCTGAATTAGGCATGTGACATTCATGCACATGTGCTGAATTCTATTTTGGTAAACTTTGTTACATAATGATGCGCAATCTTCACACACATGGTAAATTGTAATCAGCCTTGAATTGATTTTTCCCAGAACACTCTAATATGTCGTGAACATGTAAAAAGTGTCTAGATACATGTGACATCAAGGCCAAAACATTTTCATGTATGTCTTAGTGTAGAAAACCGAATTTTTTGACTTTCGTCGATTACACGATTTTTCTCCGATTAAACTCAAACTTCTTAGACATGTAATATATATTATGTCACACATAATATACCTAAAATAAAGTGTATTTTCAGCTCCTATGGCTGATGTTCAAAAAGCCATGTGCCTTAAAAAATGAGTTTGAATTTTCCACAAATTAAGACTAAATTGTGGGTGATTGATGTGTATAAACTTGGCATGACTTTGGGCTGAATATGACATGCGAAATTTCTGAGCATTTTAAGTGTATGTGGGCTGGCCATCTTTATATGGTAAGTACGTAACATGTCAGTAAAAGTTCGGTAGTCACCCGATGCGACAATACTCAAAATTTCTTTTTTAATACATAATACAATACTCAAAATTTCTTTTTAATAGTAGAATAAGATTTTTGGGTATCCTTCCAATGACCAGAAGTATATTGAACTATAGACTCTTTTCCATTTTGTAATTATTTTAATATTCCACCATATCCAATATCTGATGCATCTGTTTCAACTATTTTAAATAGATTCGGATCTGCTATATGTAAGTAGGGTATATCAGATACTAAACTTTTTATTTTCTGAAAAACTGAAGTATGTTCTTCAGTCCATATTGGTGGATTTTTCTTTAATTTATTATGTAATGGTTTTACTATATTATGATATTTGGAATAAAATCAAAAACATAATTTAAAGATCCAAGAAATCGTTGTAGTTGATTTTATATATATATATATATATATATATATATATATATATATATATATATATATTATAAAGCAAACTTTTATTAAAGAACTCACTTATGGTGGAGTAAACCATATTACATCGAATGAAAAGTCGTCATAGGAAAAAAGCGAATGAAGAATTCTAGTATACGTAACCTCCAGTTATATATGATATGCCGCATTAAAACCTTGTCAAGTAAAACCACCCTTGTGGATAAAACCTTGACGAAGGAAAAAGCGTACATATTTATATGACTAAAAGGTTGATGTAAGAACAAATACACTAACGAAGAATTGAAAGTGAATAAATGTAATAACACAGCCATAAACACGTGCGACTCCTCGCTGTAGATGTCGTTGCACACGTCAGCAAGCACCCGATGAATCATGCATGGTACCGTCAGCGTCCACCATTCCAGTTTGAAGATAGTTCCTCGCACACAAATGAGATCATTGAGTATGACTACCATAATTGTCCCTATGGATAATATTTGGAGTAAGATAGAACCATACCCAAGTTGCCTATAGTCAAATGACCATAGGCAACCTCCGTGTAAGATTGCAGTAGTGTTTGATTCCATGATGTATGGATGATTCGTTGTAGCCATGTCTCAGAGTGAAAGGAAAAAGAACAATGTTATCCACAGACACATGAAGAATGATTACGAAAATGATGTATGAGCATAGAAAGCATAAAGTTATATAGACATACCAAGGCTGCCTATACCAATTGTTGGTATAAAAGCAACCTCAAATATTGATCGCCTGTCCATCATATCCAAAAATTAGGTAGAGTGACATCCATACGCAAGGAACCACGCACATCACAAGGCAATGAAGCTTCTGTGGAATAGATTGTTAGTACGCCAACATTATATATAACACGTAAAGCATTTTTATCACGTGCATATATCAAGTAACACTTATTTCATGCATTTCGTAAACACGTAACATTTAAATCATGCATTTTCAAATCACTCAAACCCCAATTTCTCAACATTCCACAGGCCTCCATAGACGCTCTTGTACAGATTGGACAAGCGGTGGGAAATAATCATTCGGTGACCCTACCAGCAGTATCTTCACCTGCCCCACAGCTGCAGCCCAATACTCGTTTTTATTATGCAGAGATGAAGATATCTCAGGTTTCGACTATTGCGGGAGGATCTAACCCTAACGAGGCAGAGAGGTGGCTTGATGAGATCAAGAATAACTTTGAGTTGATTCAGGTGCCAGAGGAGGTAAAGGCACGAGTGGTTCGACTGTTTCTCATTGGAGAAGCAAATCAGTTGTTGAAGACCAATCTTCCGAGGAATGTGTATTTGGCAGCAGCTCAGGCACATTGAGCCCTGAAGAAAAGAAGATGTAGGTTTTCTAGTATATGCCTTTAGTACCAAGCAGAAGATGCCCTCAATCTACAAAGTGCCAGTGATAAGAGAATTTTAAGATGTATTTCCTAACGACTTACCAGGTCTACATCCAGATCGAGAAGTGAAATTTGAAATTAATGTCGTTTCGGGAGTAGAGCCCATTTCTAAAACACCGTGCCGAATGGCCCCGCAGAGTTAAAAGAATTGAAGGCGCAGTTGTAGGAGTTGTTTGACAAGAAGTTCATACGTCCCAATGTCTCTCTGTGGGAAGCATATGTTCTATTCATGAAAAAAAGACGGCAGCATGCGATTATGTATTGATTACCAGGAGTTGAATAAAATCACAATAAAAAACAAGTACCTACTGCCAAGAATTGATGGTTTGTTCGATCAACTGTGAGTATGTATTTTCTTTTATCCAATTTCGTCAGTAACACCCATAGACGTAAATGTAAATTATAAACATGTATGTAGGATGCCATAGTATTTAGTAAAGTGGATCTTCGTTCCGGATATCATCAGCTGAAGGTCAAGACGACTGATGTCTATAAGACTGCTTTCTGTACCAGATATGGTCATTATGAGTTCTTAGTGATGCCATTCAGACTGACCAACGCCCCTGCTGCATTCATAGATCTGATGAACTCTGCTTTCGGAGCAGTTGGATAGTATGTGGTGGTATACATAGATGACATCCTGATTTATTCGCCAGATGAGGAAGCCCATGCAGAACATCTGAGAACAGGGCTGAGTATATTACCAGAGAAGAAATTGTACGCCAAATTCAGTAAATGCGAGTTCTGGTTATAGAGTGTGACATTCTTAGGCCACGTAATTTCAGAGGAGGGTATACCGCTGGATCCTAAGAAGATTGAGGCAGTCACAGAATGGCTGAGACCTGCGAATGTCACGGAGGTGAGGAGCTTCTTGGGACTTGCAGGATATTATCGGAGATTCATCGAAGGATTCTCCAAGACTATGGTTCCATTGACCAGATTCTCCAGGACTGTGGTTCCTGGACCTTGCACTTAGATTTTTTATCTTTGATGGTTATCTATTATGGACCCATTTTGGGACTTTGGTGTTTTGTATGTATTAGGTATTCCGGACTATATTTATGGACATTCGGATGATGTTGTAAATGTTTAAGTTATTTTGTTTTTGCTATATCAGTCCAAGTTTTATGTTGTGATGTGTATTCGATTGGTATCGACACCTTGTACATCTCTTAGTAAGTATGGTGAGTGTGATGTTCCGAGATCATAGTCTCTGCCGAGGCGCTACAAAATTAATGCCATCTTGGCCAAGATATGATCTTTCCTTGCTTTGAATATTTTCTCCTTAAGATTGCCTTGTAGCGTTATCAAGAACGATGAAACCGCCCCTGAGCCGTGTGTAGTTTGATTTGGATTGAACGATATCCTCCAAATTGAAGCTTCTAGGCTAGCCCATAATAACTTCCTTCTCCTTTGGGGTGTGTCTTCAAAGTGAAAGATTCGATTCCCCTACAACATTTGCTAAAGTATAGAATGTAACCTTAATCAAGAACGCAAGAATCCACTTACAAATTTGGATGTCAAAGTGACTCAAATCAAAAATTTGATATTATTATTGAACACTAATGAATAATGACTACAAGGGGGTTTATATAGGGAAAAAACCTAAGTTAGATAGGAAAATACAAGAGTCCTACTTGAACTACAATTCTACAAAATTGTAAGACTTTACTTGCAACTTCCGGACCTTCCAGAAGCCTATTTTGATAACTTCGTCTTCTCTGTGTTGTAGATAAAGATATAAGACTTCCATGTCATCTTAAATTACCTCAATCCGACATTTTTTATGCATGAGATATGGCCAAAAAACCGCCGAGGAGTCATCTATGGAAGTCCTAAAAACTAGCCTAAAAACTAGGAGTTTCTTTAATTTCGAAAATCCACTTACCACAACTTTATACATGATTTAAACATCATAAACTACTCTAAAAACTTCTAAAATGACTCCAAAATATAATAAACAAATTGTAGAAGCCATATAGGCTGAAAACAAGGTCATGTAAGAACCATAACACGTGAAACCGTGTGAGTATATTAGCGTGACCAAGTCGTGCTCTGTTTCTTGTTAATGGACCTTGAAAATCATCATTTGAACACCATAGACAAGCTTCCTACCTCTCCAACCTACTTCACATCCTCTTTATGTGTTTTGGCTCCTTTGACCTCATTAACATCCCACCACAGTGACTGAAATAACAAGTTTCTTAGAATTTGCTGGCTACTGCATAAATTTTGTTGAAAGTTTCTTGGTTTGAAATCATGGAAAATAGGAAAGTTGTTGGATTATAAGTGCGTTTGTTGATTTCCATGAGCTAAATGTGCAAAAGATTTCAAAGAAATTGAAAATAAAAAGTCACGTTTTCAGAATGCAGTCACCAAACATAGAAATGATTTGACCGAACGTCCAGTCAACCCACAGAAAATTTCTGTCTAACTCATCGAACACATCACCAAACTCAGGATTTAAGTTCGGCGACTCAAGTAACCAAACGTAGATATGGCCATCTTTGAATGTTTGATTACGTAAATTCAAAATTTAAATTTAATCAAAAAAACAAAATCAAAGTTTCGCCAAACTCAGGACCAAATTCGAAAGTATGAGTTTGCCAATTGGATTATACAAACGTTCGGTGATGAGTTTGGTGACAAAACATAGAGTTCCAAAAGAAGTGACCGACCTGAGGACAAAACTCAGATGTGAGTTCAGTTGGACCATGCACCTACAATAAACACCACTAGAGGGGGGAGTGAATAGTGGTTAGCGTAAATTAGACTACTACCCTTAATTAAAAACCTCTTTGAAATCAGAATCTGAGACTACCTTAGATTCAGAACCTGTTTTTGAAAAACTCAAAATTCCTTGTACACAACTCCAAAAATTATGAAACTTTTCAGATTTTAACTTCAGTGTGTTAAAAAGACTCTGTCCAAAATCAGACAAAAATAAGATTGTTTGGCCCTTCAAACAAATAAAAAGATTCAGATGGTCAATCTAGACAGAATCGGACAGAATGTTGTTGATATCGAAAAACATGTTTCTCTCTGAATACTCAACCAAAAAGGTTGATCTTTATATCAAAACACTCCTTAGGATGTGCAGTTGATATTTCCAAAAGACCCTGACCTTAAACAATTCTTGATTAATACAGATTTCAAGTTTTCTCAAAACTGGTCAGGTTGCAGCCAGAATGGAGCAGTTATCTTTTAAAGACTGAAAGACTAACATTCCCTCGCTCAAATCAAGTGATTCTTGTTGCAAAGTATAACTCCATCAAAAATCACGAATTTTGAAAGTGTTTAGCTATTTTTTCAAATCATGAGAAATTGTGTGAAAACTGCACTAAAAACGGGCAGAAAACAGAAAGGTAGAAACAAGACAAGAACACCGAGAATTTATCCTGGTTCGGTCAATGTGACCTACTCCAGTCTCAAGGAACACCTTTCCTTGGATTTCACTATGAAATAAATCACCTTACAACAAGAACCAAGCTTGATCCTTGGGTTATACACCAACCTATTCAAGGACTTGGATGAACACCTTCTATGCAATACTTAGTTGCAACACCTCTACCACCTATTGATGTAGCCTTATAGAATTGGCTAATCAATCTTACAAATGAAGCTCAAGAGGCTTGTAGCTCAACAAATACAACAAGAACACCTTTGCTACAAAGAATGGAACAAGAACAACAACAAGAAGATGATAGCTAGACAATTCAACAAATGCTTTCAAGTGAGCTTCAAGTGTGTTTCATCTTCTTCACCATTGCCTCTTATTTATAGTGTTAATTGAGCCTTAGAGATAAGAATGCACATGTGTCACCATCTTTATCATCAAGTCCAAGTGTCTTCTCATCATTGGTTGGCATTGTACACTTGGCAAAATGAGACAACATAATTAGTCCACCTTGGCATCACTTTGTTGGGCAAAAATTACACCTTGGATAGTCTTGATTATCCTTTGCCAAATGAAGATAATAAGAGAAGATAATGCCACCAAAATACCTCAACTTATTGGATTGAAAATAGGCATGTGGTCATTGACAATTTCAAACTCAAAAATCAGCTCCAAGGTGCCTTAGTAGCCATTGGCTACATTTAAACTTTCCTAGTTGGCAACTTTTGCCAACTAGCTCTTTTTTGGTTGATCCACTTATCACCAATTCATAAAATGAATTACACATCACCTCCACCTGAATATATACGTTTTTGAGCATATATAGAAGTATATCTACTCAGATTTTTGAAGAAGAAATCACCAAATAATAATTGACAAGATTATGTCAATATGTAACACCAAAATTCCAACTACTTCTGATTGTACATAGTGATCATTCCACACCTTTAATAACTTTGATACCTCTGTATAATGATGATAAATATGCTCTCATAACATATATAAGAGGGTCTTCAAGACAGAAATAGAATGTGACATCACAACTCGTCACATATCCCGTTATAGTCAATAATATCATCATTTGAGAGAATAAGATAAAGAACCACCAAATAATCTTCAAGATAATAATAACTCAACTCCAGAATGAAGATAATAATATGCTCAAGGGATTCCTTGAGTGAAAATACCAAAAACATCTTCAGGGGTAAAATGACCAAAATGCCCCTGGTGAGAGAAAACTCCAGAAATAACCCCGATGGTCAGAAATAATCATAATATTACCTTTGTCATGATAAATAAGATGAGAAGAAGTCCTTGATATATATCCACCATATCATGTTCCTACAAAACTCAAAATACCAATTTTGCCCTTTTTGGTAAGTTGTAAAAACTTCCAAGGCACATTAGTTACAATACATATAAAATCACCAAAAACACATAATATTCACATAATGAACATGTATAAATCATATAAAAATAAAAACAACTATTTTATCACATTTGAGAAAAATATTTCTAAAAACCCTAGACATCGATCGATCGAAGTGGATCAAGTTGAGAGATCGATGTCTCACCATAAGTTTCAGAGTTTGTCTTTGACCTACATCGATCGATCGAAGTGAGGGTTCGATGTACATCGATCGATCGATGTGTCTCAGGTTTAGAGATCGATGTCTCACAATAAGATCTTAAACTTTCACTGCCTTACATGGATCGATCGATGTGAGAGATCGAAGTACATCGATCGATAGAAGTGCAACAACTGAGAGATCAATGTCAATTTTTTAACTTTTTCATCGAACAGTTGGTGACTGAGTTTGAAGAACTAGAACCAATCGTTGTAACATGTTTTTCAAACTACAAAAGGCTGATCTCTCTTCTATCTGTCCCAAATTGATTGTTCATTTATTGTGAATGTCTATAATGCTATTTTGAGTGTTTTCACATCCTAGAAGCATCTAGGCTGCAACTCTTCACCTATAATAGAGAAAAGATTTGTTGGAGACTATTTGAATTGTGAAAAAGCAATTACACAAAAGAAGAAATTATACGTTTTCATCCTCTTCAAGCTCCAGCCCCATTGATATCAAAAGCTCTCAAAATACAAAAGTGATAAAGCTCATAAAGCTCTTGATGCTTGTTTTCATTGTTTTATTGGGAGAGTATTGAATTCTAACAAAAGAAACTAAAAATATTTGATCTCTTTCTTGTGATTTAGACTTGTTTTGAAAATGCCATTCACCTCTTCTCCTAGAATGCATTTGGTGAGGTAGAACTTTGTTGAAGTTGTGAAGAAGCAAGTAGGAAAGCTCAAAGGCTCTTGCTTGTGGTTGTTGTAGTAGTTGATGTTGCACAAGTTTTGTTGCAACAGGTTTTGTAGTAATTGTTGTTGTTGTTCTTGTTCATTGTTAAATATAATAAGAAAGTTGTTGAAAAACCACTCTGGAAATAAAGTGGTAGTGGAGTAGAATCAAGGAGTTTCGAACCATTATAAATTATGTGTCTATAATTCATTATCTCTCATCTTTTTTTATTATTATTCTTGGTAAGCATTGAGTGTTGGTGCGAGCTAAATCAAGAAAAATCAAAAATTTCCCAACACTATATTCATCCACCTAGAATGATTGTTACGGACCTAACTTTAGTTTTTGTTTTTTTTTGCGTAACTATAGGTGTACACCAGCAACTACAAACATATGGAGCAAAAGAGTAAGAAAAAAATAGTATCTACAGATACATGTTGATAATTGATGAGACCAAAAATGCTCACCGGGTGGATCAGAGATGACCCGAGTTGTGTGCCGTTAAATCTCCGTCTATGGAATCTGAGAAGAAAAAGAAAACGTTAGAGGTCCCAGGGCGCTGCCTCCGGGAAAACCCTCCGACGCTTAAATCAGTTATGGGTGTTTGAAGTAGGCAATTTATGCTGGAATAAAGGTTTATATGAAACCTGTAATAATATCTCAATGAGTATTAGGCTCTTTAAGTGTTGGCCGAGATGGAGTTCTTAGAAGAAGGCTCCAGAAGTTGTTCCAAAAATTAGATCCTTTTCCCCGTCTGGATTGGGGTGTATTTATGCACAAAATAGAGGAGGTCTGCCCCTCTGCTTGATGATGGGATTGTGACCTGTCTGAGATAGCTGTCTTGTCTGTTGCTGAGCCGCAATATGATGGGACAAGGGCCTGCGATTGCAGCTGTGTCAGTGGCAGACTCTATGATACGTAGGCCGGCCTGCCATGATGACCTTGTACTAATCCAGTCGATGCTTGACATCTGGAAACTATTCTGCACAAATGCCTTGGTGGGTCCCAGATGCCATGAATAATATCTTCTTCTGATCTTATCCGAGTGATTCTAAGTGTTTATGAGAGCGATGCCGAGATTAGAACTCGGTGCTAACATAAAGCCGAGGCCGAAGTTAATCCGAGGCCGAGCTAAATATATTTCCTGTAGAAGTACCCTATTGACTCCTTTTATTTGCTGAGGTTGACTAGGGCGGATGCTTCGACTAAAGCATAACTGAGCCAAGGTGCAATATGCTGAGCCGAGGTGCAGTATGCCAAACTGCCCTTGTAGGACTTCATTTCTAACCATTCCTAGTCATGTTTGAACAAGTGCCGACCTGACTCAGGCATGCGGCCGAGCTGACAAAAGGTTATAGTTGAATTCGTCTTAGCCACATTAATAAACTTGCTTCAGCTAGTGTAAGATGGCCGAGCAGAATAACATTCCTGCCGAGTTGCAGGAGTTGTCTCAAAACTTATTTTGTCGTTGACTATTTGTTGACTAACTGATGACTTTGTCTTTTCTGAGCAGGTCAGATTTTGGTTCATCATTTGCCCCCAGATTAGTTTGGCCGAGCTGCCCAGGAAGGGCAGACTAATCGAATCAGAGCCTTTAATGAGTTGTCCTTTCAAGTGTGACGTGTCTGCCTCCGATTGAGCTGTTCTGTGCATTTACTGTTTGCACAGAATACGAGGCGTCAGTTACGCACCTTTTCATTTTCGACGGTTACAGAGATCGAGAGCGGAAGCATCGAGGTGACCCTTGAGATGCCGAGATGAAGGCCTATAAATAGGGCCTTTAGAATTACAATTTGCTTCTTCTGCTTTTTGCTCTCTCGTACTCTTCTTCTCCGGCATCATTCTTCCAGTTTCCTCCGGCGACCCCAGTTTTCTCCGAACTTCTCAGTCTTCTCCGACCTTCTTCGTTCTTTTTCTTCAACTCTTCCTCTATGTAAGTCTTCTTTTCTTTACTTTTCATCATGTCTGCTTCTCCTTCTCACGATTCCAAGAATTTCTCTGAGGGCGCTTCTTATACCGCCAGTGGTGGAGTGAATTCTAACTCTCCATCTCTGTCTGGGAGGACGGTCTCTGCTGATGACTGTCCGATAAGTAATCTGCGCCGGACCACTGGTGACACTGCTCAGTCCAGCAAAGCTATCACAGTGGTTGACTCCTCGCATGAGCAAGCAGGGACTGCTCCTGTTCCGGCATTTGTAAATCCCTCCATTCTGCAGAGGGCTCCATCCTTGTTACGGGGGTCCTTGAAAGAGGTCTGCCTTCTGCTTTTGTTCAAGAATCTTTTTGTTCTTTGTCCGAGGCTGACCTGAGTCAGATCTGTAAAACCTACAGAATTGACCAGGATCGGTTCGGACCGCTTCTGCCTCTACCTGGTCAGACTGCTTACGATCCTCCAAAGGATTATGAAGCAGTCTACGAGGACTACTTTAAGTCGGGGTTCAGCCTTCCCATTCCTGAACCCCTTGTTCGAATTCTTCGTGCTTATGGTCTTAGAATTCCTCAAATTCAGCCAAATGGCTTGAAACTCATTCTTTGCTACCTCCTCTTTCTTAGAGTAGCTGAGTCTCCTTTTAACACACATGTTTTTAGAGCCCTTTTTGCTTGTCGGGCTTCACATAGCTGGTACTATTTCAGCAAGCGAGCCTCTAACAACGATTTTCCTTTCGCTGTTAATATTCCTACCTTTACCAAGAACTGGAAAGGTAAATTCTTCTATGTCAAGAAGGCTGAGCTGCCGAAGAGAAACATCTGGAAGTCTGGCAAGGCAGACAACCTGAAGCCGAGCCCAGATTACTGTAATGAAGCATCCAGACTTTGGAGTCTACCCATCATAATTGACTGGCAGAAGGTGGATTACAACATTCTGATGGCGGCTGACCTGAGCCATTCGACTGTGGGTCAGAATTATCTACCCATTTCTCCTGATAATATGATCATTGTCAGAGGTTGGTCTTGATACACTTTAAATTCTGTATTTTTTCTAACTTCCAGTTAATAACTGCTTCACTCTTGATGCAGGCTCAATGGCTTCTGGCAATACCGACCATGCTACTAGAACGGCCGAGGCGGCGGCCAAGAAAAGAGCTCGTAAGGCCAGACGAGTTGTAGCACTTTCTGCTGGGGAACCTCTGTGCTAGCTCTGCCCCCACCTGTTCCTGTGGCCGAGCATATGCAAGAAGAGCCCCGGCCAGGTAATTGAGATTTCTTAAACCCAAATCTTTCACTTGATCGTGACTTGATTCTAACTCATTTGACGTTTCTTGCAGCCCTGCCAATTGTAATTCAGGATGATGAGCATGAGGCTGAAACCCAACCTCAGGCCTCAGCCGAACCTGAAGAGATGGCAGTAGCTGGTGAAGGCTCGAGCCTTCGCCCAAGAAAAAGGCAACATGGCGAAGGATCATCTAGTGACCGAGATGCGGGACCGTCTTGACCCTTAGAAGCGGCTCCATCTGAGCCAACTGAGGAAGTCCTGCCTCAGCCAGCTGAGACACATGACCCAATTCTAATTGGGTTTTCAGAAAACGACTCTGATGTGGACCCGACCATAGCCAAGAAATTAAATAAAGTGGTTGTTCTGCCCCGGGATCATCAGAAGTTTGTAGCAGAGAGCCAAACTAACTCAAAGAATCGACACTCTGCAAGCTGAGGTTTCTACATTCCAACAAAGGGCAGAGAATGCTGAGATGAAGATGGCCACTTCCAACTCCAAGGTGGATGAATTGGAACACAAAGTGGCCGACCTGGAGTTGGCTTCCACCCAATCTCT
>AP025064.1:20078697-20181783 GCA_036186865.1 Eustoma russellianum | reverse complement strand
GTTGGAACACAAAGTGGCCGACCTGGAGTTGGCTTCCACCCAATCTCTGACTGAGATTGAAGCCTTGAAGAAGGACAAGGCTGAACTGTTGCAACGGAGCAATAATTTTGAAGAGCAGTTGGATCAACTGCGTCAACAATTAGCTGAGGCTGAGGTCAGAGCAGTTGCTGATTTTAAGAGATCCCAATTGTTTGAAGAAAACATGATTCTGCTGCAGAGTTCAGCTATGGAGGTCGGCCAAACAAAGGCCATCGACGTCTGCTCAGAGATTCATCCAGAGTTGAACAAATGCTATCGACGTCTGCTCAGAGATTCATCCTCGTCTAGCTGAACTGTATAATTCAACTGCTGTCCAAGAATTCAACACTCAGTTCCAGCAATTCTTGGAGGGAGCTGATTTGAGGGAAGACGAAGACTAGTCTTAAGATCTTCCTTGTAACATTGCTGAGCAGACATTAATGTATTATGTACTTCAAATTTCTTTATCAATGAAAACATTTTCTAAGTCTTTGCCACTTGTAGCCTTCTTTCTGTTTTGCTCTTTGATTTCAGATTTTCTGCTAAGTCTTTACTTTCCAAACTTATTGCTGTCGAGATCCAATGTCGGCCTTGGCAAACTTAATTAGTTGAAAATAAACTAAGTCACCAAGCTATAGAATAAACATGTTATTCTGCCGAGCTGAGCCAAGAATTGGCTAAGAATGAATCTTGCTCAGTAATTGTCTGTCTTTAGTCCGACCTAGCCCAGACATTTAGGCTGAGATAAGATCTTTTGGCCCAAGTTTTCCTTGTAGCGGCCGAGATGTTATGACAGCCATTTTTTGAACTGAACTTTTGTAGACCGATCTGGACTCTAAGATCTAATCTGCTGCATACTCCTTGGATTCTTCCAAGTATTTGAACTGACTTAATTAGTCTTTGAGCTGAGTAGATCATTTAGATCTTTTGATCTGATGTGACCTCTCGGGTCATTCTCAAAAGTGCGAGATGTGAAACCTGTCATGCTCTTGTGAAACCTGTCACATTCTTGCCGAGATGTGAAACCTGTCACATTCGGAGTTCCCTTAAAACCATTAGGTAGAGAACAAAGATGACCTCCTGGGCCATTATTCAGAAGTGCGAAACCTGTCGCATTCTTTCCGAGATGTGAAACCTGTCATATTCGGAGTTCCCTTAAACCATTAGGCAGAGAACATATAGTTGAACCCCCAACATTAGAGGGCATTTTATCTCAGCCTGGATGATGAAGTCAGCCCGGCAAAAATATATACTAATCTTCACAAGGCCGAGCTGAGCTGGACCAGAGAATTAATTAAAGATAGGCCCTTTAGATAATATAAGGTCGAGCTGGGGAATATCTCTGCCCCCATTAATAGATCTTCCAGGCATTTTTACTGCCAATTAGAAGGTACCTAGCTGAGCCGTATAGGATACTTGAATAAGATATGATGGGGACTTCTTATCCCATTTGTCGAGAAAAACCCTGCTTAATATCTGGACAACTTTCTTGCAAATAGCAAATTTGTAATATTAAAAATCGATGTATTTAAAGCATATTTACGTACATGAGAATTTTGGATCCATTCTAGAAAGATGAATCATAATTCTTTTGTGGGCCTATGCTTTTAGGTCAGCCGTATACTTTCGGAGACCCGCAATCTCTGCCCATCCGAATCTGAATCCTCATCTTTTGGCGACCTATGTTGATGCTTAGGTCGACAGCTTTCATCTGGAGGAGAGCTGCCAAAATCCAACCTGTTATGCAGCCTTGACCTCGGATTGTAAAACCGTTGTAGGTGGCCGAGCTTGATTAGTCACCCAATCTCCTGGCCGAGCTGCCTACAGTCTTCTGTATCACCCAATATCATGATGATAAAGGCAGTACAGCTGATGATTCCTTTTGTGGATTGGTCCTGTAAGGGGCTGGGCTTTCCTGCTAGATTTTTCTTCCTCATATAGGAGAGGATATGAGCTTTTGAAGCCAGCAGAGAGCTTCTTTCTTTTCCTCGGCCTCCCAACCGAATCTTGACAGAACGCCTCTCTTGCAGCAGAGCTCTGCCTTTATTGTCAACTTCTCTGCCATGTTTGAATGGCAATAGCGTCTTTTGTGCGCGTTTTAAGCACTGGTGGCTAGACCTTTGTCCTGGACGCCTAGCCTCATTCATGAATCCACTCTGATGCTCAGTGTGATACTCCGGCCGAGTTGGAGAGTACTCATGATGTTCCTTTTGCAGAGGAGTATTAATGGGATGGAATCCACTGGATCCCGCCACGGGGGCTTTTCCCTTCATCTCTTTCATCACAACGTGAAATACATCAGGATTCTGAGCCACATAGCGAATGGCTCGCATATGTTCCTCATATGAGAGGGCAGCAGCGGGAGTAGAGGTTTCTGCCAACTCCGGAGAACTCTGTTCTGTTTGTTGTTGAAGAAGTCGCTGACGTCTTCTAGGGGTCATAGGTCGCTTGGATCCTTTTCCATCCTTTTTATCCATCCTTCCAACGATGGACTGGTAGGAAAAATACCAAGAAAACCCTTGAAAGGTTGTTTTAAGGAATACGAAGGCAAGCTGCCCTCCTTCTAGCGCCAAATGATGAGACCAGAAATGCTCACCGGGTAGATCAGAGATGACCCGAGTTGTGAGCCGTTAACTCTCCGTCTATGGAACCTGAGAAGGAAGAGAAAACGTTAGAGGTCTGACGCTTAAGTCAGTTATGGTGTTTGGAGTAGGCAATTTATGCTGGAATAAAGGTTTAGATGAAACCTGTAATAATATCTCAATGAGTATTAGGTTCTTTAAGTGTTGGCCGAGATGGAGTTCTTAGAAGAAGGCTCCAAAAGTTGTTCCAAAAATTGGATCCTTTTCCCCGTCTGGATTGGGGTGTATTTATGCACAAAATGGAGGAGGTCTGCCCCTCTGCCCAATGATGGGATTGTGACCTGTCTGAGATAGCTGTCTTGTCTGTTGCAGAGCCGCAGTATGATGGGACAAGCGCCTGCAATTGCAGATGTGTCAGTGGCTGACTCTATGTTACGTAGGTCGGCCTGCCATGATGACCTTGTACTAATCCAGTCGATGCTTGACACCTGGAAAGTATTCTGCACAAATGCCTTGGTGGTTCCCAGATGCATGAATAATATCTTCTTCTGATTTTATCCGAGTGATTCTAAGTGTTTATGAGAGCAATGCCGAGATTAGAACTCGGTGCTAACATAAAGCCGAGGCCGAAATTAATCCGAGGCCGAGCTAAATATATTTCCTTTAGAAGTACCCTGTTGACTCCTTTTATTTGCTGAGGTTTGACCGGGGCGGATGCTTCGACTAAAGCATAACTGAGCCGAGGTGCAATATGCCGAGCCAAGGTGCAGTATGCCAAACTGCCCTTGTAGGATTTCATTTCTAACCATTTCTAGTCATGTTTGAACAAGTGCCGACCTGACTCAGGCATGCGGCCGAGCTGACCAAAGGTTATAGTTGAATTTATCTTAGCCACATTAATAAACTTGCTTCAGCTAGTGTAAGATGGCCGAGCAGAATAACATTCCTGCCGAGCTGCAGGAGTTGTCTCAAACCTTAATTTGTCGTTGACTATTTGTTGACTAACTGATGACTTTGTCTTTTCTGAGCAGGTCAGATTTTGGTTCATCAATAATGATAAAATTATGGAACAATTTAGACACATTAGTCATAGTTATTGCCACATGAGTACGAAATGTCATTTTTATTGAATAAATGGTGTTTGGGCCGAAAGTTCAGGAAGAACTTTTGTCGGGAATTATGAACTTCCTTTAGGAGGACAACCCCACAATGCATCTAGTCGTTGTTTAGTTAATTTAATGATATTTATTGGATTTGATGGTAAATGTTAACTTGTTATCTGTTGAACCGATTCAATAAAAAAGAGAAAACGAATCTTATAGGTAGTTTGAAGATCTTGTAAATAATCTAAGAAACGTAATTTCACGATTTTATGAGTATTTCATCGATTATATATGTTTTAGTTTGAGATCATATAAGTTTTGTATAACGATTTTCTAGGTTGGATTATATTTTAAAAAAAAATTATAATCTCACCCTTTCCACATTTGACTTCGGATAGGGGGAAGCGGAGGTGGGGGGAGGGATGGGATCTCCTGCCCCTCAACCTCCTCACCCCACTCATGACCACGCGACACGTGCCAGCAGGATGGAGTGGTGAGGCTAGATGCGGGTGACCTTCATCTAGCCTCACCATCTTCCTTGCTGCCACGTGTCATGCGGTGACGCATGGGATGAGAGATGATAAACTATAATTAAATCGTCTGTTAGTCAACAACAGTCAGCGGTTCAACCCCAGTAGCTCAGCACTCAAGTACTGCAGTTCAGCATCAAGCATGGCTGTTCAGCCTTGGCTGCACCTCAGCGGGGCATCATGACGCCCTTATAACATCGAAGAATATGCCAAGGTTTGCACCTCGACACCAACTTCAGTTTATGTCCCAGTGCCGCACTTCAGACCACTTCAGCTGGGCAAGGCCTAGTCATGCACTTCGGCAAGACTTGATTTTGCACTCCGACAGAGTACTTCAGCAAAGGAACCAAGCACGATATTACCTCGTGGTACCCTCAGACAGAGGTGCAATTTGAATATAGTGATTGCAGCTGGTAATTTAGTCTGAACATGCTAAGGTCATTCCAGCAGGCCTATTAGTCATATCAGCCGGTCTATCAGTCACATCAGCAGACCTACAGCGTCCTAGGCTTTCTGCCCCAAGTAAACATCAAATCAGTCATCAGAAGCCAAAGGCGGAAAAAGGTCCATAAAAGCAAGCCAACCAAGACAAAGAAGGGGACCCGGAAGAGAAAAACATTCATACCCTAAAGCAAATCCAGACATTTTGCTCCTCGGCATATACTGTGAGAAACTCTGAACTCACCATCTAAATTATAATCTGAGTGAGATATGGCCCAAACTGACTTGAGCGTCGGAGGGTTTTTCCCGGGGCCAACCCCTCAGGACCTCTGACCTGTGCTTTCTTGTGCAGGATATTTTAGAGGCTATTCCAGCTACAACTTTCAGTCCAGTTAACAACTCTTCAAGTTAACTGACGGAGCTAATTTGAGATCGTCTAGACCCTTGGTGAAGATCCGGCTTCATCATTTGGCGCTAGAAGGAGGGCCCCTTAGAACCTTAATCCAGTAAAAAGTTCAAACTCAAAACAGCCAACGATTACTTATGACAAAGGGTGGCCGAGAAGGTTTAGGTGAGTTATACAACCCACCACGATGCATGGTTACGCGTTCAGTTGCCCCAGAACATGTCTCTCGGGTACCTGAATCTCCTATGCCTAATCCTGATCCTATCCCGGAAGCTTCAAGGGAAGTACAGGAGAAAGCGATGAAATACGTTGCTGAGAACATGGAAATGTTCGAAGCCATGGTACGGCATCTCTAAGGCAAGCAGCCAGAGGTGCAAAATATGGAGGTGGATCCACCTCTTCCTCAGAAAGAAGTATCACAAAGCCACTCTTCTAGACCGCATAAAGGATTTATGGCGGATGCTAGAAGACATAGTTTCAAAGCTCCAACCGTGGAGTCACAGCATATGTCCAGACCTCACTTGAGTGTGAGGTCAAAGTCTCTAAAAAGCGTCCCTAGGGACGAAGAAATTCTTCGCAGGCCGAGAGCTTACTATGAAGAGCACATGCAAGAGTTTGTGCAAGCAGTCCAGGAAAGTCCTTTTTCCTGGGATATAGCCGAATATTTGGCACCGGACAACTTCAAGGTGCCAAAGATGGACACTTATGATGGGACCACAGACCCAACGGACCATCTCTTCCAGTTTCAAACGGCTATGAGTCTGAAAAACATCCCAGATCCTTTGCGTTGCAAGACTTTCCCTTTATAGTTAAGGGTAAAGGCTAGGAGATTGTTCCAAGAGCTTCCATCAAAATCTATGAAGTCTTTTAAACAGCTGGCACAGAAGTTCAAGTCACAATTTGTGTCCAGCATCCCGTTTGTGAAGAACTCGTCCCATCTAATGACCTTGAGACAAGGTCCAGACGAATCTGTGTTGCAGTACATGCAACGTTTCTCAGACGAGTCACTGCAGGTCAGTGATAGAAATGAAGGCGTTAAAGCCGCAGCCTTCATTAATGGACTTCGGGTTGGTCGCCTCTTCTCCCAACTGGCTGAAGAGGGACCTACAACTCTAAGAGAATGCTTGGAGAAAGCTCACCAGTTTGCCCGAGGAGAGGAGGCAATCAGATTAAAGAGAGAAGCCGAGCATGCAGCCCGGCAAGAAAGCCGACCCAGCTCGAAAAGGGAAGATCGGCGCCATGAAGGAAAAAACCGTGATCGGTGCAGTGCGCTTGATCGTATAGGCGGTAAGGACAAAGGTGGTAGGGAGGGCTTACCACTATTGGCCTCACAAGAGTACATCCTGACCGTCATGGAAAAAGATGGTCTGAGGACAGATCCAGAGCCTCTGTACGGGCCTAGGTTGAAAAGGAATCCTAAATACTATTGCCGCTACCATAGAGATATCGGGCATGATACTGAAGATTGCAGGCAGCTGGCTCAGGCTATTAAACGACTTATTGAACAGGGTCATTTAAAATAGTTTTATGACCCTCGATCATGCCTGAACAACCGTCTGGATTTCCACAAGGACCCCCAGAAAGACAAATGCCGTCCAGAGTCTCCGCCTCGGCACCGCAGGGATGAGGATGATGGGGAACAGGGAAGGCGTGGGGCTGCAGGTCAGCCCCAAGTCAATGCTATTATATATATAATTTCTGGAGGCCGACCTCACTCAAGCCAAGGAGCACCTAGTTCCTCAAGAACCTCATCAGATCCACTAGCTAAAAGAGCCAAGATGGCAAGAGAGCTGACTTATGGGCCAGAAGATCCCATTCCTTTAGACTCCAACAACACAGGCTTAGTGATAGAGCTGTGTGTACACCTCCCTCCTGATAAAGTTGTGCAAGTCCGACGCATTTATGTGGATACCGACAGTGCTGTAAATATAATGTTCTATCGGGTATATCAGCAGCTTGGTTTACCCGATTCCTTGATGAAACCAGTAACCTCGTCCTTGTATGGATTCACTGGGGTTGCAGTGCAGCCAGCAGGTCTGGTCACGCTCAGCTGCAGTTTTGGCAAACCCCCTGCCTATCGATGCATATGGATAGACTTTTTGGTTGTCAAGGATGTATCCCCGTACAACGTCATATTAGGCCGTCCTGCCTTGGTGGCATTAGAGGCCATTGTTTCACCTTTGCACGTCAGTATGAAGTTTTCCACTCCAGGGGGAGTGGCAACCATTCAAGGAGATACACAAGTGGCACAGAGTTGTTACGCTATTGCCACCAAAGGAAATGAACCAGTTCACCAAGTCAGTCTTGATGAACTAATACCTTCAGGCGAGGTACATTTACAGTCGGATGATGCAGTGCAGGACTTCGTCCTTGATCCGAGTAGACCTGAAAATGTTATAAAAATTGGGACCTGGATGCCATCTGAATTGCTAGCTCAGCTGCAGGATCTGCTGAGAGAGTTCGCGATTATCTTCGCATGGACTGCGGAGGATATGCCTGGGATACCTCCACATCTGGCTGAACATAAACTAAATGTTGATCCTTTAGCAAAGCCAGTCAAGCAGAAGAAACAAAACTTTGCTCCAGAGAGGAATAAGGTCATTGAAGAGGAAGTCAAGAAATTGTTGGCTATAAACTTCATTGTTGAAGTGCTTTTTCCAATCTGGTTGGCTAACCCAGTGGTGGTAAGCAAACAGGATGAGTCCTGGAGAATGTGTATAGATTGCACTGATCTCAACAAAGCATGTCCAAAAGATTGTTATCCACTTCCAAAAATCGACAGGCTAGTGGATTAAACACTTGGGCATGAAATCTTTGATTTCTTGGATGCCTTCAAAGGCTATCATCAGATCCTCGTGGCATTAGAAGATCAGGAAAAGACTGCTTTCATAACTGAGTCAGGCACTTATTGTTATATAACTATGCCATTCGGATTGAAGAACGCTGGGGCCACTTACCAACGTCTGGTCAATTCCTTGTTCAGTGAACAAATTGGCCGGATAATGGAAGTCTAGATCGACGATATGTTAATCAAGAGCAGGACTCTTGATCAATATATCAAAAATTTAAGGGAAGTCTTCACTGTGCTGAGAGACTCACGCATGAGGCTAAACCCAAAAAAGTGCACATTTGGGGTACGTACTGGAAAATTCTTGGGGTACATGGTTTCCAAAGATGGGGTACATGCAAACCCTGCTAAAATTGAGGTTATACAAAACATGCATTCCCCTAGAAATGTAAAGGAAGTGCAGAGGTTAACGGGCCGAATTACCGCACTGAGTAGATTTCTGTCCAAATCTGCTGAGAGGTCCCTTCCTTTCTTCCAGGTCTTGAAGAAGAAGACAGCTTTCCAGTGGGATGAACAATGTCAAAAGGCCTTCGACGAGCTGAAGTCCTATTTGGCTGAGGTGCCAATGCTCACCTCACCTCTACCCGATGAAGAGCTATATATATACCTTTCAACGTGCAATGAAGCAGTTAGTGCAGTTCTGCTCAGGGAGCAGGATAATGTACAAAGGCCCGTCTATTTTGCCAGTAAAATTTTACATGGGCCTGAAGTAAGATATCCCAATGCTGAAAAGATAGTCTTAGCACTCGTAGTGGCAGCAAGGAAGTTCAGGCCTTACTTGCAAGCTCATCCTATCATAGTGGTCACTGATCAGCCCTTAAAACAAATCTTGTCAAGGCCGGACACATCTGGCCGAGCTGCGAAATGGGTTGTGGAGCTTGCAGAGTATGATATCCAATACAAATCAAGAACTTCCATCAAAGCCCAGACATTAGCAGATTTCTTAGTTGAAGGAATATCCGTGGAGGAAGATATCAAGCCAGTGGTTGAATGGACATTATATGTGGATGGGTCTTCCTCCAAAGATGGCTGTGGAGCAGGAATCCTAATCATCAACCCCAAGAAAGAAGAATTTGAGTACGCCTTACGATTTGACTTCGAATCAACCAACAACGAGGCAGAATACGAGGCCCTCATAGAAGGACTAGGCCTCGCGAGAAAGTTGGAGGCAGAACGAATCATCTCCCAAAGTGATTCACAGCTGATTGTTTCTCAGGTCAATGGGGATTACGAAGCCAAAGAAGAAAACATGAAAAAATATTTGGCTAAAGTGCTGCAGCTCGGACAGGCATTCGAGCACTTCAGCATCGAATATATCCCCAGATCTGCCAATAAGAGAGCTGACGCGTTATCTCGGCTAGCATCATCCACTTCAACAACTTTGGGAAAGAAGATAGTAGTGGAACTGGTAAAGCATCATGCTTACGATGCCAATAAAGTGCTGCAAGTGGACTATCACAACACTTGGATGGACAAACTCGTTAATTTCTTGCAGCATGGAGTTCAGCCCGAGGACAAGCGTGCAGCTCGGCGCCTTCGTTTGAAGGCAGTAAGGTATGACCTTTTCAACGACCACCTTTATAAAAAATCATTTTCGCAACCTTGGTTGAAATGCATGACTGAAGAGGAAAAATATTACATCCTTCGAGAGATGCACTAAGGAATCTGCGGAAATCATTCTGGTGCCCGGTCGTTGGCAAGGAAATGCTATCTTGCTGGATACTACTGGCCCACTCTGCGGCGGGATGCAGAAGAATTGGTCAGGAAGTGTCCAGCATGCCAAGTTAATGCTCCTATGACACATTTGCCAAGTCAAGAGCTCACCCCTATTTCAAATCCCTGGCCATTCGTACAATGGGGGATAGATCTTGTTGGACCTCTATCACAAGCTCCAGGATCAGTCAAATTCTTGGTTGTGGCTATTGATTATTTCACCAAATGGGTGGAAGCAGAACCCTTAGCTACAATAACGTGGAATCAGATCAAGAAATTTTTGTGGAAAACATCATATGTCGTTTTGGCCTTCCACAAGTCCTTATATCAGATAACGGGAAGCAATTTGCTGATGACCTTGTTAAGAGTTGGTGCGCTGAGCTCAAAATTGAACAGCGATTCACTTCGGTAGCGCACACTTAGGCTAACGGACAAGTTTGAATTAGCCAACAGAACAATCAAGGATGGTATACGAAAACGTTTATACCAAATTGGAGCAAGTTAGGTAGAGGAGCTCCCAAGTGTATTATGGGCGTATCGAACTACTCTCTCTACCTCTACTAAGGAAACACCATTTTTCTTAGTGTATGGCACTGAGGCAGTCATCCCAGCCGAAATTGGTTCCAGCTCTACCCGAACAGATTATTACTCTGCTGGAATCAATGACCAGGAGTTACGGTTGAATTTGGATGAACTGGAAGAGAAAAGGGAGCGAGCTCATGTCCGCATGGCTCAATACAAAAATCTAATTGCACAATATTACAATTCCCGAGTACGGCCAAGATCCTATCAAGTGGGGGACTTGGTATTGCGTAACAATGAAGCAAGCCATGCAGCACCAACGGGGACTCTCAATCCTAAGTGGGAAGGACCTTATCGGATTGAGGAGGTGCGCTCAAATGGGGCATATAAATTACAAACCTTGGAAGGCAAAACTTTACCAAGGACTTGGCATTCTACTCATTTAAGGCTTCTACATCAGTGAAGAATTTCACCTCAGCAGGTCCGAGTGGTTTTCCCAGAGAAGTCTTTCATGGTTTTCTTTTTCTGCCAATGCTAGAGAAATGTAAATTATTTATTACCATTGGTACTGAAGATTGAATGAAGCAGCGCTCGTGATTTGCCTAAATGGATTAAGTAACAAGTTTTACTTTGTCTGAAAATTATTGTCATCGGCAAGTTAAAGCATGGCTGAGCTGCACTTCAGTCAAACGGCGAAATATTTTGGCGGAGCCAAGAGCCGAAGACAAATACTTGCAAGAGTCTTGAAATAGTGCAAACTATTAACATAGAGCAAGTCGAAGACAAATACTTGCAAGATTCTTGAAATAGTGCAAACTATTAACATAGAGCAAGTCGAAGACAAATACTTGCATGAATCTTGAAATAGTGCAAACTATTAACATAGAGCAGGTCGAAGACAAATACTTGCAAGAGTCTTGAAATAGTGCAAACTATTAACATAGAGCAAGTCGAAGACAAATACTTGCAAGAGTCTTGAAATAGTGCAAACTATTAACATAGAGCAAGTCGAAGACAAATACGTGCAAGAGTCTTGAAATAGTGCAAACTATTAACATAGAGCAAGTCGAAGACAAATACTTGCAAGAGTCTTGAAATAGTGCAAACTATTAACATAGAGCAAGTCAAAGACAAATACTTGCAAGAGTCTTGAAATAGTGCAAACTATTAACATAGAGCAAGTCGAAGACAAATACTTGCAAGAGTCTTGAAATAGTGCAAACTATTAACATAGAGCAAGTCGAAGACAAATGCTTGCAAGAGTCTTGAAATAGTGTAAACTATTAACATAGAGCAAGCTGAAGACAAATATTTGCATAAAGCAAATGAAAATGGAACTTCACAGTGTTGAAGACCAAATATTTGCATAAAGCAAATGAAAATGGAACTTCACAGTGCTGAAGACAAACACTTTGCGAATTAAGCAAAAAGAGCAAGTAAAGCTTTGCAGAGCTGAGGACAAATATTTGCATTCACTATTGAGACAAAGCAAATAAAACTTCACATGCCGAAGACAAAGACATAAAGAAACTGAAACAAGCTGAAGAACAGGAGTTGGAAAAAATGGATTTTCATTAAGTATATGATCTATTACAACTACAAAAATTACAGGAAAAGAAAAATCCTAGACTATTGCCCCTCCTCCTGGTCAGCTTCCCTGAGGTCAATCCCTTCTTTGAATTGTTCAAGAAGCTTGTCAAATACAGCTTCGGCCTCAGAATTATGGAGATCAGCAAGTTCAGGGTGCTCTTTGTCCAGATCTGGTTAGGCTTCTCGGCAGGCATCAATTGCACAAGTTTGTCCCATTGCTAAAACAACAGCTTGCATCTTCATTAAATTTTCTTCAAAATACTGAGATTTCCTGAACTCAGCAACCGCAGATGTCTTGATCTCTTCAGCTTGAGACTCAAATTGAGAAATGAGCTCTGCTTTGCTCTTCTTCTCTGCTTCAAGATGTTGAGTCATGTCATCTTTGATCTTTTTCTCTGATGCAAGCTGCTGAGCCAGTTCATCTTTTATCTTCTGATCTGTGTCAGATTGGCTCTTCAACTGGGACATTTCTTGTTCAGCACTATGGAGTCCCTTCAGAGAGGACTCCAACTCAGCCTGGGTCTTGGCAGATTCCAGCTCTAAGTCAGAAATCACTCTCTTCAGTTCATCCACTTGTGAATTGACCACCGCCAGCTGAGTGTCGGACTCCTCTTTTCCTTTTCTCAGATTGGAATTTTCAGACTTTAAGGAGTGCAACTCTGATTTCGTTGAGTCCAGTTCTGACCTCAACGTCTTCAGCTCAGCATCCATCTCATCCATTCTGGAGTCATCAGGCCTTGCCGTCTCAGCGAATTCATCATTGGCCATCTTCAGTTCAACATTTTCCACAGAGAGCTTCACCGCCAAGCTGCGCATTTCCTCAGTCCTCCTCAGCATGTCACACTCCTGAGCACGGTACTGCAACAACCAACATGGTCAAGACATCATTTCAACAATCTAAGTAAAAGGATTGTGGAATTCAACAGAAACTCACCAAGGACATATTTCTGTAATATGTATCAAAGGCAGTCTCCCAGTCCTGGCGTGCAAAAAGATCCCCATCCACGGGCAGCACTGGCAAGTCTGCCAACTTTCTTGCCACACCTGGATGGGCCACAGTATCAGTAACCCCGTATACCATGTTTCTCCATTCACGGCGGTTTTGATGGGAGGGCTCCCCCTCAAATGGAGCTTTCCCACAAGGATGTCGGGGGGAAGCCTCTCCTGAAGTGATCACAACCCCTCCAGTGGGGGCATCTTTTAGATCCCTGATGATTGACCCCCTTGGAGGAGAAATTGGGGCCGCCAGGGCTTGAATGGAGACTGGAACACCAGAAATTGCATCATCAGCTGGGGTGGCCAGGACTGGATTAGAAATAGGCGCCTCAGGAGCTTGGACATCATTGTCGGCACAGCTGGTGGAGTCACCTTGGCTTGTGGAGCCTTGATGATGACCTTTGGAGGAGGGGCAGTCTTCTTGACACTTCCCCCAGCCTTTGCCACGGATTTGGAAGGCAAGGCTGAGGCCCCAGAAGCTTTCCTCTTCAGGGACTGAGCTGCAGCCTGAAGAGACTTTTTGGATAAAGTGGAAGTGTCAACAGAAGTTTTGGCTGCAATGAAAAACTCTAAGTTAAAAGCGCTGAAATCAAATGAATCAAATAACATCAATATCAAGGACAAGATGTTTATCCTTTACCTTGTTTCGTGGGAGAAACAACTGAGGGAGCAGGCAGGGCCTTGGAAGAATGCTGAGTAGAGGAAGAGGATGGTTCATCCTCTCTCTTTCTCTTCTTGGGAACCATTTTCTTCAGATTTGTAAGACGTTCAGACACCATGGTTCCTGCAAAACGCAACAACAACTAGTCAAAAGATGTGCACAACATCAAGAACAGTCAATGTACGTCTAAAGCATGTAAACATACCCAAGATTAAAGCCAAGGCAGAAGAGCCCAGAATTTCAAATTGGTGGGAGGGCCCCATGTGGTACATGTCAGCCTCCTTTACAACTGACCTGTCCACCATCTTCCAGTCAATAGCCCGGGGAAGACGCAGTAACCTTGAGGCTTCATCGCAAAATCTCTCGCTTGGCCTTTTGTTATCTGCAGGGCCAGATTTCCATAGGGTTCTCCCCGGTAACCCTATGGCCTTGATAAAGAAAAACCTCCCCTTCCAGTTCTTGACGGAAGAGGGGATGTTTATGGCATGATTAATAACTTATTAGGATGTCTCCTACTAAAGTAATACTAGCTTTCTTTGTGTTTGCACACAAACATCCCCCTAAAGACATTTAAATCAAAATCAGCCTCAGCTGCTCTTAGGTAGAGCAGATAGCTGGCGATAAATTTTAAACCGTTGGGCATTATTTGTGGTAGTCTAAGGTGGTAAAAGTCAAGAATCTGAAGAAGGGGGCCAAGAACAGGAAGGTCGAACCCTGTCCTGAAGTATTCTTCATAAATTGCCTCATACCCAACGGGTGGATCATAGGCAGATTGATGAGGAAGAGGCAAAACTGGGGAGAAAATATCTATATCAATATTAAACTCACTACAGAAGTGAGAGATATCAGCAATCTTTAAAGTGCAGGGTGAACCCTGCACTATCGGAGAAGGAGAACCCCTGTCAAGAGATGGCAGGGGTACTAAGGCAGAGGATGTGGTAGCAACCGAAGAAGGTCCGCCAGCAGGGCGTAACCTTCTTAAAGGCCGGTTGTCCTCATCAGAATCAGGTTTTTCGTGAAGGGATTGAACCTCACAGTCACTCTCATATCATCTGGGTAAGAGGGAGTATATATATTCTGGGAATCCGAAGAAGAAGGGGTTGTAATAACGAAAGCCATGAGTAAATTGAAGGAATGCTTACAGAAGAGTGAAGGGTTGAACTGAAAGGAAGAGCACCGGAGTAAGATGAAGAAAGGCTTCAGAGACGGAGAAGATGAACAGAAAATGCAGAATAGAAGAAGAAGAAAAGAAAGGCTTAGGGTAATTGTCCCTATTTATAAGTGAGAGAAAACGAAAGGTCACAACTTTTTGTTTGAAAATTCGAAGAGGCAGAAATTAAAGTTTTTCCCACTCGGGAGCTGAAACCGCCGAAAAGATAATGATGAGGTGTTGGAATTAGCGCTTACATTAAAAGCGGGAATTACTGCGCAAATAAAAGGATAACCGCACAGCTAATGAAGATCCGACACGTCACGGGCTTATTAGAACAAGATTTGTCTGCCCTCGCAGTTCAGCTCAGCCACACAAAATCTGGAGGCAAATGATAAACCATAATTAAATCGTCTGTTAGCCAACAACAGTCAGCGGTTCAACCCCAGTAGCTCAGCACTCAAGTACTGCAGTTCAGCAGTACAGCGCCCCAAGCATGGCTGTTCAGCCTTGGCTGCACCTCAGCGGGGCATCATGACGCCCTTATAACATCGAAGAATATGCCAAGGTTTGCACCTCGGCACCAACTTCAGTTTATGTCCCAGTGCCGCACTTCAGACCACTTCAGCTGGGCAAGGCCTAGTCATGCACTTCGGCAAGACTTGATTTTGCACTCCGGCAGAGTACTTCAGCAAAGGAACCAAGCACGATATTACCTCGTGGTACCCTCAGACAGAGGTGCAATTTGAATATAGTGATTGCAGCTGGTAATTTAGTCTGAACACGCTAAGGTCATTCCAGCAGGCCTATTAGTCATATCAGCCGGTCTATCAGTCACATCAGCAGACCTACAGCGTCCTAGGCTTTCTGCCCCAAGTAAACATCAAATCAGCCATCAGAAGCCAAAGGCGGGAAAAAGTCCATAAAAGCAAGCCAACCAAGACAAAGAAGGGGATTCGGAAGAGAAAAACATTCATACCCTAAAGCAAATCCAGACATTTTGCTCCTCAGCATATACTGTGAGAAACTCTGAACTCACCATCTAAATTATAATCTCAGTGAGATATGACCCAAACTGACTTGAGCGTCAGAGGGTTTTTTCCGGGGCCAACTCCCCGGGACCTCTGACCTGTGCTTTCTTGTGCATGATATTTTAGAGGCTATTCCAGCTACAGCTTTCAATCCAGTTAACAACTCTTCAAGTTAACTGACAGAGCTAATTTGAGGTTGTCTAGATCCTTGGTGAAGATCCGGCTTCATCAAGAGAAAATAGGTGAAGGGATCTTATCTCAGGTGAGGGAACTTTTCGTTAACTGGAGGCTAGAAGGGGCAGATACGGGAAAGGCTATAGGTGATTAAAAACTGTTTTTTACACGTGACGTGACGACACGTGATTAAAAGGTTTATATTTTTTAAATGAAGTCGAGAAACGGGATCAGATATGAAAAAGACTATAAGTGATTAAATTTTTTTTTACACGTGACATGACGACGATTGATTAAAAGCTTCATATTTTCCTTTTATCTTTAACTAACAGCTACAAGCTCTCAAGTTTTGTTGTGGAAAGTGGAGAAGCGTTGCCTCCATGTATCTTCTAGCCTCCTTGCTCACTCCAATGGCGGCCAGAAGTGCATTGCTCAAGTATCTGAGAGTGAACGTTCACCCCCTACAGCAACTTTCTTCTCAGCAGCGTGGAGGAGCTCTCAGCGGACCATTTGCTCGCTTTCTGAAGCACAGAAATTTCGCCGAGGAAGTCCGGGGTTCCTTTCTGGACAAGTCTGAGGTCACTGATCGTGTTGTCTCTGTCGTCAAGAACTTCCAAAAAGTCGATCCCTCTAAGGTAACCTGATGTTTGCTTAAGCTAGAAATTGGAAATTAATTGCGGTTTTGTTGACGATGAAATGTATACAGCTGGAATGGCATTCTCATTTCATAAGGACTGTATTAAGAATAAAAGCAACATAAAGGAATTTAGTAATATCAGAGAACAAGCTAACTGAATCGAATAGTCATTTTTTTGGTTTTATGAACCTTTTCTTTTGGCAATAATTACTTTTTCTTTTTGGTTTACTTTGTGAATTGAGCGGACCTATTCTTTGTGCCTCGCAGATAAAGTATTTACAGATTAATGAAAGGGAAGAGGTTTTTTTCCCTTTCTTTTTAATTGTTTCTAAATTACTGGTTGACGAACTCTTAGTCAGCAAGATAGGATGGTTTGTTGAATTACGTCATGGGAGTGTTTGAGAAAATGTTTTAACGAAGAAGAGTAGAGAAACCAGTCTACATTTAGGATGTCTTTATGCTTGTAGATTACTATCGCTCCATTCGGCGCTTCTATTCTGATGGTGCCTTACTAGTGAAGCTGATAGGCATATGCACCTGCTTTTTTCCTTATATTAAATCCACTGTGAATTTGTAATAATTTTCAGAGTTACAATATGACCTGGATAACAAGTTCTCAACGAGTAAATACACTTCTCCACATTTAATACATTGCCAAATCTGAGTCAAGCAGTGAAGAAAACATAGGCATATGAGGAATAACTTGGATGGACATGCTTAGAAGGTTCAGACAACGGGAGGGCAAAAGTAAATTGGAAACAGTGAAAAAAAAAGGAAAGGAAAAAAGGAGGAACAGGAGAAGAAGAGTAGAAATGATGCAGGTGAGGAAGAACAGGGAGGCAAAACCAGGTGAGAAGCCAGTGAGAATTTAAAGGTATAAAGAAATTAAGAAAGACTCTTAGGGGAAGGAGGGAAGAAGCAGAGAGGATGAGAGATAAGTCAAAGAGGAAGAACTACGGTGACAAACTATCCCAGTTAAGGACTGTGAGTTTATTGAGTTGGAGGTGCCGAAAAATGTGATAGCCTAGAAATTATGTGGAACTTGTTTGAGCTACCTAATTCATGATGGGACTTTAGCTTTTTGATAAAGATGAAATATCATATTCCATCATAATATTTATAAGGTCAAGTAGGTAATGCGCCATGATCCAATAATATGTTGAGCTCTTCGATTGTGGTGTTTATATGGAGTGCACTTGTGATGTGATGTGATATGTTATTTGGTAACATCTCATTTATGTTCGTCATCATTTAGGCGTTTTTCATAATTTCAAACTTCCTTGTGTTGACATTTAAGCGGAAATCTAGGATTAGGATACCTCTATAAAGGGCTGCGGGGTTGTTATTCAAGCACTGAAGCAGGCAACAGATTTTCTTTTAATCACAAGAATCAGAGCACGTGCAGTAAGTTTCTAGGATTCATATCATGTTGCTTTAGCTGCTAATTGGCCTATGGAAACTTGTCATTGTCAATATCATGTCCTATGAGTAACAATATGTTCTGAAGCCTTGGATTAACGTAGGCTTTTAGCACACAAAAGTGTGGTTCGAAGTTGTAAACAGTATAGGTCCACATATCCAGGGCATCTGTTTGAATTTCCATGATTGGAAACATCTTTGTCTCTCATACTTTCTTACAAAGTCTCAGTTAACACTCTCTCAAGATGTTGTTCCTCACCGTTCCTTCTAATTTGTTTACAAAATGTGAAGGCAACACTTCCCTCAGCGTTTTCCTATGAATGAAGCTGCAATCACCTTGTATGGCATCTTCAAAAAATTAGCAAATTTAGAAAATAAAAATAGAAACAGAGAGAAAGCTTCACATGATAGACTTGAGGATTGGATTTGTTTGTTAATAACAATAATCTCTTTTAAAAGTTTTGACTGAGTGTGTTTGTTTAAGCACTTTTGAGTTAAATTGGGGGACATTGAAGTCCAACTTGAATTTTTCAGCGTTGTCATTCTTGGTTACCAAACACCACGAATTAAAGGAGACACACAATCAAGTTCTTGTGATGTATTCTTATGGTATTTGACTATTGGTGTTCTTCTAAGTAAACTATATGGTAATAGTATTCTTATTCCTGAAGTGATGCAATTAGAACGGGGAGAAGTGATGAATATCTAATTTGACCAAATTCAAGGGATCACCCCATGCTTTTTGCAATTGAAGTTGTTTATAGCAGCTGCGGAGATGCACATGTATCCCAATGGGTGTCAGCTTTAGATCCATTAACAGGACTACTAAGGTATAAATCAAAAAGTACGCTAATCTATTAAGGCTTAGAGTTATTGATGAGAGTTAATTGCTGAATGGTCCTGCTTATGCCATGTGGAAATAAGTTAATAGTGCCTTTCTTTGAGGGTCTTTCAGTGTGCTGGCTTCACTTGAATTACATGTGGAAATGGTCTTGCATATGCTTGGCATGTGAATTAGAGTACCTAAGGCCATTCAGAGGAGGGATAAACCACGGTAACCAAAATTCGTCTCATCCTCTGGTGTCTATCTGGTCCTTTTGAACCAAGGGGATGCAGTTTCTAATTGGGGCTTGCCACTTTTAACATTTCCCTTGTCAAAATAGAATACTGACAACAAAATTCAGAATTTGAGTAAGAGGATGTGAGATAGGGGTGCACATCTTAGGTTAATTGGGGCTTGCTACTTTTAGCATTTTCCTTGTCCAAAGAGAATACTGACAACAAAATTCAAAATCTGAGCAAGAGGATGTGTGAAGGAGAAGGAAAAGGAAATATTGCATGAAACAATTAAGTGCTCCATACTTCAGATCAAAGAATTTTAGGCCCTCTTTGCCTTCCAAAGAAATATATACCTGCGTGTTGTAAAAATTTATGATTGTTTCATTTTTCGTTCCTATTTCCATTCGCGAGCTATGAACCAGGGAACCTTGAGTTAAACACTTGAACGTGGACATATAGTCTCACTGAATGAGATAAGTAGGATCAGGATCTAGATGTTGTTAGTCTACTTATGCATGGTTAACCTCCTTGTTTGAAAACGCCAGAAACCCAATCTTTGTCATCAAGTGATGCAACCAACTTCAGGATGGAGCTGATCTGATGACATACCTTTTGTATGAGGTTTGCTAAACTATATACAGGATGCCCTTGTATATTCTGACGGTCGAGTTGTGATTTTATTGCAAAAGAATTGGTATTCTCAAGGGAATAAATTTTAATGGTTATATACAGTCATTTTTGAAGATGTTTGCATTATTTGAAGCGCAACAGTTTACAAAAGTCTTACTCTCCATTTTTATTCTTACCTTGTGACAAACTATTATCAGTTCTCCATCTTTCCGGAAGTCTTCCTAGTCTAGCTATATGCATGTGTACGAAAATTGCATGTTGGAGCATTACAGATAGACATTATATATGTGCTCAATCTCAATAAGTTTAGCTGTTTTCACGGGCTCATGGTTCTCCTTTTGTCGTTTTTATGTAGTAATTAAACTATTTTAGGCATTGAAACACTAGAGTTTGTTGGGGCTACCTTGTGACTTCTCTGGGATGTAATATGGTCCTTTAGGAATGAGGTTTAGACTATGCTTACACCAATTGTGGCTCGTAGTTTCTGCTGCTGCTTTAGATTGTATTCATTCTTATATTCTTGACATATTTTGAACTCAAACTGGCAGTGTCTATGTGATTGTTGGGTAACCTTCTGCTTCAGTCATCTCAATTATTATCCTGTATGTTTGGGAAGACCAGACTTATAGTCGTTGATTCCAGACCCGAGGTTGCTGACTGAAACTGACTACCATGTTATTGGTCTTGTCATTTACCTGTCCTTCTAGGTGCTGAAGTTCCTTTTTTGGTGTTTTTTCACACCTCACTTTTTGGTGAGCCGCCCTTGGGAATCTTGGTGGCTGGATCCCCAAGGAATTTGCTTTTTGTTATATCTCTTCTAGAGTGTATGATGAGTCATATCATCTCTATTTTGCTAGACATGACCAAGGTTTCAAAACCATATGATTAGAGAATTTGTAGACATTAACCTGCTAAATCCCGGTTTCCTGTGTTAGGTTCGCCTGTAAGGTGTGGTTTGGGCTTCAATTGCGTGTTTTCCGGTTTCGTCCAGTTTTCCATGTTCTAACACTGATTCCAGCAAAACCCTAATTGCTGGCGGTGGTTAGAGTATGGTTTGATTATGTTTCCGGTTTATCTTGTTTCCAGTACTGTTTTCAAACTTGTTAGGGTCATGCTATGCTAGACATGACCAAGGTTTCAAAACCATATGATTGGAGAAACTGTAGACTTTAACCTGTTAAATCCCGGTGTCCTGTTTTAGGTTCGCCTGTAAGGTTATGGTTTGGGTTTCAATTGCGGGTTTTCCGGTTTCATCCAGTTTTCCATGTTGTAACACTGATTCCAGCAAAACCCTAATGAGTGGTTGTGGTTAGAGTATGGTGTGATTATGTTTCCGGTTTATCTTGTTTCCAGTACTGTTTTCAAACTTGTTAGGGTCATGCTATGCTTAGATAGCCAAGTGTGTAATTCTTACACGTTGGAGTTTACATTATAATATCTGGTCATTAGAATACACGTTAGACACCTTCGACTTTGCTCACAGGTTTAGATTTAGCGTTGTTATTATGTTCTGCATGTGGTCGTCTTTTCTTGTCTAATAGGAATAAACTGCAGGTTACAACTAATGCACATTTCCAGAATGACCTGGGTTTAGACAGTTTGGACACGGTGGAGATTGTGATGGCTCTTGAAGAAGAATTCGGATTCGAGATTCCAGATAATGAAGCGGACAAGATCAACTCTATCAATCTTGCTGTGGATTTCATTGCTTCTCATCCTCAGGCCAAATGAAAAGAACCTCTGCCTTACTACCAACCCTTCAATTTTCTTAATTGCTTCAAACTTGTACTTTTGCCATCAGTTTTCTGAACATTATTGTCTTTATGGTTCTCTTGGTGCTGTTTCAGCTGTAATTGGCTCTTTTCAACACTCAGCAGAGTCTGTCTTTTGCTCATCAGTAGGTAACGGCAGCTACTGATATTTTTAATAATAAATTGCTTTTGGGAATTGTAATCTTCCAGGCATTGTTTTTGACTTGGGTACCGCTTGGGGTGTTAACGAACCGAGCCGAGCCAAATACTAGTGAATTTGGATTCATTTAGCTAAACAAACTGTTTGGCTCGGTTCGTTTAGCTAACCAAGCTTTAAAATTGGTTCGAGTTTGGCTCGATAACACTATAACTGTTTAAACGAGCCAAACAGTTCGCGAACAGTTCGACTCGTTTAACTAAACAAACCTAAATAGGTGTTCGAATTCGGCTTGTTTAAGTAAAATTAACGAACGAACTTGAACCAAATACGAATCAAACTTGAACAGTTTGTGAACTATTCGGTTTTCTTAACACCCGTAGATACCGCAAGGTTGATTCGCATTTTTCAGGGCCAACGATGTTCGCGCTGCAGATTTTAGAAAGGCAATGACTGTGGTGAGGGTGGCTTACGCGTTGAAAGAATTTATTCCTTTTAAAGGTAAAGGATATCCTAATCTTTTATCTCATGTCTAAAGCAAATAGTGTGACAAGGAGTGTGACGAACTTATCATTTCATACAAATTTTACTAAACTAATATACAGCAAAGAAAATGTCAATGCTTACATATTTGACTAGATATGATAAAAAGAAATTAAGGGAAATCACATTTATGCCTTTAACTATACATAGTGTGTCGAAGTAATACATAAAAATTCAATTTTCATCATGCATCTTAAAGTCATTAAGTCTGTTCCGTTTTTACTCCAATTAATATTTACTCTAACCGAAATGTCGCAGTCGACGGTCTAAATGGCATTAAAGAAAACTTTATAAAATAATTGTGGTGAAAACATTCTATGTATGATCCATATTTTACAAGGCAGTTATACTTATTTGATTAGATGAATGATTTTGTCGTGTCTGACATGGCATACAGATTGGGTGCATCGAAAATTTTAACATCTTGTTGCATTTTAAAATTTTAAGCCACGTTTATTAACTTAATAAACATTTTAAATTGTTTTCAAAAAAAATTAAATAGGCTATTATTAATAACGTTAAAATAAATGAAATGAATGTAATATATTTCGTCTTTATACTTTAAACATAAACTTACGCTAAGCTCTCTCTAGGTGATTGATATTTGTGTTTCATATATTAATAATATACACACTTCCTCCTATTTTTCATTATTAAATTCATGGTTGAAATATAATTGCAGTTTGATATTCGAAGGTTAATCGATTTGATAGGAATGAGAATTAATAAAAGGGAAGTACAAATGGTTCTTCATTTGCAATTGGACCAATTTTTTTTTTTTTTTTTTTTTAAACATCAAATTGCAATCACGGCATTAGGTCTGCACAAAGCGCAAAGAGTACATCGTTTGGAGGCATCACCCCACGGACAAGCAGAGGAATATGCAACGAGTGGGCTGGTCCATTAGCTTTCCTATAGACAAAGTCGAAGGAAATACAATCAAAATCCTCAGCAACACATATGATATTTCTCACAATCAATGTCGCTGCAGAGTTGTCTTCTTCATTCGAATATAACTGCCAGATTGCAGATTCACCCTCTGTTTCAACCAGAAGGAACTCCTTAAATGAACGTACCCCCAAGGCCTCCCCATTTATCTCCATTAGTAGTAGTAGTAGTCCAAATCCTCCCATCGCATCCGGAATCAAAAAATGCAGAGCGATCTGTGTTATGTATGAAAGTCAGTATTTCATTGGCTGTATGTAATAGTTGTAAATATATTATATTTTGTACAGGACGTACTGTATTGATTTATATGTGGAGTAAAGTTTGGGGACTAGTTTTTTGGAATCTACATATGATGAGGACGTCAACCAACCCACACATCAGGCCGACCTGTTGACTGTTTTGGTATCAAACAATTTAACATTTAGTAAAATGACTATTGAGGACAGTCGGTTCACGAATTCAGGCCATGATAGTTTTTTATTAGAGCCGGGTTTATAAAACTCGGGCATTGTAATAAAAGGAAAAAATATATTTTTGTTTGATTATATGTGTTTATATGCTAATCTAAAATTATTATTTGACGTGTTAATGTGTATGAGTATTTGACTATGTTATGTATTTTTCAATAATTTTTTTCCAAAACTATATATAGTAAGAAAATGAAAATTTTGTGTCAGATCATGCCTACTACTAGAGCTGCCAGCAAAAGAGGAGGACAGACAATGACGCCGGTGGAGGAGGTCAACCCTCTTTAGGATCTGCTTGAGGGAGTGACTCAGGAATTGACATCGGAGAAAGAGAAGAACCTCACCTTTTAAAGCCAGCTGGTTGTGGCCAAAAACGAAAAGTGGGGTGAACAAAAGCGCGACAAGTCACATATCAGGGATGGCAAGTACCAAGATGAGATGTACCGTCTTCGGACAAATTGGGAAACCATGGGTGAAAGCCTCGAGATAACCAACCAGAGGCTTCAGGGCACACGAGGAGTTGTAAACCATCTGCAACAACTGAAGTCCGTCTGGAATCAGTCTTTTAGGGAGATCAGGGCGCGTTTGATGATCTCACACTAGGAGATGCTTTCACGTTTGGACCATATCAAGGCTCGTCCGGAGCAACTGGTACCACCACCGCTCCCATCGACCAATGACGCAGAACTGGAGGAAGAGGAGGACTAGGTGGACCTTTAAGAGGAGGAAGCATATTCTGACAGCTAGATTCATGGTGGGAGCAACACGGATGATTAACTATGCATACACGCTTCATTTTAAAATTTCATAGAAGATGGCAATAAAACGCCTTGCGCACTATGTTTTTGGAAGTGATTTGATTGATTACGTTTCAGTTATAGATGGCTAATTTGGTAAGGTGTATCCGAGCCACCCGTTTCCTAGGAAATAAAGAATCAAGAAAAGTAATTTGTTCTCTTTATTTTGTATGCATCACCTCGGTATACTATGTTATATGCATCATGTAATAGTGTGAGCTCTGTGTAGGAACAACTTGGCCAAAGAAGGACGCATGAACGTAAACCAGCTAGGATGAAAGTACAAAGGAGAGGGAAAGAATTCAAGAGGATAAGGGGCGAACCCCAGAGGCCAAGGGGATCTCTTGAACATGTTGCAGGGCATGATGCAGGTCATGCAACAACAAAAACAGTTGTAGCAATAAATGCTTGAACAACAGCAACCGCAAGAGCAACCATAGCAACATCAGCAGTCTGTTCAACATGCGCCAAATTTCATTCAATAGCTTAAGGGTGCGCACGCACGACTTTTGCTGTAACACTCTGTCTCGATACCTAGTACTCGAAACGACTCACCTGCTGTATTTCATTAAGAAAAATACAAAGCATCAAAGACTAAATAATACACGTCAGCGGAAGTCAAAATGAAATCCTCAAAATCATCAAATATCATAAATGAATGTCTAAAGGTCTAGGTCAAAACTATTACAATGTCGGAAATGAAAAGAAAACTATTACAATGTCGCTTATACTACATTCTCTCTGTTTTCAGATGACCATGATTACGAGTTAGTCTACGTCGAGGATGATATGGATTGAGAGAGTGGAGAAAGGCTGCCGAAAGTTGGTGCAAATATGTGGAGGGATGTTCGGCCTAATATATATAAATATTTTAGGGTTTGGTTAGGATAATTTCAATGGTATAGATAGGTTTTAGGTAATTTCCTAATTAATGTAGGACTAAGATTCCTAAATTATATCTAATCAAATACTTATTTTCCAATTTCCAATCAGGAAAATAATGATATTGTATTTTATTTATTTATTTTTTTCTTTTCTACATTAAAAAACGGTAGATAACACTCCTCCAGCCCTTACAAAAAGTTTCGTCCTCGAAACTTACGTATCTTAGTCAAATAGGTGGGGATACTTCTCTCGCACCTCTTCTTCGAGCGCCAAGTTTTCCTCGCGCTCGGTGTGATTCGACCATTGAACTTTAACATAAGGGATAAATCGTCTCCCTCAGAACTTGATCTTTACGATCTACAATGCACAGTGAAGTCTCCTCATACGTTGTGTCACTCTTCATCTTTAATGGCCGAGCCTCTAACACGTGACTTGGGTCAGATTCATCTTCAATGGTCGAGCCTCTAACACGTGACTCGAGTTAGAAACGTAACGCCTCAGCGACGATACATGAACGACATTGTGCACTTGCGACAGTGCCGGAGGAAGCGCTAGTCGATAGTCTGATGTCCCAATTCTCTCCAACACCTCGTAAGGACCAATATATCTTGGGTTTAACTTGCCCTTCTTGTTAAATCTCATCACGCCCTTGGTTGGAGAAACCTTCAAATATACTTTTTCGCCCGTGACGAACTCCAATGGCCTCCTCTTGGAATCCGTCCAACTCTTACTGTGATCCTGAGCCAGCTTGAGCCTCTCACGAATAATCTTAACCTTCTCCAATATTTGCTCAACCAACTCAGGTCCAGTAATGTCCTTCTCTCCAACCTAGTGCCAATAAAGCACCGATCGACTTTCTCCCATAAAGGGCTTTGAAAGGCGCTATGCCGATAGCACTATGGTGACCATTATTATACGAGAACTCCATAAGTTTCAACCATGCTATCTCAATTACCTTTAAAATCCAAGGCACAAGCTCGTAGCATGTCCTCAAGTATCTTGATGGTCCTCTCCGACTGTCTATCAGTTTGTGGATGAAAAGCGGTACTCAACTTCTGAGAATAAATATTTTGATGGGTTTGTTTCCGGCAGAAAGTGTATTTGCATAAGAAATGGTATTTTGAAGTGAGTATAATTATACAAGTGTTTTTAAATGGGTGAAGGAAATATATGTCGGTTTATGGATACAAATGAGTATGGATGTACCGAATTGTGTGTGATATTGCTACTCCTTCCAAATAACCCACGTAACCAAAGAGGGGACAACTACCCTTAATTGTCCAATCATATGATGCTTAGATGAGGCTTGCCACCATCGCAACAAATAGGCTTGTATAGTCGAGCCTCCAGGCATTAGGCCAGAGAAAATAATGGATATTTCCTGCCATAGTGGCTGTACCAATGGACATCCAAGAAAATATGATCACGCAAATCCGAGCTATTTTTGCAAAACACACATTATGCTGGAAATATTTGCTGCCAATAGCAATACAATTGGTCCATGTTGGAAAATCACCTTGGCCGAAATTTTGACTACAATTTGTCTTGAAAAGGTTGAAGATAATATAGTAGGATTAAAGGGCATAACAATTCCACTATCCTCTCAACTTTTTGCCAAAAGAATAGGCATGTGAGGCTTGAAAAAATTTGACCAAATCAGCTCTTTTTCACCTTGTAGCCGTTGGCTACATTTCAAACATTTCTTAGCTTCTTTTTGGTTGGTTTACTTGTCACCAAGCCATAAAATGAGTACACCATCATTTCCCCTTGTTAATACACGTTTTTGAGGCTACATATATGTATATCAACTCAGATTTTTGAAGAAGAAATCAACACATAATAGTTGACAAGATTATGTCAACATGTAACACCAAAATTCCCAATATTTCTTCTTGTATGTTGTGATCATTTTCACACCTTGAACACCTCTAAATCATCTAAAATATGATGATTAATATCCTCCAATAACATATAGAAGAGAGTCTTCAAGAAAGAAATAGAATGTGACATCACAACTCGTCACATATCCCGCTACGTCGATAATATCATCAATTAAGAGAATAAGATAAAGAACCACCAAATAATCTTCAAGATAATCATAACTCAACTCCACAATGAAGATAAGAATATACTCAAGAGATTCCTTGAGTAAAAATACCAAAAATACCCTCAGGGGTAAAATGACCAAAATGCCCTGGTGTGAGAAAACTCCAGAAATGACCCTGATGGTAAAAAATAGATATAATAACATCTTTTTCATGGTAAATAACATGAGAATAAGTCCTTGAAGTATTTCCACCATATCATGTTCATACAAAACTCAAAATACCAAATTTGCCTTTTTTGGTAAGTTGTAGAAACTTCCAAGGCACATTAGTCACAAGACATTTATATTTGTCAAAATCACATAATAATCACATAATGAACATATGTAAAACATGTACAAATAAAAACAACCACTTTATCACATTTTAGAAAAATATTTCTAAAAACCCTTGACATCGATCGATCGAAGTGCCTCAGCTTCAGAGATCGTTGTCTCACAGTGAGTTTCTGAATTTGTCTCTGACCTAGATCGATCGATCGAAGTGAGGATTTGATGTATAAATTGATCGATTGATGTGTCTCAGGTTTAGAGATCGATGTCTCACAGTAAGGTCTTGAACTTTCTCTGCCTTACATAAATCGATCGATGTGAGGGATCGATGTACATCGATCGATTGAAGTGTAACAACCTGAGAGATCGATGTCATTTTTCTCAACTTTTTTAACTTTTAATCACATATAACACCATGTGTGACATTTTTATGCATTCACCACTTAAAATCATGACTTTGAAAATTATCCAAACATATTTCTCAACAGGTTCCACCAAGATGTATAACGACTTAAAGAAGAATTATTGGTGGTATGGTATGAAGCGTGAGATTGCAAAATATGTTTCCTGGTGCTTGGTTTGTCAGCAGGTTAAGACCGAACATTAGCATCCTGGAGGTTATCTATAGTCGTTGGAGATTCCAGAGTGGAAATGGATAATACATTGCCATGGATTTTATTGTAGGGCTCCCTAAGACAAGAAGCGGCAATGATGTGATTTGGGTGATTGTAGACCGGTTGACGAAAGCCGCGCACTTTCTACCAGTTTCGAGTGAAGCGACGTTTGAGAAGCTAGTGACTCTTTATGTTAATAACATCGTAAGTTTAAAGGCGATTACAGAGTGGCTCCGACCTACTAATGTCACTGAGGTGCGTAGTTTTCTTGCCGTTGCTGGATATTATCGTAAGTTTGTGGAGGGATTTGAGGATTGCATTACCACTGAGTCTTTAACACAGAAAAAGACTAAGTTCGAGTGGACCTCCGAGTGTGAGTTCGCTAAGGTGAAGAGGAGGTTGACTACTGCACCAGTCTTGGCACAACCCTCCAGCACCGAAGGATTTGTCATCTACAGCGACGCCTCGAAAAATGGGCTAGGTATATGTATATAAATTTCAATTTATAATTGTGTACATATAAACTCTAGCTTAACGCATTGATTGTAGGGTGCGTATTGATGCAAGGAGAAATAGTCATCGCATACGCTTTGAGACAGTTGAAGCCATATGAGAAAAACTATCCTACACACGACTTGGAGCTTGCCACGGTTGTATTTGCATTGAAGATTTGGTGGCATTACTTGTATGGGGAGAAGTGCGAGGTCTTCTCGGATCATAAAAGCCTCAGGTATCTATTTATGCAGAAGGAGTTGAATATGAGGCAGAGACGATGGATGGAGTTGATAAAAGATTATGATTTGACCATCAGCTATCATCCGGGAAAGGCAAATAGAGTGGCGGATGCATTGAGTTGGAAGTCGAGCCACTCGAGACAAACTCCATTGGAGCGAGAGATTGAGGAGTTTGAGTTCTACAGTGAAAGTCTTAGCAGCATTGGTTATTACACCAACACTTGTGGACCGAATAAGAGACACCCAAACGAATGATCTACTTTCAGCGGTATTTGAGATAGACTCAGACTGAGCAGATTGATGGGTTTCAGTTATCTGATGATGGTGGCTTTTGGTATCAGGGACGTTTATGTGTGGCAAATGATGAAGCTCTGAAGAAAGAATTGTTAAAAGAGGCACATAATACTCGACTTTCGATACACTCGGGTTCTGTTAGACCGTGCACCTGCAATAAACACCACTAGAGGTGAGATGAATAGTGGTTAGTAGAAATTACACTACTACCCTTGATTAGAATCCCCTTTGCAAACAGAATCTGAGACTATATCAGATTCAGAACCCGTTTTTGAAAAATTCAAAAATCAGTGTACACAACTCCAAAAATTATGAAAATTTCCAGAACTTAACTTCAATGTCTTGAAAAGACTCTATCCAAAAATCAGATAAAAATAAGATCGTTGGCCCTTCAAACAAATAAAAAGATTCAGATGGTCAATCTGGACATAATTAGACAGAATGTTGCTGAAATTGGAAAACATGTTTATCTTTGAATACTCAACCAAAAAGGTTGATCTTTATGTAAAAACACTCCTTAGGATATCTAGTTTATGTTTCTAAAAGGCCCTGACCTTGAACAATTCTTGGTTAAAACAGAATTCAATTTTTCTGAAAATTGGTCAGATTGCAGCCAGATTAGAGAAGTTATGATGCAACGACCGAATGACTAACTTTCCTTTTCTCAAATCAAGTGATTCTTGTTGAAAATGAGATCTAACCATCTGGAATATAACTCCACCAAAAATCACGAATTTTGAAAGTGTTTAGCCATTGTTTCAAAACGTGTGAAGTTGTGTGAAATCTGCAATGAAAAACAGGCAGAATGCAGAAATGTAGAAACAAGATAAGAACACCGAGAATTTATCCTGGTTTGGTCAATGTGACCTACTCCAGTCCCAAGGAACACCTTTCCTTGGATTTCACTATGGTATGAACCAAATTTCAACAAGAACCAAGCTTGATCCTTGGGTTAAACACCAACCCTATTCAAGATTTGGATCAACACCTCTATGCAACTCTTGGTTGCAACACCTCTATCACCTATTGATGTAGCCTTATAGATTTGGCTAATCAATATTACAAATGAAATACAAGAGGCTTGTATCTTTACAACAAGTACAACAAGAACACCTTGGCTACAAAGAATGAAACAAGAATGGAGAGAAGAAGATAGCAAGACAATTCAACTATTGCTTTCAAGTGTGTGTTCTTCTTCTTCACCTTTGCCTCCTATTTATAGTGTGAAGTGAGCCTTGAAGATAAGAACACTTACGCGTCACCATCTTCATCATCAATGCTTAAGTGCCTTCACATCATTGGTTGCCCACCTAATCATCTTGTACACTTGGCAAAATAAAGCAACACAATTGGTACGCCTTGGAAAATCACCTTGGCCGAAATTTTGACTACACTCTGTCTTGAAAATGTTGAAGATAACATAGTAGGATTAAAGGGCATAACAACTCCACTATCCTCTCAACTTTTTTCCAAAAGAATTGGCATGTGAGGTTTGAAAAAATTTGACCAAATCACCCCTTTTTCACCTTGTAGCCGTTGGCTACATTTCAAACATTTCCTAGTTGGCAACTTTTGCCAACTAGCTTGTTTTTGGTTGGTCCACTTGTCACCAAGCCATAAAATAATTACACCATCATTTCCCCCTGTTAATACACATTTTTGAGGCTGCATATATGTATATCAACTCAGATTTTTGAAGACAAAATCAACACATAGTAGTTGACAAGATTATGTCAACACGTAGCACAAAAATTCCTAATATTTCTTCTTGTATGTTGTGATCATTTTCACACCTTGAACACCTTTACATTCTCTGAAATATGATGATTAATATCCTCCAATAACATATAGAAGAGAGACTTCAAGAAAGAAATAGAATGTGACACCACAACTCGTCACATATCCCGCTAACGTCGATAATATCATTAATTAAGAGAATAAGATAAAGAACCACCAAATAATCTTCAAGATAATCATAACTCAACTCCAGAATGAAGACAAGAATATACTCAAGAGATTCCTTGAGTGAAAATAACAAAAATATCCTTAGTGGTAAAATGACCAAAATGCCCCTGGTGTGAGAAAACTCCAGAAATGACCCCGATGGTCAAAAATAGATATAATAACATATTTGTCATGGTAAATAACATGAGAATAAGTCCTTGAAGTATTTCCACCATATCATGTTCCTACAAAACTCAAAATACCAATTTTGCCCTTTTTGGTAAGTTGTAGAAACTTCCAAGGCACATTAGTCACAAGACGTTTATATTTATCAAAATCACATAATAATCACATAATGAACATGTATAAAACATGTACAAATGAAAACATCCACTTTAGCACATTTTAGAAAAATATTTCTAAAAGCCCTTGACATCGATCGATCGAAGTGTCTTAGCTTCAGAGATCGATGTCTCTCATTGAGTTTCAAAATTTGTCTCTGATCTAAATCGATCGAGCAAAGTGAGGGTTTGATGTATACATCAAGAAATTGATGTGTCTCAGGTTTAAAGATCGATGTCTCACAGTAAGGTCTTGAACTTTCTCTGCCTTACATAGATCGATGTCATTTTTCTTAACTTTTTCAACTTTTAATCACATATAACACCATGTGTGACATTTTTATGCATTCACCACTCATAATCGTGACTTTGAAAATTATCCAAACATATTTCTCAACATTCTCCCTCTTTTGGATGATTTTCAAAATAACTTAACATGGTTTTAATGTCACAACTTATAACCAACTGTTTTTCACATTTTTACCAATTGAATTTTTTTTGAAAACCTCACAAATTACCAATTGTTTCACCAATTCTATACCAATTGTTTTCAAACTCTCAATTCTCTCATGTTTTTAACATATGTGTTCATGTGCTCCCCATCAAATTATACTCTCCCCATTAACCTATGCACTAAAACTTATACCAATTGAAACTTAGCATATTATTCAACCATCCAAATCATGACTTACCATATTATTTAACCATCCAAATCATGACTTACCAACTAAAATCATGTTCTTATTCTATCTCCCCCTTTATTTTGCAAATCATGCAAAAGATAGAACTATGCAATGGTATCGTAAGTCATCATACCTAACTTGGCTCATAAGTTTTCAAAATTGGCTTGATTAAGGGGTTTGGTGAAGATGTCAGCTATTTGATGATCAGTTCTTACATGATCTATGGTTATATCCCTATTTTGAACATGATCTCGAAGAAAATGGTATCTTACCTCAGTGTGTTTGGCCTTAGAATGAAGCACCAGATTCCGAGAAAGAGTGATTGCACTTGTGCTATCGCAGAAAATTGGAATCTTATTCATTTCAATTCCAAAATCACTAAGTTGTTGTTTAAGCCAAAGTATTTGGGTAGTGCAAAAACTCAAGGCTATATCCTCGGCTTCAGTGATACAGAGTGCTACACTAGCTTGCTTTTTAGAAAACCAAGAGATCAAGTTGGTTCCTATGAATTGACACATACCGCTAGTGGATTTTCTATCTAACTTGCAACCACCATAATCAGCATCACTATAAGCATACAGTTCCAACTTAGCATTTCTATCATACCAAAGTCCTAAGTGATGTGTGTGTTTAAGATATCTAAAGATCTGTTTCACTGCATTGTAATGAGATACCTTAGGACAAGATTGAAACCTAGTACACGTACATACACTAAACATACATATAACATATCTCATATATGAATATACATTACATTATCAGTGGCACATTCCGCCGCTGGTCACCACTGTTCATATACACTGGATACACACACAATTCAACATATACGAGTAGACAATCATTTATTCAAACACACATACGAATGCATGATCCAAGGTGATAATCGAAAGTATAATCGTATAATTTTCACAAAACATAGCAATTATAGGAAGATTACTTACTTTGATTCATATACTATACCGTAAATAAAGTTGAGATGTGTTGAATCTAAGAATTATTCTTTTCTTGCTTTTGTTCTTTTTTTTCTCCCTACAATTTCCTTCGACTGCAGAAAGTAAGTTTGGGGTTGTGTAGTTTTGTTGCTGGGGAACTTTTGGCCAAAATGAAATTTTGCTCCCGTTGTTGAGAATGTCCGTTGGGGATTTAAGGGAAAGAATTCAAAAACAATTTTTTTTATTAACGATAGATAATGGCTGAAGTGGGGGAAGTTATTGTAGTATTTAGGAACGTAGTGGGGGAATTTATGCCCCCCACGTCAGTAACTTCCTTTGATTTATTTTTTTTATTTTTTTATTTTGCAATTAAACACATTTTTCTTATGATTTAAAACTCCTTTTTATTTATTTACATAAATTCACGGGATGTAACAGACCTCCCTCTTTACAGTAAGTTTCGTCCTCGAAACTTACATGCTACGTGGTTCACAGCTTAATGTAGTTCCAATTAATTCCTTCACCTAGTATGCATCACGAATATCGTCATATCAACCTTACCTTTGGGTCGTTAATCCCTCAATTTCACTTATATCACTTAATATGCATCATTCAACTTCTATACTTGTAATCTACAATTCCGACTTACTTTTCGTTGATGCTTCACCTCTTAGATATATTTAACCAAACTAAATATCCATTGAACACTCCAATATGTTAATCATCACACTCCCTCAACATATAACTAAGTCTTCAATTCACTGAGCCCTTAATTCACTTCTTATATACTTATGAACTAACTATCTGACCATATCTTTATTTCTTCGGCATATTATCAACAGCCTAACATACGAATATGGGTATGGACATGTTTTTTTTGCCTTTGAATAAAAAAGGTAGCTTACATAACTATAGTTTGAAATATATTTTTAATCATTTAAAACAATACCAGTCTAATTTTTATAAACACAAGATCTCAAGTATTGTTTGTTTTCACAAAGCAGTGTCTCACGTGACCAATTATATAAACATTGATATAACTTGTTCGCACAAGTATTGTGGTAAAACTGCGTCAAGCAGTTGAACTCAACAATGTAAAGTTTTATAAAACGACTCGAATATTGTGTCTTTTTTTCTAAAAGAAAGTATGTATATTTTGAAAACTACTTCTTGTTTCACAAAATTAAGTAAGTTCGATGCAAGCGGTTAATAAAAAAATTTTAATGGATAAAATGCTTGCAATGTCAATAGTCGACAGTAGAATTAATTTCAACAAAATAGATGTAACCTAAAGAGAGTATGAGATATTATATAAGGATTATATAAATATATCTTCTTTGAAAACTTAAACATTTTAAAATATATCTTTCTTTTTTTTTTGCCGTTTAAAGTTGGCAAAATAATTGAACCTTCATTATACTGGTATGCGAATATAAAAAGGAGTATCTTAGTAAAATTACTAGACTAAATGAAATACTTAGGTACAAAATCTTTGAAGCACCTTTAAAATATAGAGGTACCGCAGGATACGTGCATATATGAAAATATTTAACTACTTGAGAAATAATAGTCCAATACTTCGTATAATTTTTCTAAGTCATCCTTACGCTCAAATGAAAATCTACTTATGTACGGTTTTTTTTGTAAGTCTAGTGTTCATCAACTTATGCTAAAATCTTTAACTTTTTTTTTGAGGGAATAAAATCTTTAACTTAGATTGCTCAAACCTCGCATGAAACACTAAATATTGATCGATTTAGGGTATTCTAATTCACCATGCTTCCGCACGCCACACTGATCCACCATTCTCCTTTACGTGGTTGTTTCAACCGTTAATTCTAATTCAGTTAAATCCTTCATGAATAGCATCCAATGCTTTTTCATTCTTACTCTATTTCAATTCATGTTTACTAGATTCAAACCAAGTAACTCAATGTTTCTAGAAATCAACACTTAACTAAAGATTTGTGACAATTTATCATTCCAAGGCACATATTATAGTCGATTCTTGCATATAGCAATCGATCAATACTTCCAATAAGACTAATATCGTCGACCTATTTCGATAACACCACATTCAATATTTTAACCCTAGACTATAAATTCCTCTATACGATATCTCTCAATGAACTCTACTGATCATAATGCTTATAAATCTTTACTTTGTTTCTATCATTCTACTATAAGTCATTCCTTAGTAGCTAGGATCTCAACTTAAACGTAGTCGCATTCCGACACTGCTGTCAATGTAAAGGCATGAACCCGCCTCAGTTATCCTAATGGTGCCAGCTCTCATGTTGCTCTTACGATGGAGCAGTCCGAGTAACTGCCAGGCCCGTCTAATTTTATGCATTAACCAGTGCCTGTGGTAGGGCATTGTGGTTAACATTGCATCTTATATATATTTTTAACTATATACTATTCAATTAGGATTACTAAAATCACGGCTAAGGGAATATAAAAAGTGTTACGATCAAAACATAAATAAGGCAAGTAAGTGAGCTCATGTGGAATATCCTAGATATACGAGTCTCTTAACCGATCATCTCCTTAAGTCTAGTGTCATAACTTATTTCTAGGGTCGTTCTTAATATCATCGTTTCTTAAGTCTAAGATCACGTCTTATTTTGAAATCATGCTTAGTATGTAATCAACTCTTACGACTAAAATCAGTATTTATGTCCAAGATCAAATCTTTATCAAATTCGTCATTATGTCTAAGATCGTGACTTAATTTTCTAAGATCATGGCCTAAATCTATGTTTCCGTCGTGGATCTAGAGCCATGCTCTGATACCAACTATAGCAACCCGTCCCGAGCCCTTGTACTCGAAACGACTCACCCACCGTATTTCCCTAAGGAAGATACAAGACGTCAAAATCGAAACAAATATACGTCAGCGGAAGTCAAAATTTAAAACCTCGGGATAATCATCATAATAAATATCAATGTCTAGGCAAATCTAAATCCGATACAAATGACAAATGTAGATATAACTAAATCTCTAAAGTACATAAACCTCAAGTATCGAAAATCACTGTCTCAACTAAGCCCTCAAAAGTCTCATTGGAATGTCTCGACCTCAATATCTCCACTCTTGGTCATCCTTGGTATGCTAACTCAATCACCTGTCTATCTGCAAAATATGTTAAAGCGTGGTTTGAGCGACAAGTCGCTCAGCAAGTAATCTCACTATACTTACCATGGGATCATACACGGAGAAGCAAATGTGATAACGATATATAGCAACATAAAATAATATCATGCTTCTCGCAAGTAAATTTACAACTCTGCCCCTAATATCCAAAAGCAAATAGAGCAAATAGACCCAACAAAGTACAAAACGAAGTCCAATTAAGTACGTAACAAAGTCAATGAATAGACCGATAACCAAGTCAAACCAAATGACAGCCAAGCAAAGGTTAGTCCAAGCCAAAACGTGATGCAATTTTCGAAAACAATGCAATGCCGATGTTCCAATATTTCAAAACCAATGTTTGCAATGTCCAAATCCAATGTCCATATCATATTAAACCGGTCTAAAAATCCAAATAATCAAATCCCGTTTAATCGGTCCAAAGTCCAAAATCAAATGTAATGGCTATAACACTTTCCCTACAAGTGACTTATACCGTAAGACTTATGAATTGATTCCTCCAAAACAAAATATACTATAGACACACTGTCTCAGACTAGGTCGTTACGTCTATAGCACCAAATATATGCCTTTGTACCCTGTCCCAGACTAGGTAGTTACGCTCAGGCCCAAAAATGCATACAGAAGCCCTGTCTCAGACGAGGTAGTTACATCTCCAGCGCCAAAATAGGAATCAATCCAGTTTAACAATATATTTCACGTTGTAGGGGTGAATTTCGAAATATATGCAGATGCAATTTCAAAAACCATTTTCCAAGTATCAAAGTTAGTCCAACTTACTAAAATGGGCCAAAATGTCAAATTTGTCGAAGTTATCAAACTACCCACCAAATATCACATAATTCCAAACAAATACTCCAAATAGTTCAAAGAGGTCCAAAATACCAAATCCATCACTCTTGGCCGTGTATGTACATCTATGTACATGTACATGCCCATACATGTACATATACATGTATATACGACACGTACCTCGGCACCACCAAAACACACATTCCAAAACTTACCAAAAATACCAAAAAGTCCAATCCTAGCTGTGTGCATATACACGTACATATGCTCACGCCCATACATGTTCATATAAACGTATAACATACACGTACCTACAACAACACATATATTTAGTACATATTGCACCAAAGACTTGACCAGCGTCTATGGCCACAAACAGATCCGACACCCCAAAAGAAAACATGAGTGTAACTCCTACATATGCATCCATAATTGAAACATACAAATAATATATAGATGCTTATATATTATATACATGATTATATGTTCAAATTCGCAACTGTTTAGCTGCACAAGAGAAACTACCACATCGCCTGCCGAAATGAGTTCAACGCCAAAACTGGGAAATTGAGAAACTGAGCATGGATTTGCAAACTATAAAAAAAAGAAACTGAGCATGAATTTGAATTCTTCAATTTGCAAATACATAATTTGTACATGCATGAAATATGCATGAGACTATCTTCAAACTCCCTTTTCAATGTAGTGAAGTCTCCATGACTTCTGAGATTTGAAAAGTTTGAAAAGTTCACTTTGTAAATTTCTGTAGCATTTAACGTTTACACGACTTCCATATGACTTATATACACATTCTAGCATATACCTGTTTGCATACATATAACATATCTCATATATGAATATACATTACATTATCAGTGGCACATTCCGCCGCTGGTCACCACTGTTCATATACACTGGATACACACACAATTCAACATATACGAGTAGACAATCATTTATTCAAACACACATACGAATGCATGATCCAAGGTGATAATCGAAAGTATAATCGTATAATTTTCACAAAACATAGCAATTATAGGAAGATTAATTACTTTGATTCGTATACTATACCGTAAATAAAGTTGAGATGTGTTGAATCTAAGAATTGTTCTTTTCTTGCTTTTGTTCTTTTTTTTTTCTCCCTATGATTTCCTTCGACTGCAGAAAGTAAGTTTGGGGTTGTGTAGTTTGGTTGCTGGGGAACTTTTGGCCAAAATGAAATTTTGCTCCCGTTGTTGAGAATGGCCGCTGGGGATTTAAGGGAAAGAATTCAAAAACAAAATTTTTTTTATTAACGATAGATAATGGCTGAAGTGGGGGAAGTTATTGTAGTATTTAGGAACGTAGTGGGGGAATTTATGCCCCCCACGTCAGTAACTTCCTTTGATTTATATTTTTTTATTTTGCAATTAAACACATTTTTCTTATGATTTAAAACTTCTTTTTACTTATTTACAAAAATTCATGGGATGTAACAGACCTCCCTCTTTACAATAAGTTTCGTCCTCGAAACTTGCATGCTACGTGGTTCACAGCTTAATGTAGTTCCAATTAATTCCTTCACCTAGTATGCATCACGAATATCGTCATATCAACCTTACCTTTGGGTCGTTAATCCCTCAATTTCACTTATATCACTTAATATGCATCATTCAACTTCTATACTTGTAATCTACAATTCCGACTTACTTTTCGTTGATGCTTCATCTCTTAGATATATTTAACCAAACTATAGATCCATTGAATACTCCAATATGTTAATCATCACACTCCCTCAACATATAACTAAGCCCTCAATTCACTGAGCCCTTAATTCACTTCTTATGTACTTATGAACTAACTATATGACCATATCTTTATTTCTTCGGCATATTATCAACATCCTAATATACGAATATGGGTATGGACATGTTTTTTTTGCCTTTGAATAAAAAAGGTAGCTTACATAACTATAGTTTGAAATATATTTTTAATCATTTAAAACAATACCAGTCTAATTTTTATAAACACAAGATCTCAAGTATTGTTTGTTTTCACAAAGCAGTGTCTCACGTGACCAATTATATAAACAGTGATATAACTTGTTCGCACAAGTATTGTGGTAAAACTGCGTTAAGCAGTTGAACTCAACAATGTAAAGTTTTATAAAAAGATTCGAATATTGTGTCTTTTTTTCTAAAAGAAAGTATGTATATTTCGAAAACTACTTTTTGTTTCACAAAATTAAGTAAGTTCAATGCAAGTGGTTAATAATAAAAATTTAATGGATAAAATGCTTGCAATGTGAATAGTCGACAGTAGAATTAATTTCAACAAAATAGATGTAACCTAAAGAGAGTATGAGATATTATATAAGGATTATATAAATATATCGTTCTTTGAAAACTTAAACATTTTGAAATATATCTTTCTTTTTTTTTGCCGTTTAAAGTTGGCAAAATAATTGAACCTTCATTATACTGGTATGCGAATATAAAAAGGAGTATCTTAGTAAAATTACTAGACTAAATGAAATACTTAGGTACAAAATCTTTGAAGCACCTTTAAAATATAGAGGTACCGCAGGATACGTGCATATATGAAAATATTTAACTACTTGAGAAATAATAGTCCAATACTTCGTATAATTTTTCTAAGTCATCCTTACGCTCAAATGAAAATCTACTTATGTACGGTTTTTTTTGTAAGTCTAGTGTTCATCAACTTATGCTAAAATCTTTAACTTTTTTTTGAGGGAATAAAATCTTTAACTTAGATTGCTCAAACCTCGCATGACACACTAAATATTGATCGATTTAGGGTATTCTAATTCACCATGCTTCCGCGCGCCACACCGATCCACCATTCTTCTTTACGTGGTTATTTCAACTGTTAATTCTAATTCAGTTAAATCCTTCATGAATAGCATCCAATGCTTTTTCATGCTTACTCTACTTCAATTCATGTTTACTAGATTCAAACCAAGTAACTCAATGTTTCTAGAAATCAACACTTAACTAAAGATTTGTGACAATTTATCATTCCAAGGCACATATTATAGTCGATTCTTGCATATAGCAATCGATCAATACTTCCAATAAGACTAATATCGTCGACCTATTCCGATAACACCACATTCAACATTTTAACCCTAGACTATAAATTCCTCCATACGATATCTCTCAATGAACTCTACTGATCATAATGCTTATAAATCTTACTTTGTTTCTATCATTCTACTATAAATCATTCCTTAGTAGCTAGGATCTCAACTTAAACGTAGTCGCATTCCGACACTACTTTCAATGTAAAGGCATGAACCCGCCTCAGTTATCCTAATGGTACCGGCTCTCATGTTGCTCTTACGATGGAGCAGTCCGAGTAACTGCCAGGCCCGTCTAATTTTATGCATTAACCAGTGCCTGTGGTAGGGCATTGTGGTTAACATTGCAGCTTATATATATTTTTAACTATATACTATTCAATTAGGATTACTAAAATCACGGCTAAGGGAATATGAAAAGGGTTACGATCAAAACTTAAATAAGGCAAGTAAGTGAGCTCGTGTGGAATATCCTAGATATACGTGTCTCTTAACCGATCATCTCCTTAAGTCTAGTGTCATAACTTATTTCTAGGGTCGTTCTTAATATCATCGTTTCTTAAGTCTAAGATCACGTCTTATTTCGAAATCATGCTTAGTATGTAATCAACTCTTACAACTAAAATCATTAATTATGTCCAAGATCAAATATTAATCAAATTCGTCACTTATGTCTAAGATCGTGACTTAATTTTCTAAGATCATGGCCTAAATCTACGTTTCCGCCGTGGATCTAGAGCCATGCTCTGATACCAACTGTAGCGACCCGTCCCGAGCCCTAGTACTCGAAACGACTCACCCGCCGTATTTCGCTAAGGAAGATACAATGCGTCAAAATCGAAACAAATACACGTCAGCAGAAGTCAAAATTTAAAACCTCGGAATAATCATCATCATAAATATCAATGTCTTGGCAAATCTAAATCTGATACAAATGACAAATGTAGATATAACTAAATCTCTAAAGTACATAAACCTCAAGTATCGAAAATCACTGTCTCAACTAAGCCCTCGAAAGTCTCACTGGAATGTCTCGACCTTAATATCTTCACTCTTGGTCATCCTCGGTATGCTAACTCAATCACCTGTCTATCTGGAAAATATGTCAAAGCGTGGTTTGAGCGACAAGTCACTCAGCAAGTAATCTCACTATACTTACCATGGGATCATACACGGAGAAGCAAATGTGATAACGATATATAGCAACATGAAATAATATCATGCTTCTCTTCACAAGTAAATTTACAACTCTGCCCCTAACATCCAAAAACAAATAGAGCAAATAGACCCAACAAAGTACAAAATGAAGTCCAATTAAGTACGTAACAAAATCAATGAATAGACCGATAACCAAGTCAAACCAAACGACAGCCAAGCAAAGGTTAGTCCAAGCCAAAATGTGATGCAATTTTCCAAAACAATGCAATGCCGATGTTCCAATATTTCAAAACCAATGTTTCCAATATCAATGTCCAATGTCCAAATCCAATGTCCATATCCGATTAAACCGGTCTAAAACTCCAAATAACCAAATCCGGTTTAATCGGTCCAAAGTCCAAAATCAAATGCAATGGCTATAGCACTTTCCCTACAAGTGACTTATACCGTAAGACTTATGAATTGATTCCTCCAAAACCAAATATGCTATAGACACCCTGTCTCAAACTAGGTCGTTACGTCTATAACACCAAATATATGCCTTTGCACCCTGTCCCAGACTAGGTAGTTACGCTCAGACCCAAAAATGCATACAGAAGCCCTGTCCCAGACGAGGTAGTTACATCTGCAGTGCCAAAATAGGAATCAATCCAGCTTAACGATATATTTCACGTTGTAGGGGTGAATTTCGAAATATATGCAGATGCAATTTCAAAAACCATTTTCCAAGTATCAAAGTTAGTCCAATTTACTAAAATGGGCCAAAATGTCAAATTCGTCGAAGTTATCAAACTACCCACCAAATATCACATAATTCCAAACAAATACTCCAAATAGTTCAAAGAGGTCTAAAATACCAAATCCATCACTCTTAGCCGTATATGTACATCCATGTACATGTACATGCCCATACATGTACATATACATGTATATACGACACGTACCTCGGCACCACCAAAACACACATTCCAAAACTTACCAAAAATACCAAAAAGTCCAATCCTAGCTGTGTGCATATACATGTACATATGCTCACGCCCATACATGTGCATATAAACGTATAACGTGCACGTACCTACAACAACACATATATTTAGTACATATTGCACCAAAGACTTGACCACCGTCTATGGCAGCCAACAGATCCGACACCCCAAAAGAAAACATGAGTGTAACTCCTGCATATGCATCCATAATTGAAACATACAAATAATATATACATGCTTATATATTATATACATGATTATATATTCGAATTCGCAACTGTTTAGCTGCACAAGAGAAAGTACCACATCGCCTGCCGAAATGAGTTCAACGCCAAAACTGGGAAATTAAGAAACTGAGCATGGATTTGCAAACTAAAAAAAAAAGAAACTGAGCATGAATTTGAATTCTTCAATTTGCAAATACACAATTTGTACATGAATCAAATATGCATGAGACTATCTTCAAACTCCTTTTTCAATGTAGTGAAGTCTCCATGACTTCTGAGATTTGAAAAGTTTGAAAAGTTCACTTTGTAAATTTCTGTAGCATTTAACGTATACACGACTTCCATATGACTTATATACACATTCTAGCATATATCTGTTTGCATACATATAACATATCTCATATATGAATATACATTACATTATCAGTGATACACACACAATTCAATATATACGAGTAGATAATCATTTATTCAAACACACATACGAATGCATGATCCAAGGTGAGAATCGAAAGTATAATCGTATAATTTTCACAAAACATAGAAAGTATAGGAAGATTACTTACTTTGATTCGTATACTATACCGTAAATAAAGTTGAGATGTGTTGAATCCAAGAATTGTTCTTCTCTTGCTTTTCTTCTTTTTTTTCTCCCTATGATTTCCTTCGACTGCAGAAAGTAAGTTTGGGTTGTGTAGTTTGGTTGCTAGGAAACTTTTGGCCAAAATGAAATTTTGCTCCCGTTGTTGAGAATGGCCGCTGGAGATTTAAGGGAAAGAATTCAAAAACAATTTTTTTATTAACGATAGATAATGGCTGAAGTGGGGGAAGTTATTATAGCATTTAGGAACGTAGTGGGGGAATTGATGCCCCCCACGTCAGTAACTTCCTTTGATTTATATTTTTTTTTATTTTTTTTATTTTGCAATTAAACACATTTTTCTTATGATTTAAAACTCCTTTTTATTTATTTACATAAATTCACGGGATGTAACACATAAGGTGTTTTATTCAATTTCTTTCTAATAGAAAGCCTATTTATTTATAACATGCACAACTAACAGATTCAGCCCGTAAATATTTTGGTACTTTATTTTCACATAACATTGTTCTAACAATTTCTTGAATTGTTCTATTTTTACGTTCAACAAGTCCATTGAGTTGTGGTGTTCTAGGTGGTGAGAATTCATGTTTTATTCCATGTAATTCACAAAACTTGATTACATGTTTGTTTTTAAATTCTCCACCTCTATCACTTCTAATTCTTTTAACATTCTCTTCGTAAATATTTTCGAGTTGCTTGATAAGCATTTCGATTGCTAATGGAGCATCGTCTTTGTCTGTTAAGAACAATGTCCATGTGTATCTTAAGTAATCATCTACTATGACACACACATAGTAGTGTCTACCTAGACTTCTTGTCCTACTTGGACCAAATAAGTCTAATTGAAGCAATTCTAGTACATGACTAGTACTCACTTCATATTTTAGTTTTAATGTTTCTTTAATATGTATTCCTTTAATACACGTTTCACACATTCCAAAATTATCTAAGTCTAACTTAGGCATGCCTCTAATTAAATTCTTTTTAGATAACATTACAATAGTTGAGATTCCTATATGGCATAGTCGTCTATACCATAAGTTTACATCTAAGTCATGTGATATTAAACATTTAACCTTAGCATCTAATATGTTATCTAAGGAAAGGGTGTAAATGTTAGCATTCCTATTTCCTTTTAATACAATTTTCTCCTTTTTCATTAGTTATATCACAAGAATCAGGGAGAAAGGAAACATAATAACCGGAATCTATAAGTTGCGAAATGCTTGGGTCCCCGATTGATCCTTTTCCAACAACTTTTCCTTTGTCGTTGTCATCGAATGTCACCTTTCCTCCATTTTCGATATGTTCTAACTCGATGAATAATTTGGGGTTACCCATCATATGTCTTGAACATCAACTATCTAAAAACCATTTGGTTTTTAGCTTCTTTGACTTTGCCTCCTTCTTGCATTCCTTGCGATTTTCCTACAATAGAGACAAAGTTTTAGGTACCCTTTACTTGGGTCCTTGAATGTTAGTGGCACCATCCTTGTTTACATATCTCTTAGGTATCCAAACTTGGATGTATCTCCTTGGCACATATTTGACATTATTATAAGTTGAATATAAGCGATTAATATGTACTTGACCATTCCATTTAAAAGATGATGCATTGTTATACATGTTGTACCTAGGTTTATATCTACTATGTTGTGGACGATTTTGATAGCTAAAGTAAGGCATATGATTTTGTTTCTTATAGGTGCTATGTATGTGTGTTCATATGCATTTGTATAAGTCTTATATGAATGTTGCCTATACTTAGGTTCATAATAAGTTGGATGCATTTGATTTTGTCGGGATACATTTATATACATATAGGCATAATTTCTATGTGGTCTAGGTGCAAAGTCTTGCCTAGTTGTACGTTTATATGTGTGTGCTTTTGTGGTTGCGTGTTGCATTTTTATCTTGGAATAAGCAAAAGAAGGAGTAGAAGAAGATGTATCAGGCAAAGTTGATTTAACATGTCTTGAATATGTAAAAAGTTTCTAGATACATGTTACATGTCATGCCAAAAATGTTCCGTGTGTTGTGTTTGTAGAAAACCGAATTTTCAACTTTTGTTGATTACGCGATTTTTCTCCGATTAAATTCAAACTTTTTGCACATGTTACATATATTATGCCACACATAATATACATAAAATAAATTAAATATTCAGCTCATAAGGCTGAGATATAGGCGCCCCATGCGAAAAAAAGTTGAATTTGAAATCTCTACAATTTGGCCTTAATTTGGGGGTGATTTATGTGTGCCAACATGGAATAATTACATGGCTAAATGTACCATGTGAGCCACAAAATTTTTGGCTCTTTTTAAAGTGTATAGGCTGGCCTACGTGACACGTTGGCGAAGTTTCGGTAGTCACCCAATGCGACAATTTTTGGTTTACAACCTTGTAAAGTGTCGTAATATTTTGTCATCACCATGCATTATATCATATGATATAATACATGAATGTAGTCATAAATATGAGGTAAGTATAGTGGTGTGATGTTGACGTACGTTTGTAATATATGTAACGTGATGGTAGTACATCAAAATATATGTGTATTGTGCCTTTTTATAAAAATCTGAATATATATAATATATATATATAAACGTGTATAGCCAAGTGGAGAGGGGACTTTCCATGTTTCAATTTGTTGCCATCATGCCTTCTCTAAATATATCTCCATTTAATGAACTAGTTAGTTCATTAACTTAAGTACTTCACTTAATGAATTAGTTTAGTTCATTAACGGTGGCACCTGAAATTAGCTCAAAGACAACAAATGTTTGTCATATGATGTAATCTTTAATGCTTCATGTCTTGTTAGTATTGCAACAATATATATAAAACATATAAGTCATGTATATCAAAAAAACGTGTCAAGTAATAAATTTTGTCATGCATTTCTTAAACACGTAGTATTTAATTCATGTATTTGTGAATCACTCAAACTCTTTTTCTAAACATAAACACCCTCCTAGGCAACATTCATCTTGTCTTGGAAATCACCCTCAGGCATACTCAAACTTTGAAGGTATTTAGACTTGATTTTTAGTGAGAAATCAAGAAAACAAAGATGCCTTCTAAGGGGAAAAGCAACAGAATTTTTATTCTTCAACCAAGCTGAAATTCAGAATTCTGTTTTACATGGGTTTTAAAGGGAATAAAACTCCTCCTATCACTTATTTTAGTCAAATAACACAATAAAGAGCAGCTAATCTGGTCCTAGAGCAGACCAAAACGTTTGGGGGGCCTTCAATAGCTTAAAGAAGGTCAAACTCCAAGAGTGTTGGAATTTATGTTGAAGTGGCGCAGTTTGTTGACTCGCCTTTTCCTGTAGATGCAAGCTAAATTTGAAGCAGAGTCCTTGAAAATTTTGTTCACATCCTGAACTTGACATTTGGCCTTTGCATGACCCAATTTGGAATTTTTATGACTAAGTTATGCACCCACAAAATCCATGTTGTGCTGGAATTTAGGCTGAAGTGGCGCTCTTTGTTGACTCGCCTTTTTCTGCGGATTCAAGCTGAATTTGAAGAAGAGTCCTTCTTGAGAATATTAGTTCACATCCTAATCTGAAAATTTGGCTTTTCAATGACTACATTTGGAGCTCGTATGAATGAGATATGGTCAGATAAATTTTGTGCAATTTTCAGCATTTTAAGCAACACTTGTCTTGAATTCTTTAAGCCATCTTCCCATGCCATGCACGCCCTTTGAACATGAAAATGACACCAAAATAAACCCTACAAATCCAACAAAAGACAACAATGATCAAGCTAGAAGTGTATGAAAAGCAATGGCATGCAACTAATTAAAAACACACAAAATGCAATGCATGAAGTAAAATCTAACTAAGACACCCTTATAATGTCTAAGACACCCTTATAATGTCTTGCATGTGTGTGTGCACCATATCGTATAGCTGGATATCCTATGACATGTTTATCATATGTATATGATCATTTGGAGTCCGTCATGACTCCATGTCTGATGTAGTTGGTGTCATAGGCATATAGTATGTTATCGATGATTGGAGGCCGGCATGGCATCAGAACCTAAGGAGTTTGATGTCATGGGCATATAGTATGTTTCTTATGGGCCCGAGTGTAACACCTTGTCAAGGAGAAGGGATCTCTGGCATATCGAGTCACCGTTAGTATATGTACTTATGATGTAACACCATGTTTGGAGCATCGGAATTCATATTTATACATGTGAATATATTGGGGATTATTTTGTTACTATGACAATATCATTCGCATGCAAGGTAAAATGCTATAGCCATCATACCTAAAATGTTCATTGAAATGTTATATTTTGAAATGTTATGGAAAATGGATATGGTTATCATGATTTATCGTTATTGTTATGGAATTTTTATGGCATCGTTTTTTAAAGACATCATATCATAAGAATATAGAATTTATATGGTTCATGTAGGGACTTGATACATATATAGAATAAGACTAAGTATGATGATTATTTTAGACCTTGATTGGAGACATTAAGGATTGACTTGTAAAGGTGGCGTTCTTATGGACTTGATAGTAGAATAATGTGTATGTTGATGATGATGTAAATTATATATGTGTTACGTGTTATTTGATTACACTTATGTTATGCCACTTGTTAAAATAGAGACGTGACATGTTATGTTCTTTATTTACGCATTATTATTTTATCATCCCGCCTCCCTATGTATGATCCATATGATGTATCCAGGTGGACTGCTTGTTGGGCATATTGTGTTATTGCTCATACATGCCTTATTACATTACAGAGAATAGGGATCGCGATACGGGATTCATAAAGGACGAACCCCAATTAGATTACCTGTGAGCGAGCAAGTATGTCGGTGTAATCTTTTGGATATTTTGGATATTTTGATCATGAGATACTTAGACTTTTTTGGGACATTTGAAAATTATGACTTGTACAGATTTATGACAATTTGTATTGATATGCATATCCTATGTTTATCTTTATGTTGCTGCCGCTATATCGATCCATGATTCATGTCGACATCCACATGTATGGTATTGACGCTTTGTACTTCTCGTCACAGAGTACGACAGGTGTACCGTGCCGAGACCCTAACCCTGGGAGGGCGCTACAATAAGTGTTTAACAGGACTTAAACACGTGTTTAGACTTAATTATGCTATTTAATGGCGTTGTGGTATTAGAATACCATAGATCTAAAGATCAAGGAAAAAAGTGACACGTCCAAACACAAAGAGATAAAGGTAATTTTATTTCAAAAATATTGTCTTTATTATAAATTCAAGTAAAACAATATAGAAAATATGGAAGATAAGAAAAAAGAGGACAAGTAGAGAATAAGAATGTATTCTTGACTATTCAAATGTGTGTCAACAATAGTGTCATATTTATAGGACTTTGGGGATGGGGGTACATTGAATTGGTGACATCCTTTGTTGTCTATAGAACACATTTGGATTGGTATAAACTTCTTTGTTCTCAAGAATACCTTTGAATATCCACAATTTCATAATATTCATAACATTCCCCCTTGGATGTCTAAATTTTATAGAATATGTCTCGTTAAAACCTTGCCAAGAAAAACCCAGTGGGATAAAAACTTGGACGAAGAAAAAAAAGTACACATTCATTAAAATTGGTTTGTGTGATGCACTGTCTTGTTAAAACCTTACTAAAAAAATTTAGTGGGATAAAAACTTGGACGAAGAAAAAAGAGTACAGTGTATATGTAGTAATCACACTACTTTTGACACCGGCATGAGGTCTTTAAGTCGACGCTTTACGATGTTGTATACAATCTTTCTAAATGTAGTCGTTGGCAGTGCTTTGGTGAACAAATCAGCAAAATTCTTGTTTGATTGTATCTGCTGGATATCAATGTCTAACTGAAGAGGGAATGAAATGGCATGTATAAAAGCCTAGTGGTGTTGCGGAGGAGGCCACCCCCGCTAGAATGATACCGTCCTACTGCAGCATCCGTGTTCAATTTTAGACGGCCGGAAGGAGGAGGTGACCAGCAAATAATCCGGAGCCATTTGCATCATAACGGCAGAGATAGCCGTGACGTGACAAGATCTGGAATAGTTTCTGCTATTTTTGTGCCAGCCATGGAGGATGCCCATGTATATAAATCCATGCGTATAGATCTGATGATTAGCTGAGGGGACCAAGCGAGATCATCAAAACATATGGAAGCATATATTTTCCAGATGTTCCAAAGTAGGATGCCCGGGAACACAGATTGCATTTTGCCCAAGAAATTATTAGAAGATGAGCACCATATATTCAACATGTAGGAGCGCCAAGATCCATTAGTGAAAGGTGGTAGATCTAGCAAAGTGGCAAAATATGACCATATCATACGTACCTCTGGACAGTCAAAGAATAGATGCAAGGAGGTGGCATTCGCTGAATGGCAAAACGGGCAACAAGAAGGGAATGCATACAGAAAGCGACTCAGATTGTCCGGAAGTGGGAGTGCGCGTTGATAAAATCGCCATAAGAATAACTGTATAGTTGGCGGTTGCGAATTGTTCCAAATGTGTACGAAAGATAAAAGGTGCGGCTTGGATGGACGAAGCAAATCATAAGCAAATTTTAATGTAAATTCCCTGGATGGCGTGGGCCAAATTGGTGCTGGTGGGGATGACAAGATATCCGAATATATTGCATGTATGGCACATATGAGCTTCCATCTAGGAGAGTCATATAATCTTGGATGATAATCAAGCATATTGCCATATCGTGCACGCATGTAACGACCCCATAAAGAATCACTATAATGATATAAATGCCAGATTTTGCAGGAGTATGCAGCTTGGATAGATGATAGATCGCGTATGCCTAAACCTCCTTCCTGATATAGGTAACACAATTTTGGCCAAGAGAGCCAATGATATCTACCAGGGCCCAAGAAAAAAAGGGCGAAACGGCCTTCCAACACTTCAATAACGCTCTTCGGTAATCTAGTGCCCGACATAAGATGTAATGGCAGAGATGCAAGTACAGATTTGATTAAGACAAGCCTACCTGCCATCCTCAGTAGCCGTTATTGCCAACTCTGTAGGCGTCTATCTACATAAGATAAGAGATCTACACAACGAAAAGTACGTATAATGCCCTTATGTAGATAGGAACCCAAATATTTGAGGGTCAATGAAGATTGCCGTATGTCCAACAGACCAAGTAAGTTAGCCCTCCTCCGAGATGGTATAGATGAAGAGAACACCGCCGTACTCTTGTGATAATTTATAGCCTAACCAGAAGTAAGTTCATAAGTGGTAAGAAAAGATTTAACATGCCGTAAATTTTGTCTATTAGCTGTAACAAAAAGAAGAAGGTCAACTACATAGGCCAAGTGTGAGATAGTAAGAGAGAGACGGCCCATAGGGAATGTTTATATCCGCTGCGCGTATCTGATTGAAGAGATTTGGAAAATGCTTTCGCTACTATGATGAAAAGAAGACGGGATAATGGATCACCCTGCTTCACCCCTCGTGTGGGCTGGAAAAAACCACTAGGAGCATCATTAAAGAGTATCAAAAAATAGGTGCTGCTTAGGTGATTGTGGACGAGTTTGATGAAGAAAGCGGAAAACCCAAAGCGTGATAAGACCCGATGTAGGAATTGCCAGCTAACCCAGTCGAATGCTTTAGCGAGATCCAACTTTATTATACATTTAGATGAGCAAGGAGAATGATCCAACTAATGTATCACCTCATTGGCTAATAATACATGCTCAGCAATTCCTTTACCTTTTTGAATCCAAATATATGACATGCGGCAGTAAGGAACTTAATTGAGTAGCTAGTATACGCGTCTGAATTTTGCTTAGAAAATTACAAAGGCCAATAGGTCGGTAGTCTGCAAATGTTGTCTGTGTATCTCATTTTGGAAGCAAGACAATCATAGTGTGGGCAGCGGCCCTGGGCAAGGGGAAGCCCAAAAAGAATTCCGGTATAGCTTTGTATACATTTGAATGGATTATATCCCAGCAAGTACGATAGAACCAACCATTATATCCATCTGGCTCAGCCGAGCTTTGCGGGTTTAACGCCTAAATAGACTCGCGAACTTCTTCTTCAGTTGGCATGGCATTTAAAAATTCATTATCAGCATCCGTAATGAGTGTTGGTAGTGTCTCAAGTAGAGCAGGGTGGTCTTGTACTGGCTGTGAGGAAAACATTGTAGAATAGAAATCCACAGCCGCTTGTTGAATATACTGCGGCGCAATGCATAAGGTTCCATCAGATTGCTGTATCTGATGGATATACTGATGCCGATGGCGGTCCTTAACAATGGCATGGTAATAAGCCGTATTAGCTTCACCTTCTTTCAACCATTTTAAGCGGGCCTTTTGCTGTCAGAAGTTCATTTCACGAGAACAGGCAGTTTGACATTCATCCTGAGCTGCGTTATACAAGACACGATTTTGAGTGGTGGGTTGTGCATCATACGCAATCTCACCTCGCTTCACAAGAGTTTCTGCATATTCCACTTGTCTGAATATATTTCCAAATACTTCCTTGTTCCAAGTTGATAGATCCCGTTTGAGGAGACGTAGTTTGCGACAAAAACCATTCATACATCCTGTAGTAGGATAGGAGTCCCACTGTTGACGCACATAAGAAAGAAATTTAGTGTGAGTAGTCCATACCGTAAGAAATCGAAATTGCTTGAGTGTGGCAGGCGTGGAGTGCAGGCATTGAATCAATAATGGAGTATGATCCGAAGTGACGCGGGACAAGTGCGTGAGCTTAAAGTGTTGAAACTTATCAAGAAATATTGTATTGCAGAAGACCAAGTCGAGCCTGTAGTGGACCTAGCCCAAACCACGGCCACCCAGCCACGTAAACCGCGTCTCGATATGAGGTAAAATATGCCAAGAAAGATTGTCCACTACATCATTAAAATATGAGAGAGATGATATAATGGGATGGGAATTTCCTTGATGATCATCCAACGATAGAAAAGTGTTAAAGTCGCTCGTAACCAGCCATGGTAAAGATAGATCAGTGCCAAAAGAGAGCAACTCGTCCCATAGATTGCAACGATGAACAATTGTATGATGCGCATACACACATGAATGCCAATATGTTTTGTAGGAAGCAGATAGGCGAATAAGGAAATGAGTCACCGGATCATGTGTGCGTATATCTTGTACAGACAAAAAATCATCATGCCAAAAGAACCATACACGATCATTACATACTGATGAACTGGATAAAAACCTAGCTGTATTTTTGTTCGTTGTAATCTGGAGACTGGATATTGTGGTTCAATGACTGCCAAAAATTTCACAGAGTATTGCACCAAGAGTAAACGAAGACGAGATAAAGAGATGCGTAAACCTCTAATATTCCATATCAACAGATGCATTAAGATTGTTGAGAGGATGATTATGAGGCCCGAAAAGAACTGCGGGTAACAACTTGGAAGGGGGACGTGAGATTTGTGAAGCCAGTCTGCGGGTGCGTTTCTTGACATGTAATGTAAATCCCTCAGCATCTGTTACTGTAGCAGGCTGCAGGAGCTGCTCTAGCAAAGTGTCGTCTGGTTGAGACTGTGGGAAATGAGCCATGCGACTTGCAATTAAAGTAGTATCTGCTTGTTATTTTATACGAAGGTCAACAGCAGGGAGGGATTGTAGGATCTGCAAGACACCACTAGAAGGGGGGTTGAATAGTGGGTGCGAAAAATGTGGTTTCTAAAATTGTTTTAGACCAAAAACCAAACTTCTGAAAACAGTTTCTGTTTTCAGGACCTGTTTTGAAACGTTTTGAAAACTAGGTTACAGGTCTTCAAAAATTCTGAAATTTGGAGAGATCTTAGTCTCAGATGTTCTGAGTATCTCCTAAAAATTTAAGATTAAAATTCAACCTTTAACCCCTTTAAAAATCGTTGGTGGTCAGATTGTGCAAATCTGCCAGAAACGGTAGTCCGATTTGAAAAATTAATTCCAAATAAACCGTGACTCCAAATGCTTTGAAAATTTAATGACTAACCTCTTATTAGGTTTATTTAATTGGGTTGAAACATTTTTGAAAAATTCTTTTGGGATGTTAGTCAAATACGTTCAAAGTCTCAACCTTTGCAAGCATGAAAATCAGACTGCACTAGTCTCATATTTTTGACGTTTGGATGACTTATACTTGTCCAAAAGGGTTGAAACTTGCTCCAAAAGAACCTTAAGATGTGTGGCTATGTTTCATGAAAGTTTCATGATTTTTGAAGTTCGTTTACTATTTTTAAGAACGTAATGAAAATTATGCACTGTGCTAGAAAGTGAAAGTAAGTGCTGAAAAGTAAAGGACACAAGGAATTTTATACTGGTTCGATTAAATCAACCTACTCCAGTATTCGAGGAAACCTTCCTTGGTTATCACTAATCACAAAACACAAATAACACCTTACCATACAGGGTTGATGGAGTTACACACCAACTCCAACCCTTTACAAACCTTGTAATTGATTACAACGATCACGAACACCACCACCTAGCGTATGCAAGATTGATCATACCTTGATCAATCTTTTACAACAATGTAGAATATATGGTGGTATAGGTGAAGCCTATTCAAGATGTATGAATATGAATACAATAGACTTTAAGAGAGAAGAAAGAAAGAAGTGTACAAGGAGAAGTTGGTTGCAACGTTTTTGCTCTTGGAAATTGTAAGCCTTGTCTTGTATTTTTGTTTGCTCTCTTCTTTCCTTTTTATCCACAATGGGCGCCCCCTATACCTTCTTTCTTATCCTTGGAAATTATCTTCTAAGTCCTTGGAAGAGTATCTTGCATTATTGTGACATCCACTTGCTTACTTGGCAACTCCTCATTGGATGATCATTAAGCCTTTGCTTACTTGGCACTCATCGATTGGATGAAAGTTGACATCATTTGATGACTAGATAAATCTGAAAAATAACCTTTAAAACATGTGCCAATTAGTCATAAAAATGTTGTCAATTATCTCACAATCAATTCCACATAATTTGCAAGACAAATTATCTCCATTTTCCTTCCAAGAATTCGGCCACTTTGATTCTCCACAAGCTGAAATTTTCAGCATGTGCTTTATCAAGACTTATCCAAATTGTTGCCAAGTTTGCATTAGATTAATTCTTTGAAAATAAAGAAGAAATCAATCATCATTTAGTACATAAAAATCTCTACTAATTTGGGAACCAAATTTTTCATCATAGAGGCCATAAAATCGGCCATATGCATTCCACACATGTTGAAATTTTCAGCATGTGTGATATTTAAAAATATCATCACATTATTTCCATAATATTTTTAAAACATTGCCATTTTATCTTTCAGTCAATCCATATAATTCAAAGAAGTAAATATGACACAATTAATAGTAGAAATTCGGCCAGCCTTAATGCACACATGCTGAAATTTTAAGCATGTGTTACAAATGTGACATAGTTTGAAATGTTACCTTGTGTAGCTCCTTTCTTTATGTCACCAACCTTGTATACTTCATTCTTGGCCAATCAATATACCAACAAAGCCCCACATATGCTCCAACAAGGCTTTAGTAGGCGTGTGATGTAGCTTGTGCATGTGCTGAATTTTATTTTTGCCAACTTTGTAAAATAGTGCACAATAATTATACACATATGGTATATTCCAATCAGCCCTTAATTGGTTTTTTTAGAGCACTTTAGAATGTATGGAATATGTAAAAAGTGTCTAGTTACATGTTATATGTCATGCCAAAAATGTTCCATGTGTCGTGTTCGTAGAAAACCGAATTTTCGATATTTGTTGATTACCCGATTTTTCTCCGATTAAATTCCAAATTTTTGCATATGTTATACATATTATGTTACACATAATATACATAAATTAAACTTTAATATTCAGCTATCATGGCTGATTTAAAGTGGTGCCTACATGTGACCAAAAATTGAATTTGGAATCTCCACAATTTGGCCTTAATTTGGGGTGATATGTGTGTGCCAACATGGAATGATTTTATGGCTGTATATACTATGTAAGCCATGAAATTTGTGGCCATTTTTGAAGTGTAGGGGCTGGCCATTTATATATGGCAAGTATGTGACACGTTGGCGAAGTTTCGGTATTCACCCTATACGTCAATTTTTGGTTTAGAACCTTTTAACGTGTCGTAATAATTTTGTCATCACCATGACTTATATCATATGATATAAGACCTGAATATACTCATAAATATGAGGTAAATATAGTGGTGTGACGTTAACGTACATTCGTAAAATATATAACGTGTCGGTAGTACTTTGGAATATGTGTGTATAGTGCCTTTTAAAAAAATCTGAATATATATATATATATATATATATATATATATATATATATATATGTTAAAGGCGTGTATAATGAGAGGGAAGAAGACTTTCCATTCTTCAATTTGTTGCCTTTGTGCCTTTTCCAAATATGACTTCCTTTAATGAACTACTTAGTTCATTTAACTAAGTACTTCACGTAATGAATCATTAATGGTGGCACCTGAAAATAGTTCAAACACAAGAAATGTTTACCATTTGATGTAAGCTTTAAAGCTTTATGGATCGTTAGTACGACAACATTATATATGAACTATATAAGGCAGGTTTCATGCAAAAACGTGTCATGCATTTCTTTGGTACACGTTATTTAAATCTTGTATTTTGTAATCACTCAAACCCCTTTTTCTCTACAATCTCCCCCTTTTGATGATTTACAAAATAACCTAAGTTCATTATTTAAATTTTTTTGCTCCTCCTCCAATCATGCACAAATTCAAATTTCGAAATTTCTCCCCCTTGATTTATGCAATCAATCTCTCTCTCTCTCCCCCTTAAATCATGCATTCTCTCCCCCTTTATTTTGGAAAGTCAATCAAAAATGCATGTAAATATGGAAAGAAAATCAAATCAAATCAGCAGAAATCATGCCTAATTTAGATCGAAGATTTTAATACGTGGCCTGATTTAGTGCTTTTGTGAAGATGTCAGCTACTTGTGCCTTCTATAACAATATCACCATTATTTACATAATCACGAAGGAAGTGATAGCGGACTTCTATATGCTTTGCCTTAGAATGTAGAACGGGGTTCTTAGATAAGTTGATGGCGCTCATACTATCACAATATGTAGAAATCTGATTTGCCGTAATCCCAAAGTCAGAAAGTTGTTGTTTTAGCCATAGTAATTGTGTACAACAAAGACTAAGTGCCATGTATTCAGCTTCAGTAGTGATAAGGCTACGTTTGCTTGCTTTTTAGAAAACCATGACATAAGTGAATTTCCTATAAATTGACACGTGCCACTCGTGCTTTTCCTATCTATTTTACATCCACCATAATCTGCGTCAGTATAGGCATGCAAGTTAAATTCACAATCTTTATCATACCAAATGCCTAAAGTGGTTGTGTGCTTAATATATCGAAATATTCTTTTCACGGCATTATAGTGAGACACTTTAGGTTGACTTTGAAAACATGCACACATACATACACTGAACATGATATCAGGTCTACTAGCAGTAAGATGGAGCAAAGAGCCAATCATAGACCTATATAAAGCATTATCAAAGTCCTTACCATGTTCATCTTTGTCTAGTTTAGTGGTGACGCTCATGGGGGTGGGGGACGGTTTCAAATTCTCAAAGTTGAACTTTTTAATCATATCATTTATATACTTAACTTGGCTTATATGTATACCATTACCCGTTTGTTTAATCTGCAAGCCAAGAAATTAATTTAATCCACCAACCATAGACATTTCAAATTCGGATTTCATGCAAGTTTCAAAATCTTCAACAAGTTTATGAGAGGTGGAGCCAAAAATGATGTCATCAACATAGATTTGAATGATTAGTAAATCCGATTTATCTTGTTTTAAAAATAGAGTACTATCTATAGTGCCTCTTTTAAAACCATTTTCTAATAGAAAAGTAGCAAAACGATCATACCATGCTCTAGGTGCTTGCTTTAAACCATATAGTGCCTTCTTTAGTTTGTACACGTGATCAGGATATTTCAAATCTTTAAAACCGGGTAGTTGTTTCACATATACTTCTTCTTGTATAAATCCATTTAAGAATGCACTTTTCACGTCCATTTGGTAAAGTTTAAAACCTTTCATGTAAGCAATAGCAAGTAAAAGTCGTATGGCTTCTAAGCGTTCTACGGGTGCAAATGTCTCATCATAATCTATTCCTTCTTCTTGGTTATATCTTTGTGCTACAAGTCTAGCTTTGTTTCTAACAACTTTTCCTTCTTCATTCATTTTATTTCTAAACACCCACTTTGTGCCTATTATAGTCTTATCTTGTGGTCGTGCCACTAAGTCCCATACATCATTTCTAACAAATTGATTAAGTTCGTCATGCATAGCATCAATCCAAGAAGAATCACTCAAAGCATCAAACACATTTTTAGGTTCAATTTCGGATATCATGGCATGAAATTCATTTATTTCATCTGCATTTATTCTTCTATGTGGTCGTACACCGTGAGTGATATCGCCTATAATGAGATCGTGTGGGTGATCTCTATGCCATCTTGGTTGATTATTTTCTACGTTCTCATGTATTTCTACGTGATCATGCATTTCTAGTGTATCATGCATTTCTAGTGTATCATGCGTGCCATCATTCATCATTCAACACGGGTTTTAATTCAAAATCATTGTCATATTCTTTATCTTTATCAATCTCACCAAATTCATTAAACTTCACATGAATGGATTCTAGAATTTGCCTAGTGATGGGATCATAACATCTATATGCTTTTGAATTCACAGAATACCCAACAAAGATGCATTCAATTGATTTAGATTCAAACTTATCTAAATTATCTTTCGTATTTAAAACAAAGCATTTGCAACCAAACACACGAAAGTAATCAATTTTAGGCATGCGATCATTTAATATCTCATAAGGCGTTTTATTTATTTTCTTTCTAATAGACAATCGATTAACTATATAGTATGCACAATTTACGGCTTCCACCCACAAAAATCTAGGCAATTTATTTTCACATAACATGGTTCTAGCGATCTCTTGTAGTGTCCTATTCTTTCTTTCTACTACTCCATTTAGTTGTGGAGTTCTAGGTGGTGAAAACTCGTGTTTGATTCCTTTTCTTCGCAAAATGCAATCATATCCTTGTTTTTAAATTCACCGCCTCTATCGCTTCTAATCCTTTTTGTAGAGAAAAAGGGGTTTGAGTGATTTTCAAATGCATGATTTAAATGTGCACAAAAACGAGCATAAGATAAAACGTGCATGATATATATACATGTATGCATGATACATTGCTATTACTTGCCTTATTTAGCTTATATATAATGTTGCCGGACTAACGAGCCATGAAGCGTTAAAGCTTACATCATATGGCAAACATTTGTTGTGTTTACACTATTTTCAGGTGCCACCATTAATGAACTAAACTAGTTCATTGAGTGAAGTACTTAGTTTAATAAACTAAGTAGTTCATTAAAGGAAGCCACATTTGAAAAAGGCACAAAGGCAACAAGGCCAAGGAAGGAAAGTTTTTTATCCTCCTCCCCTCATTAATATATATATACACGCCTACATATATATCATTATATATATTTTCAGATTTTTTGAATAAAGGCACATACACATGTATTCCAACGTACTACCGACACGTTATATATTTTACGAACGTACGCTGACGTCACACCACTATACTTAACTCATATTTATGAGTATATTCAGGTCTTATATCATATGATATAAGATATGGTGATGACAAATTAAATACGACACGATAAAAGGTTCTAAACCGAAATTTGTCGTATCGGGCGAATACTGAAACTTCGCCAACGTGTCACGTACTTGCCATAAATAAATGGCCAGCCCATATACATCAAAATGTGATGTAAATTTCGTGCACATGACATAATAATCAGCCAAAAATACTTTCCATGTTAGCACACACAAATCACCCCACATTAAGGCCAAAATGTGAAGATTCCAAGTTTAATTTTGTCACATGTTAATGGTACCACTTTAGACCAGCCAAGTGCTGAGATTTAAAGTATATATTATATATATTATGTATAACATAATATATATAACATGTGCAAAAGTTGGAATTTAAATTAGAGAAAAATCGGGTAATCGATAAATATCGAAAATTCGGTTTTCTACGCACATAACATGGAACGTTTTTCTTGTACATCATGTGACACGTATCTAGACACTTTTTACATATGATATACATCTTAAAGTGTTCTAGAAAATTAAATTAAGGGCTGATTGGAATATTACATGTGTGTATTATTAAATGTGCACTATTTTACAAAGTTAGCAAAAATAAAATTCAGCACATGTCATACACATTACCAACACCTATAACAGCTGATTTGGAGCATATGTGGATCCATGTTGGCATATTGATTGGTCAAGAATCAATTAAACAAAGTTGGTGACATAAAGGAAGGAGCTACAAAAGGTAACATTTCAAACTATGTCACATATATGACACATGCTGAAAATTCAGCATGTATGTTGCATTATGGCCGAAATTTTCAGTTAAAAATGCAGATATTGTGTGTCTTGAATCATGAGGATTAATTGAGGATGTTATGGAAATGATTTGAATATTATGTAAAATAATAAAGTGTGATATTCTACATATCACACATGCTGAAATTTTTCAGCATGTGTGAAGACATGGTGTGGCCGAATTCTTAAGCCAATTTGTGTCCAAGTTCATTTCTTAATTGGTAGAAATACTTACCATGAATTGTTGATTCATTTTTATGATGAAAAATCAAAGATTATTTGGTGTTATTTTGAATGAAAAGGAAAGATGCACATGCTGAAATTTCAGCATGGCAAGACACCCTTAATGGCCGAAATTCTCATTCATGTGGAAAACTTTCTTTGTTTTGCAATTTATGATGTATCTCTTGATTTATGGAATGATTTTATGATTGATTTTTGGCACATGGTAAAGTGTATATCTCAGATTTTTTCCATGTCATTATGATGACAATGTTGAACCAATAAGGAGGTGCCAAGTAAGCAAAGACTAAATGATCATCCAATAAGAAGATGCCAAGTAAGCAAGGCTTTGTCACAATGATGTCTTACACTCTCTCAAGGACTTAGAAGACAATTTTCAAGAGGGGGAGAGCAACAAGGGGTCGGCCATAATGTGATAAAAGGAAGAAAGAAGAGAAAAACAAGAATAAGAGCAAGTGTTTCAAATTGAAAGATCAAAAGTGTTCTAGCTTTCTTCTTCTACATCCTCTATCTTTCTTCTTGTAAAGCCTATTGTTTTCATATCTTTCTATCTTGAATAGGCTTGAGATAAACCACCATTCATATATCTTTGTAAAAGATTGATCAAGGTGTGATCAATCTTCATTCTAGCAAGGTGGTGGTGTTCGTGCGAATTGTACTTACAATACAAGGTTTGTAAAGGGTTAGAATTAGGTGTAACTCTATCAACCCTGCGGTAAGGTGTACTGCGTGTGTGTGATTAGTGTGAACCAAGGAAGGTGTTCCTTGAAGAATGGAGTAGGTTGTTTATAACCGAACCAGTATAAAATTCTTGGTGCCATTTACTTTCTGCATTTACTTTTCAGTTACTGCACTGTTTATCCTTCTTGTTCGCATCCGTAAAAATAGTAAACGATTTTCAAAAATTACTAAAATTTCCAGAAACATACTTACACGTTCTAGGGTTAATTTGGCACAAGTTTCAACCCTTTTGGATAAGTATAATTCAATCAAACATCAAAAGTTCTGAGACTAGTACAGTCTGATTTTCAGACTTACAAAGGTTGAGACTTTGATTATATTTGACCTACTTCCCAAAAGAATTTTCCAAAACTGTTTCAACCCATTTAAATATAGTATATAAGGAGTTAGTGGTCAAATTTGCAGAGCATTTGGACGTTCACACAAATAGAAATTAATTTTTCAAAACCATCTACCGTTTCTGGCAGATTTGCACAATCTGAGTATCAACGGTTTTTGAAGGGGTTAAAGGTTGAATTTTAATTCGAAATTTTTAGAGAACCCTCATAACATCTGAGGCTAAGTTCTCTCAAAATTTCATAATTTTTGAAGACCTCTAACCTGGTTTTAAAAATGTTTTAAAACTGGTCCTGAAAACAGAATCTATTTTCAGAAGGTTAATTGTTCAAGGTTAAAGAAATTTTAAAAACCACACTTTCCGCACCACGTATTCAACCCCCCCCCCCTCTAGTGGTGCCTTGCAGATCCTACAATTGGTATCAGAGCGCAGGAACACTCACAACAAAAGGATCCAACGATCTTAGTGAGATGGCAACCACTAGCGACAAAACCGAGCAAGAAGGTATGTCAAGCCAAATGCCTACACTATTCGAAAATGAGGTAAATTCTGATTCTGACTCGGATTCTGAACTATCTTATGATGATTTATATGTTGAATATCTTGAATTATATAAGTTTGCTAGAACTCTTGCAAAACAAAAGATACGGTTAATTGAAGACAAGAAATTGTTAGAATCTTCTAACACAAATCTTGTGTCTCAATTAAACGATTCTAAAGAAGAGTCATCATGCATCATCAATGCATTAAAGACAGAGATTTCATCATTGACCACGCAAAATAAGGAAATGAAATCCGAGATTTCAAACTTAAAATCAAGGAATACCGATTTAGAGAAAATGATGAAACAATTTGATACGGGATCTAACATGCTAGAGCGTATTATCCTATCACAAAAGCATGATAGCGACAAAACTGGATTAGGATACACTGAGACAAACGAAGCATCATCTAAACCATCCAAGTTTGTTTTATCTAAGAAAGTAGACACATCCAAGGCATGCGTAGTGTCTAAAGTAACGCAAAGACCCCCTCTCTCCTCTTCTCGTCATATCTCTTCTTCATCTCATACGAAGTATAATTATGTGCCGTATAAATATGAGAAGAAGACTAGTACACCACTTATCTCATCTCATCGTGCGTCTTATCATACAAAGAGAAATGGCGTACCATATAGAAAGCCACTGATGCATATGCGACATTCACATCATAAAAATGCATCTAGATCACTCCACGTACATGCAAACCAAAAACGAAAACCATACTACATGCATGATGAGATTCTTGGCCAAAGGCCAAATGCATTTGTCCCCAATAAATATTATGTTGCCTTCTCATCACCTTTCTCACCTTTTGGAAGACCCAGAAAGGTCACCCAAATGTGGGTACCAAAAGGGACATTTTCAAAGGGTTGAATGAATAACCCTTACGAACGCACGTATATGAAATGCATGATTTTTTTTTTCTTATTTACAGGCATCTTTTGATTTGCTTTCCAAAATAAAGGGGGAGAGAAAGCATGATTTAAGGGGGAGAGAGAAAGACTAATTGCATAAATTAAGGGGGAGAGAGAAAGACTTTTATGCATAATTGAAGGGGGAGCGATAGGATTTAAATCATGTGCATAAGTTATTTTGAAAATCATCAAAAGGGGGAGATTGTAGAGAAAAAGGGGTTTGAGTGATTTTCAAATGCATGATTTAAATGTGCACAAAAACGAGCATAAGATAAAACGTGCATGATATATATACATGTATGCATGATACATTGCTATTACTTGCCTTATTTAGCTTATATATAATGTTGCCGGACTAACGAGCCATGAAGCGTTAAAACTTACATCATATGGCAAACATTTGTTGTGTTTACACTATTTTCAGGTGCCACCATCAATGAACTAAACTAGTTCATTAAGTGAAGTACTTAGTTTAATAAACTAAGTAGTTCATTAAAGGAAGCCACATTTGAAAAAGGCACAAAAGCAACAAAGCCAAGGAAGGAAAATTTTTTTTATCCTCCTCCCCTCATTAATATATATATACACGCCTACATATATATCATTATATATATTTTCAGATTTTTTGAATAAAGGCACATACACATGTATTCCAACGTACTACCGACACGTTATATATTTTACGAACGTACGCTAACGTCACACCACTATACTTAACTCATATTTATGAGTATATTCAGGTCTTATATCATATGATATAAGATATGGTGATGACAAATTAAATACGACACGATAAAAGGTTCTAAACCGAAATTTGTCGTATCGGGCGAATACTGAAACTTCGCCAACGTGTCACGTACTTGCCATAAATAAATGGCCAGCCCATATACATCAAAATGTGATGTAAATTTCGTGCACATGACATAATAATCAGCCAAAAATACTTTCCATGTTAGCACACACAAATCACCCCATATTAAGGCCAAAATGTGAAGATTCCAAGTTTAATTTTGTCACATGTTAATGGTACTACTTTAGACCAGCCAAGTGCTGAGATTTAAAGTATATATTATATATATTATGTATAACATAATATATATAACATGTGCAAAAGTTGGAATTTAAATTAGAGAAAAATCGGGTAATCGATAAATATCGAAAATTCGGTTTTCTACGCACATAACATGGAACGTTTTTCTTGTACATCATGTGGCACGTATCTAGATACTTTTTACATATGATATACATCTTAAAGTGTTCTAGAAAATTAAATTAAGGGCTGCTTGGAATATTACATGTGTGTATTATTAAATGTGCACTATTTTACAAAGTTAGCAAAAATAAAATTCAGCACATGTCATACACATTACCAACACCTATAACAGCTGATTTGGAGCATATGTGGATCCATGTTGGCATATTGATTGGTCAAGAATCAATCAAAAAAAGTTGGTGACATAAAGGAAGGAGCTACAAAAGGTAACATTTCAAACTATGTCACATATATGACACATGCTGAAAATTCAGCATGTATGTTGCATTATGGCCGAAATTTTCAGTTAAAAATGCAGATATTGTGTGTCTTGAATCATGAGGATTAATTGAGGATGTTATGGAAATGATTTGAATATTATGTAAAATAATAAAGTGTGATATTCTACATATCACACATGCTGAAATTTTTCAGCATGTGTGAAGACATGGTGTTGCCGAATTCTTAAGCCAATTTGTGTCCAAGTTCATTTCTTAATTGGTAGCAATACTTAACATGAATTGTTGATTCATTTTTATGATGAAAAATCAAAGATTATTTGGTATTATTTTGAAAGAAAAGGAAGGATGCACATGCTGAAATTTCAGCATGGCAAGACACCCTTAATGGCCGAAATTCTCATTGATGTGGAAGACTTTCTTTGTCTTGCAATTTATGATGTATCTCTTGATTTATGGAATGATTTTATGATTGATTTTTGGCACATGGTAAAGTGTATATCTCAGATTTTTTCCATGTCATTATGATGACAATGTTGAACCAATAAGGAGGTGCCAAGTAAGCAAAGACTAAATGATCATCCAATAAGAAGATGCCAAGTAAGCAAGGCTTTGTCACAATGATGTCTTACACTCTCTCAAGGACTTAGAAGACAATTTTCAAGAGGGGGAGAGCAACAAGGGGTCGGCCATAATGTGATAAAAGGAAGAAAGAAGAGAAAAACAAGAATAAGAACAAGTGTTTCAAATTGAAAGATCAAAAGTGTTCTAGCCTTCTTCTTCTACATCCTCTTTCTTTCTTTCTTCTTGTAAAGCCTATTGTTTTCATATCTTTCTATCTTGAATAGGCTTGAGATAAACCACCATTCATATATCTTTGTAAAAGATTGATCAAGGTGTGATCAATCTTCATTCTAGCAAGGTGGTGGTGTTCGTGCGAATTGTACTTACAATACAAGGTTTGTAAAGGGTTGGAGTTAGGTGTAACTCTATCAACCCTGCGGTAAGGTGTACTGCATGTGTGTGATTAGTGTGAACCAAGGAAGGTGTTCCTTGAAGACTGGAGTAGGTTGCTTATAACCGAACCAGTATAAAATTCTTGGTGCCATTTACTTTCTGCATTTACTTTTCAGTTACTGCACTGTTTATCCTTCTTGTTCGCATCCGTAAAAATAGTAAACGATTTTCAAAAATTACGAAAATTTTCAGAAACATACTTACACGTTCTAGGGTTAATTTGGCACAAGTTTCAACCCTTTTGGATAAGTATAAGTCAATCAAACATCAAAAGTTCTGAGACTAGTGCAGTCTGATTTTCAGACTTGCAAAGGTTGAGACTTTGATTATATTTGACCTACTTCCCAAAAGAATTTTCCAAAACTGTTTCAACCCTTTTAAATATCGTATATAAGGAGTTAGTGGTCAAATTTTCAGAGCATTTGGACGTTCACACAAATAGGAATTAATTTTTCAAAACCATCTACCGTTTCTGGCAGATTTGCACAATCTGAGTATCAACGGTTTTTGAAGGGGTTAAAGGTTGAATTTTAATTTGAAATTTTTAGGAAACCCTCATAACATCTGAGGCTAAGTTCTCTCAAAATTTCATAATTTTTGGAGACTTCTAACCTGGTTTTAAAAACGTTTTAAAACTGGTCCTTGAAACAGAATCTATTTTCAGAAGGTTAATTGTTCAAGGTTAAAGAAATTTTAAAAACCACACTTTCCGCACCACCTATTCAACCCCCCCCCCTTCTAGTGGTGCCTTGCAGATCCTACACTTTTCACATTGAAACCATATTAATTTTCAAGTTGTTTTATTAGTTTCGCAATCTCAATGGCACTATCATCTTTATGTGCAAGAAACAAAGTCCAAGTATAACGAAAACAATCATCAACAGTCACACAAGCATAATGACGCCCACCGAGACTCGTAGTGCGACTAGGACCAAACAAATCAATCTGTAATAATTCTAAAACTGTAGTTGAGCTTATTTCATTTTTAGGTTTAAGTGACTCGCTTGTTTGTTTGCCTTTAATGCAAGATTCACACAACTAAAAGTTGTCTAAATCAAGTTTAGGCAATCCTCGTATTAGGTTCTTTCGTTGGAGTTTTTCAACTGTAGAAATGCCGATGTGTTCTAAACGTCTATGCCACAAGTTAACGTTAGGTTCGTTTGACATAAAACACTTAACCTTAGCGTCTAACATGTCATCCATAGAAAACATGAAAATGTTTCCTTCCCTTTTTCCTTTTAACACTACTTCTCCATTTTTATTTATTATATTGCAATATGGATGAGTAAAACACACATCAAAACCGTTATCAATAAATTGTGTGATGCTAAGAAGATTATAGGATAAGTTTCTTACCAAAAACACGTTGGAGATTTGAAGGGTGCTTGGGCTTCCAATTGTACTTTTTCCGATGATTCTTCCTTCATTGTTGTCTCCAAAGGTCACGGACCTGCCTTTTGTGACCTTTTTCAACTTTGTGAACAAGCTCGGGTCACCCATCATGATCCTCGAGCAACCACTGTCAAGGAACTATTTGATAGATGTATCTTTTGATGTGTGGGTTCCCTGTAATGTACAAAAATGATTTAGGTACCCTTTTAATTTTGGGTCCTTACGAGTTAGTTATTCACCTATTAGTAAAAGTACCTTTCGGTACACATACTTGGGTGATCCTTCTCGGTCTAGCAAATGGTAAAAATGTAGATGAAGGAGCAATGTAGTAGACACGTGATGAGTGGACTTTAGGCCTTTGGCCGAGAACTCCTTTATATGCATCATATTGAGTGCGTTTTTTGTATGTCCTCGTGTTGGTGTTTATAGTGCGTGATCTAGATGGATGAAATGAATGTCGTGTATGAATCACTTATTTCGTCTCATATCTATATGGCACATAATTATATTTTGCATGATATAAAGAAGAAGTATGACGAGATGATGGGAGAGGGCGTCTTTGTGTCATCTTAGACGCCACGTTTGCTTTAGTTGTGTCTACTTTCTTGGACAAGACGAATTTGGTTGGTTTAATGGATACATCATTTGTCTCAATTTATCCTAATCCAGTTTTTTCACTATCATGTTTTTGTGATAGAATAATACGATCTAGCATGTTAGATCCCGTGTCAAATTGTTTCATCATCTTTTCTAAATCCGTATTCCTTGATTTCAAATTTGAAATCTCGGATTTCATTTTATTATTATGAGTGGTCAGTGATGAGATTTCTGTCTTTAATGCATTAATGATGATGACGACTCTTCTTTTGAATCGTTTAATTGAGCAAAAAGATACGTGTTAGAAGATTCTAACAACTTCTTGTCTTCAATTAATCGCTTCTTTTCTTTTGCGAGAGTCTTAGTAAATTTATGCAATTCTAAATACTGACTGAAAAGATCATCATGAGAACGCTCAGAGTCAGAATCAGAGTCAGAAAATACCTCCTTTGATGCTTTGGATACAAAGCATACTTGTGCAGTCTCCTCTTTTATATCAGTCTCAGAATCAGATGTGTCACTCCAAATGGAGGCCTTGAGAGCTCTTCACTTTTGCTTAGGTTCTTAGACGAGTCTATTTTTGGTCTGGCCCTTGTCAGGGTGTTTGATTGTTTGCTTGTCCTTATTAGGATAGTCATATGATAGATGTCCAAGTTTACCGCATTCGTAACATTTAACATCCTTGTCTTTTGTCTTGTTCTTATTTCTTTTAGTGGAAGTAGCCTTAGGTTTGTTTTTAAATGACTTTCTCATGAATTTTCTCAAGCCTTTAGCCAATAAAATTAAGTCATCGTTGTCTGATTCAGAATCACTATCATCTACGTGATTGGAAGAAGTAGAGACGTATTCATTTGTTTTAAAAGCACTGGTCTTACCTTGTTTTGATGATGATTCTGATTTCCTTATAGTGAGTTTGTTCTCATATACCTTAAGTGGTCCAATTAGTTCCTCCATTTTAATTGATTTAGTTTATTTGCTCTCCTCTATAGCCGTCACTTTAGGGTCCCATTCGGATGGTAGGCTTCGTAAGACCTTTTGGACCTTTTCCTGCATAGAGAAGGCTTTACCAAGAGACTCAAGAGAATTGTAAATGTTAGTCAAGCGTAGATCCATATCAACGATAGATTCATTTGGCAATAATTTAAATGACTCGAGTGTGGACATAAGCATGTTGATTTTGGACTCTTTTACTTGACTAGTGCCTTCGTGTTTAATTTCAAGAATTCTCCACATTTCTTGAGCACTAGAGCAATTTGACACATAGCTAGATTCACTTTTACTTAGCCCATTTAGAAGTAATTGCATGGCCCTAGCATTCATACTCAATCTCTTTTTATCATCATTAGTATACTCTTGTTTAGGCTTGACAACCTCTAGTGTGACTCCGTCTACAGTGGATAACTTTGACGGAACAAATGGACCATCTTCTATAATGGACCATAGATCAATATCAATAGCCATAAGAAAAAGTTTCATTCTTAACTTCCATTGAATGAAAGACTCACCGTCAAAGAGAGGAGGCCTTTGACTGGACATACCTTCTTGCTCGGTTTTGAAGTTTGTGGTTGCCATCTCACTTAGATCGTTGGATCTTTTTATTGTGAGTGTTCCTATGCTCTGATACCACTTGTAGGATCTGCAAGGCACCACTAGAAGGGGGGTTGGATAGCGGGTGCGAAATGGTTTTTAAAATTGTTTTAGACCAAAAACCCAACTTCTGAAAACAGTTTCTGTTTTCAGGACCTGTTTTGAAACGTTTTGAAAACTAGGTTACAGGTCTTCAAAAATTCTGAAATTTGGAGAGATCTTAGTCTCAGATGTTCTGAGTATCTCCTAAAAATTTAAGATTAAAATTCAACCTTTAACCCCTTTAAAAATCGTTGGTGGTCAGATTGTGCAAATCTGCCAGAAATGGTAGTCCGATTTAAAAAATTAATTCCAAATAAACCGTGACTCCAAATGCTTTGAAAATTTAATGACTAACCCCTTATTATGTTCATTTAATTGGGTTGAAACATTTTTGAAAAATTCTTTTGGGATTTTAGTCAAATACGTTCAAAGTCTCAACCTTTGCAAGCATGAAAATCAGACTGCACTAGTCTCATAACTTTGACGTTTGGATGACTTATACTTGTCCAAAAGGGTTGAAACTTGCTCCAAAAGAACCTTAAGATGTGTGGATATGTTTCATGAAAGTTTCATGATTTTTGAAGTTCGTTTACTATTTTTAAGAACGTGATAAAAATTATGCACTGTGCTGGAAAGTGAAAGTAAGTGCTGAAAAGTAAAGGACACAAGGAATTTTATACTGGTTCGATTAAATCAACCTACTCCAGTCTTTGAGGAAACCTTCCTTGGTTATCACTAATCACAAAACACAAATAACACCTTACCATACAGGGTTGATGGAGTTACACACCAACTCCAACCCTTTACAAACCTTGTAATTGATTACAACGATCACGAACACCACCACCTAGCGTATGCAAGATTGATCATACCTTGATCAATCTTTTACAACAATGTAGAATATATGGTGGTATAGATGAAGCCTATTCAAGATGTATGAATATGAATACAATAGACTTTAAGAGAGAAGAAAGAAACAAGTGTACAAGGAGAAGTTGGTTGTAACGTTTTTGCTCATGGAAATTGTAAGCCTTGTCTTATATTTTTGTTTGCTCTCTTCTTTCCTTTTTATTCACAATGGCCGCCCCCTATACCTTCTTTCTTATCCTTGGAAATTATCTTCTAAGTCCTTGGAAGAGTATCTTGCATGATTGTGACATCCACTTGCTTACTTGGCAACTCCTCATTGGATGATCATTTAGCCTTTGTTTACTTGGCACTCATCGATTGAATGAAAGTTGTCATCATTTGATGACTAGATAAATCTGAAAAATAACCTTTAAAACATGTGCCAATTATTCATAAAAATGTTGCCAATTATATGACAATCAATTCCACATAATTTGCAAGACAAATTATCTCCATTTTCCTTCCAAGAATTCGGCCACCTTGATTCTCCACATGCTGAAATTTTCAGCATGTGCTTTATCAAGACTTATTCAAATTGTTGCCAAGTTTGCATTAGATTAATTTCTTGAAAATAAAGAAGAAATCAATCATCATTTAGTACATAAAAATCTCTACTAATTTGGGAATCAAATGTGTCATCATAGAGGCCATAAAATCGGCCATATGCATTCCACACATGCTGAAATTTTCACCATGTGTGATATTTAAAAATATCATCACATTATTTCCATAATATTTTTAAAACATTGCCATTTTATCTTTCAATCAATCCATATAATTCAAAAAAGTAAATATGGCAGAATTAATAGTAGAAATTCGGCCAGCCTTAATGCACACATGTTGAAATTTTCAGCATGTGTTACAAATGTGACATAGTTTGAAATGTTACCTTGTGTAGCTCCTTTCTTTATGTCACCAACCTTGTATACTTCATTCTTGGCCAATCAAGATGCCAACAAAGCTCCACATATGCTCCAACAAGGCTGTAATAGGCGTGTGATGTAGCTTGTGCATGTGCTGAATTTTATTTTTGCCAACTTTGTAAAATAGTGCACAATAATTATACATATATGGTGTATTCCAATCAGCCCTTAATTGATTTTTCTAGAACACTTTAGAATGTATAGAATATGTAAAAAATGTCTAGATACATGTTATATGTCATGCCAAAAATTTTCAATGTGTCGTGTTCATAGAAAACCGAATTATCGACGTTTGTCGATTATCCAATTTTTCTCCGATTAAATTCCAAATTTTTGCACATGTTATATATATTATGTTACACATAATATACATAGATTGGACTTTAATATTCAGCTCTCATGGCTGATTTAAAGTGGCGCCTACATGTGACCAAAAATTAAATTTGGAATCCCCACAATTTGGCCTTAATTTAGGGTGATTTGTGTGCGCCAACATGGAATGATTTTATGGTTGTATATACCATGTAAGCCACGAAATCTGTGACCATTTTTGAAGTGTAGGGCTGGCCATTTATATATGGCAAGTACGTGAAACGTTGACGAAGTTTCGGTATTCACCCAATACGACAATTTTTGATTCAGAACCTTTTAATGTGTCGTAATAATTTTTTCATCACCATGACTTATATCATATGATATAAGACCTGAATATACTCATAAATATGAGGTAAATATAGTGGTGTGACGTTAACGTACGTTTGTAAAATATATAAAGTGTCAGTAGTATGTTGGAATATGTGTGTATAGTGCCTTTTAAAAAAAATCTGAATATATATATATATATATATATATATATATATATATATATATATATATATATATATATGTTAAAGGCATGTATAATGAGAGGGAAGAAGAGTTTCCATTCTTTAATTTGTTGCCTTTGTGCCTTTTCCAAATATGACTTCCTTTAATGAACTACTTAGTTCATTTAACTAAGTACTTCACTTAATGAACTAGTTTAGTTCATTAATGGTGGCACCTGAAAATAGTTCAAACACAACAAATGTTTGCCATTTGATGTAAGCTTTAAAGCTTAATGACTCGTTAGTACGACAACATTATATATGAACTATATAAGACAGGTTTCATGCAAAAATGTGTCAAGTCATAAAACGTGTCATGTGTTTCTTTGGTACACGTTATTTAAATCTTGTATTTTGTAATCACTCAAACCCCTATGGAGGAAGGGTAGGGAGATACACCTCAGTATCAGAGTGACCATGCATAAGATCCTCAGTGCAAGAGGGCTAAGGTGGAGCAGCCTCAGTGGCACGACCCAATAACGCAATATTCTATGAATCGGAAGGTTGAATTACAGATGATGATGGTGCTGGGACTGATTCATTTTTGTTTGGATCGAGAACTGGTGTTGAGACTGTTTCATTTGGAATAGGATCCGAAATAGGGATGGCCTCAGTGATAGCAACAATATCCGCTGTGTTTAATGATTGCGGTGGTGGTTGTGGGTGATCTGAAGAGCCTTTTTCCTTCCAGATTTTGACTGCAGGGGTTGATTTTGGATTATCCGCAGTAAGTATTGGACAGTGGCCAATTTTGTGGCCTAAAACACAGCATGTGGAGCAAAACAACAGAACATCTTCACAAATCACCTGTTGAAAAAATTCATGGTTTTTGCTCTGAATATGTAACTTTGTAGGTAAATCTTTTGAGACATCAATTTCCAGACAGATACGGGCAACTGACGGGCGTAGAAGTTTCGGCATTACAGCGTCCAAACGAATAGGTGTGCCAATCATTGAAGCAATGGCAAAAAGTGCAGCATGATTACGTAGGTAAACCGGGGGAGCAGGCAGTGAAATCTAAACGGGGACTATTGGGGCATCGTATCTTGGGTCGAAATCATGTGTATACTTGGTGACACGCATTGGATAGCCAAGAATGTTCCATGTACGACGACAAAAACATCCGGTGTAGTCACGTTCATGATCAAAACGAATAAGAATGTGTGATTTGCCAATTAAATCGAGTTGGACCAAACTCGTAAAGCCAATCCGATCAAAAACTTTCTTCAATGCATCCATGGATGGCCTTCCATGCAAAAAGGATCCGAGAAGGGGTGTTGGAATAGTGCGATCAAGGAATCCACTTCCGTATCAGAGAAATGGATGGAGGGGCACCCTTTATAGCAGGACGGTTGTTTCGACTGTACTATAGGTGGAGAATTTCCACGGAGAATGTCGGCAAAGGAAATAGGCGCGGAGGGGGCCGGCGGCAGCGGCAGCTGTGCCATTGAAAAAGAAGATCGTAGGGTGCGACTTCTTCGAAGCTCACGTGGCCGAAAATTTTTTTAATATCTATATATATATGTATATCTACCACAACCAAAAAAATCTCACACGGCCAACTCCTCAATCCCATCTCCAAACTTGGGGCTGTTTTCTCCTCCATGCCCACAACAGTCAGCCGGCCACCTTTGAGGAGGAGAGGAAGATTTTTGTCCAAAAAAATCCTAATATATATGTATAGACATACACACATCCTAAACCCCACACACGCCAAATTTTCCATCCCACAGCCGGCCATACCCCCTACCCCTATAAATCATATATTCGGCCAGCCCAACTCGGAGGAAGAAGGAGGAAATTTAATTCAACACAAACCCTAATCGGTTATTTCAGTATAGTAATTACGTACCCAAGTAAGTATCATATCTGTGTTTACTATGAATTTGTGAAGTCCGTAATTCTATTATTGTATAAAATAATGGATCATACATAAGTATATATGAATACACAGATGAATGTATATACATGTTGACATGTTGCCAAATATATGTACGTATGTGTGTATGTATGTATGTGCGCGTGCCATGATATATATGTATATGTCATGAAAATTATAATTGTTGCATTGTATATGAACATGGTTGACTTTTGTGAAGTATACATTGGAGTTGTGTCTTTTGTATATATAAGGTAATATACGTTTTATATCGTGTACGTATGTATGTGTATATATATGTGAATAAGATTGCGATATTGTATGTGTATGGCGTGGAGGGTGTACATGAGGGGTATGAAATTTGGCCAAGGATGCCTATGGCATAAATTTGATCCAATTTTGATAGGCATATGAATTGTAACCCATGGAAATTGTATGATTTTATGTGGGATTAAATTGGTGAATTAGTATTGATTTTGGATGAATTTGATAGTAGCATAAGTTGGAAATTTGTACGATTTGATAATGGGAATAGGTTGACAATGAAAAAAAGATGAATTCTGGTATTCGGAGCGACGGCAAGTGGCGGCATGTGGACTACATGTGCCAACGAGTGGCGGCACATAGACGGTGCTTGGGCGGCATGCGGAGTGTATTTTTGAGACAGTGTGTTAGACATGAATTATGCTTTCTGTCTGAGAAGTTAGATGTGAGAAAATATGAGCGGTGTGTGTTTTGGAGGGAGAATGAGAGCTATGAATTGGGTTGAGTGTAGTTAGGGTTTTAGAGAGCGGGGAGGGGGTTGGACTGAGGCATTTGGGGTGGGGACGGGTTCTAGTGGGGCTGGTCACATGTAGTGAAAGAATATGCATGCATGTCGCATCCCATAAAAAGTGTTGGATGCATGCCACATTTCTTGAAAAAGTGTGCTAAGAATCCTTCTTGGAAGCATGTTTTTATGATGATCATCATTTATATGTTTCTTGATGACTTTTGATTGTCATGCATGTTAATAGTCTTGATTTAGCATGTTGTGAGGCATCATAATTATTGTTATTATCTTGACCATAAAAGATTGTTTCTTGATGATCATCATGCTATTTTTATGCATATATATACACACGGATGGGGGCTGTTTCTAGCCACCCACTTGACCTTGATCATTTTCTTTCTTAATAAAGTGTAATATTAACGATCATGGTTGAAGAATGTCTACTTTCATGGTTACCATCATCCTCTATGTTTGCATGTGATTTCATCATGACCATCACCATGATTATGATTTTTAAAAATCATATTTATGATAGAAACTAACATGCATGTGTTTAAATAATAAAAACAAAAGTTTTGGACATAATCTTGAAAGTGGAACACATAAGTAAAGTAGGTTGTATGTCATATGTCATTGCCTCAAGAATGCATGTTCAAAAGCATGGTATGTTGAAATGCTAAATGTCACAACCATGATGCATGTGTGAAATATGTTTTAAGTGGTGAAATACGGGTGGTGTGGGCTTACATACCCCTCCGCCATACATACATATATGTATCAATAAAAATTGTTTTCATATTTACATGGATATATGTAGATGGAATTAAGTGTATATATGTAAGTGCAAATAAAAGTGTCTTTATATTTGCATGGACATGAGGCCATTCGGTGAAGTGTAGGTATATGTGTACCAATAAAATGTTTATTACTCTACATAGATATATGTACCTAAAAATATGTGCACTATGTAATTATGGAGTTTCCATTAGATAGTGTAAGAAGGTTGAGGGTTAAGAAACAATAATGTAGGTTAAAGCCCAAAAAGTGGCCTGTTTTTGGGGGCACTTGGCGGAGATCCCCTAAAGGGGTAAAAGTAGTATTATTCTTAAGTAAGACATGTAGTAAGTGGGTAAGTGTTGAATATATAATAATGTAAATTTAGAATGGCCAAATTGACCCTAAAACCGAGCCTACATGCATGCATAAATGAATCAAAGTTTTTGAAACGAAATGTTTTTTTCGCATGGTACGTTTTAAAAGATCTTACACGTAACAAACCGTACCACAAGATGAATGATTCTCAATGACTTATGGTATGTTATGTTTCATGATATGTATGTTATTGGAGCGCCGTCCTAACATCGGAACCGGGTTGTAGGTGTCAGGGGCATATGTTTTTGTTATGGCCGAGTGTAACACTTGTCCGAGACATGAGATTTCTGCCATAATGCATCACCGTTATATCCATGTACATATGTTGTAACACCGTGTTTGGAACACTGTGATTCATATTTATACATACGACTATATGGGGAATCGTTTGGTATGTCGTGTGTCACCGTTCTGACGTTATGAAAAGTGCTATAGCCATGTTATGAAAGTCATGAAAGTGCCTTGTTATGAAAGTTATGAAATACCATGTTTTGAAAATGTTTTATGAAATTGGAACCATGTCATGAATTTTAAAGACCACATACATGAATCCCATGAACTATTGTTATGATGCACTTTACGCTAATAACATGACTTAATTGATCACAGCGGAAATCATGTATGAGAGTTACTTGATAATAAGATTGGAATTATGATTAAAATAGAAGACTTAGAATTAGAAGATTTGGACTAGAAAGTTAAGAATGGAAATGTTTAGTGTGATTTACTTTACGCACTTTATATGTTTGTGACATTTTTATGTTACTTGTTTGGCACCTTATCTTATTTGTGAACGGAGACGAGTTATGTTTCATTATATACACTTTGATTTATTTTATCACCCCGTCTCCCATGCATGATCCACATGACGAACCTAGGTGGACTACTTACTGGATGATTCATTATCGCTCATACTTTGTTTTTATCATGCAGAGCCTCAAGAGCAGGACTTGGATTCCTTAGAGGATGAGCAGAGAGTAAGCTACCCTTGATGATGACTAGTGGGCCCTGAGATGTCTATGTACTTATGTTTATTTCAGCCATGTACTTGTTATATTTTGTACTGATGATACTTATGATGTATTCGGATTTAATTATGATGTATGATGCATGTTGATTACATTTTGTCTATTTTATGATGCTTCCGCTATATCGATATTCCGTTTTATGTCGGCATGCATAAGAATGATTTCGACGCCTTGTACTTTTTGTAAGTAGAGTACGGTGGACGAACCGTGTAGAGAAAAAGGGGTTTGAGTGATTTCAAAATATATGATTTAAATGTGCATAAAAAGGTGCATGACATAAATGTGCATGATATATTACATATAACTTGCCTTATATAGTTCATATATAATGTTGCCGTACTAACGAGCCATGAAGCGTTAAAGCTTACATCAAATGGCAAACATTTGTTGTGTTTATCCTATTTTCAGGTGCCACCATTAATGAACTAAATTAGTTCATTAAGTGAAGAACTTAGTTAATTAAACTAAGTAGTTCATTAAAGGAAGCAACATTTGGACAAGGCACAAAGGTAACAAGACTAAGAAAGGAAAGTCTCCTCCTCCTCTTATCACACATATATACACGCATACATATATATAAATATATATATTTTCAGATTTTTTGAAAAAGGCACATACACATATATTCCAACGTATTACTGACACGTTATATATTTTACGTACGTACGTTAACATCACACCACCATACTTAACTCATATTTATGAGTATATTCAGGTCTTATATCATATGATAGAAGTCATGGTGATGACAAAATAAATACGACACGTTAAAAGGTTCTAAACCCAAAATTGTCGTATCGGGCGAATACCGAAACTTCGCCAACGTGTCACGTACTCGCCATAAATAGATGGCCAGCCCCTACACCTCAAAAATCTTTATAATTTTTGTGGGTATGATGATAATTCCAGCCACAAAATCATTCCATGTTGGCACACACAAATCACCCCACATTAAGGCCAAATTGTGGAGATTCCAATTTCAATTTTGTCACATGTTAATGTCGCCACTTTAAGACAAGACAAGTGCTGAATATTAAAGTTTATATTATGTATATTATGTGTAACATAATATATATAACATGTGCAAAAAGTTGGAATTTAATTAGAGAAAAATCGGGTAATCGACAAACATCGAAAATTCGGTTTTCTACGTACACAACACATGGAACGTATTTGACACATCATACGACACATATCTAGACACTTTTTACATATGTCATACATCTCAAAATGTTCTAGAAAATTAAATTAGGGGCTGATTGGAATATACCATGCGTGTATTATTAAATGTGCACTATTTTACAAAGTTTGCAAAAATAAAATTCAGCACATGCATACATATCATACACGCCTATTCCAGATGAAATGAAGCATATGTGGAGCCTTGTTGGCATATTGATTGGTCAAGAATCAATCATACAATGTTGGTGATTTAAAGAAAGAAGCTACAAAAGGTAATGTTTCAAATTTTATCTCATTTGAACCACATGCTGAAAATTTCATCATGTGTATTAAGAGCTGGCTGATTTTCACCATTGATGAGCCTATATTTTGTGTCTTGAAACATGGAATTTAATTGGAAGACAAATTGGAATTAATTTGAATAAGATATGAAAGTAAATTTGTGATATCTTGAATATCACACATGCTGAAAAATTTCAGCATGTGCATGAATGTATCTTGGCCGATTTTTGGCCTATGTGATGTACAATTTTATTGCCAAAATTGATGAGAATATTGTCTACTAATTGGTGATTTATTTTTAAGAGAAAAATCAAAGAAATTTTGGCAACAATTTGAATTAAAGCACCATGTATCATATGCTGAAATTTCAGCATGTCAAGTTCCTTAATGGCCGATTTTTACACCCTTATTGGAGAAATATTGTCTTGCTTAATTTATGTGATGATCTTGAAAGTTATGGTAATTGTTTTATGATGATTTTGGCACATGTTTTTAGTGGAATTCTCAGATTTTCCAAGTCATCAAATGATGACAACATTCAACCGATCAATGAGTGCCAAGTAAGCAAAAGTTAAATGATCATCTAATGAGGAGGTGCCAAGTAAGCAAGATCATGCCACAATGATGCCACATATTCTCCCAAGGACTTAGAAGATAATTTTCAAGAAGAGAGGGACATCAAGGGGGACGACCAAGGTGCTTAAAAGGAAAGGAAGAAGAGCAAAAAAAAGACAAGAACAAGCATTACAATCTTGAAGCATCAAAAATGTTCTAGCCTTCTTCTTCTACACTTTCTTTCTTTCTTCTTCCTAAAAGCCTATTGTACTTACTTTCATATTCTTGAATAGGCTTATCTGAGACCACCACACATTCTTTATCTTTGTAAAAGATTGATCAAGGTGTGATCAATCTTCAATCTTGCAAGGTGGTGGTGTTCGTGCGTATTGTATTCATCATACAATGTTTGTAAAGGGTTGGAGTTGGTGTGTAACTCCATCAACCCTGTGGTAAGGTGTATTTGTGTTGTGTGATTAGTGTGAACCAAGGAAGGTGTTCCTCGAAGACTGGAGTAGGTTGTTTATAACCGAAGCAGTATAAAATTCTTGGTGTCACTTACTTTCAGCACTTATATTCTGTTTCATCACTGTTTATCCTTTTTGATTACGTTCGTAAAAATAGTAAACGTTTTTCAAAAATTACGAAACTTTCCAGAATAATAGACACACGTGTTAAGGTTAATTTGGCACAAGTTTCAACCCTTTTGGATAAGTATAAGTCAATCAAACGTCCAAAGTTCTAAGACTAGTGCAGTCTGATTTTCAGGCTTACAAAGGTTGAGACTTTGAGTGTATTTGACTAACTTCCCGAAAGAATTTTTCAAAAATGTTTCAATCCATTTAAATATGACATATAAGGTGTTAGTGGTTGAAATTTCAGAGCATTTGGAGTTACATACAAATAGAAATAATTTTTTCAAAACAATCTACTGTTTCTGGCAGATTCGCGCAATCTGACCACCAACGATTTTTGAAGGGGTTAAAGGTTGAATTTAAATCTGAAATTTTTAGGAAAACACTCATAACATCTGAGGCTAAGTTCTCTCAAAATTTCAGAATTTTTGAAGACCTAAAACCTGGTTTTAAAAACGTTTTAAAACTGGTCCTGAAAATAGAAACTGTTTTCAGAAGTTGAGTTCTTGAGTCAAAACAATTTAAAAACCACACTTTCCGCACTAACTATTCAACCTTCTCTTCTAGTGGTGTCTTGCATATCCTACAAGTGGTAGCCAAAGGCCTCCTCTTTTTGACGGTGAGTCGTCCATTCAATGGAAACTAAGAATGAAGCTTTTTCTTATGGCAATAGATATTGATCTTTGGTCGATTATAGAAGATGGTCCTTTTGTTCCATCTAAGTTATCCACCGTAGACGGAGTCACACTAGAAGTCGTTAAACCTAGACAAGAATATACCAGTGAGGATAAAAAGAAACTTAGCATGAATGCTAGGGCTATGCAATTACTCTTAAATGGATTAAGTAAGAGTGAGTCTAGTTATGTCTCAAACTGTTCTAGTGCACAAGAAATGTGGAGAATACTCGAAATGAAACACGAAGGCTTTAGTCAAGTAAAAGAGTCCAACATAAACATGCTTATGTCCACACTTGAGTCATTTAAATTATTGCCTAATGAATCTATTGTTGACATGGATCTTCGTTTGACTAACATCTACAATTCTCTTGAGTCTCTTGGTAAAGCCTTAACCATGCAGGAAAAGGTACAGAAAGTCTTACGAAGCCTTTCATCCGAGTGGGACCCTAAAGTAACCGCAATAGAAGAAAGCAAAGAAACGAACTCAATAAAGATGGAAGAGTTAATTGGATTACTTAAGGTTTATGAGAATAAACTCACCATACGGAAATCGGATCATCTAAACAAGGTAAAGCTATTTCTTTTAAATCAAATGAATACGTCTCTATTTCTTCCAATCACGTAGATGATAGTGATTCTGAATCGGATAACAATGACTTAATTCTATTGGCTAAAGGTTTAAGAAAATTTATGAGAAAGTCATTTAGAAACAAAAATAAGGGCACTTCGACTAAAAGAAATAAGAACAAGACAAATGATAAGGATGTTAAATGTTATGAATGCGGCAAACTTGGACATTTATCATATGACTGCCCTAATAAGGAAAAGCAAACAAATAAATACCTTGACAAGGAACGGAACAAGAATAGACTCATCTCATAACCCAAGCAAAGGAAACGTGCTCTCAAAGCCTCCACTTGGAGTGATACATCGGATTCCGAGACTGAAACCGAAGAGGAGACTGCACAAGTATGCTTTGTCTCCAAAGCATCTAATGAGATATCATCTGATTCTGAATCTGATTCTGAGCCTTCTTATGATGATCTTTTTAGTCAGTACTTATAACTGCATAAATTCACTAAGACTCTCACTAAAGAAAAGAAGCGATTAATTGAAGACAAGAAGATGTTAGAATCTTCTAACGAAAATCTTGTCGCTCAATTAAACGATTCTAAAGAAGAGTCATCATGCATCATCAATGCATTAAAGACAGAGATTTCATCATTGACCACTCAAAATAATGAAATAAAATCCGAGATTTCAAGTTTGAAATCAAGGAATACAGACTTAGAAAAAATGATGAAACAGTTTGATACGGGATCTAACATGCTGCATCGTATTATCTTATCACAAAAGCATGATAGTGATAAAACTGGTTTGGGATACGTTGAGACAAATGAAGTATCCAAACCAACTAAGTCCGTTGTGTCTAAGAAAGTAGACACCCCAAAGCCAAAAACGGCGTTTAAGATGACGCAAAGGCCTCTCCCTTCCTCACGCCCCACCTCATCCTCATATCATGCGAATTACAATTTTGTGCCATATAGATATGAGAAGAAACAAGTAATGCATACACGTCATCCATTTCATTCATCTAGATTACGCACTACGCACACAAACACAAGGACATATCAAAAACGTCCTACATACAATGAGTATAAAGGAGTTCTTGGCCAAAGGCCCAAAGTGCATTCACCACATGTTTATTACATTGCACCTTCATCTACATTCTTGCCATTTGCTAGACCGAGAAGGATCACCCAAGTATGGGTACCGAAAGGTACTTTTACCAAAAGGTGATTAACTAACTCGCAAGGACCCAAAGTTAAAAGGGTACCTAAATCATTTTTGCACATTGCAGGGAGCCCACACATCAAAAGATACATCTATAAAGTGGTTCCTTGACAGTGGCTGCTCGAGGCACATGACGGGTGACCCGAGCTTGTTCACGAAATTAAAGAAGGTCACAAAAGGCGGATCCGTGACCTTTGGAGACAACAACAAAGGCAAGATCATCGAAAAGGTACAATCGGAAACCCAAGCACTCTTCAAATCTCCAACGTCTTTTTGGTAAGAAACTTATCCTATAATCTTCTTAGCATTTCGCGATTTATTGACAATGGTTTTGATGTGTATTTCACTCACCCTTATTGCAATATAATAAATAAAAATGGAGAAACCGTTTTAAAAGGAATACAAGAAGGAAATATTTTTACGCTTTCTATGGATGATATGTTAGACGCTAAAGTTAAATGTTTTATGTCAAACGAACCCAATGTAAATTTGTGGCATAGACGTTTAAGACACATTGGCATTTCTACACTAGAAAAACTCCAACAGAAGAACCTAGTACGAGGATTGCCTACACTTGATTTAGACAACTTTCAGTTGTGTGAATCTTGCATAAAAGGCAAACAAACACGCGAGTCACTTAAGCCTAAGAATGAAATAAGCACGACTAGAGTCTTAGAACTATTACACATTGATTTGTTTGGTCCTAGTCGCACTACAAGCCTTGGTGGGCGTCACTATGCATGCGTGATTGTTGATGATTTTTCTCGTTATACTTGGACTTTATTTCTTGCACATAAGGATGATAGTGCCATTGAGATTGCGAAATTAATCAAACAACTTGAAAATCAATACGGTGTCAATGTGAAAAGATAAGAAGCAATAGAGGCGGTGAATTTAAAAACAAGGATATGATTTCATTTTGTGAAGAAAAAGGAATCAAGCATGAGTTTTCGCCACCTAGAACTCCACAATTAAATGGAGTAGTCAAAAGAAAGAATCGAACACTACAAGAAATTGCTAGGACTATGTTATGCGAAAATAAATTGCCTAGATTTCTGTGGGCGAAAGCCGTAAATTGTGCATGCTACATAGTAAATCGCTTATCCATTAGAAAGAAAATAAACAAGACGCCTTATGAGATATTAAATGATCGCATGCCTAAGATTGACTATTTTCGTGTGTTTGGATGCAAATGTTTTGTTTTGAATACAAAAGATAATTTAGATAAATTTGAATCTAAATCAATTGAATGCATCTTTGTTGGATATTCTATAAATTCAAAAGCATATAGATGTTATGATCCTCTCATTAGACAAATCATAGAATCTATTCATGTGAAGTTTAATGAATTTGGTGAGATTGATAAAGATAAAGAATATGATGATGACTTTGAATTGAAACCTGTGTTGAATGAAGATGATGGTACGTTTGATATGCATGATATGCATGATACACTAGAAGTGCATGATCACTTAGAGATGCATGATAAAATAGAAAATAATCAACCAAGATGGCATGGAGATCACCCACATGATCTCATAATAGGCGACATCACTCACGGTGTGCGACCACATAGAAGAATAACTTCGGATGAAATAAATCAATTTCATGCTATGATTTCCGAAATTGAACCCAAAAATGTGCATGATGCTTTGAGTGATTCTTCTTGGATTGATGCTATGCATGATGAGCTTAATCAATTTGTTATAAATGATGTATGGGATTTAGTGCCACGACCACAAGATAAGACCATAATAGGCACAAAGTGGGTGTTTAGAAATAAAATGAATGAAGAACGAAAGGTCGTTAGAAATAAAGCTAGACTTGTAGCACAAGGCTATAATCAAGAAGAAGGAATTGACTATGATGAAACATTTGTACCCGTAGCACGTTTAGAAGCTATACGACTTTTACTTGCCATCGCTTGCATGAAAGATTTCAAATTGTATCAAATGGATGTAAAAAGTGCATTCCTAAATGGATTCATACAAGAAGAGGTATACATGAAGCAACCACCAGGTTTTGAAGATTTGAAACATCCCGATCACGTGTACAAACTAAAGAAGGCACTATACGGACTAAAGCAAGCACCTAGAGCATGGTATGATTGTTTTGCTACTTTCCTTTTAGAAAATGGTTTCAAACGAGGTACTATAGATAGTACATTATTTTTGAAACAAGATAAATCGGATTTACTTATTATTCAAATCTACGTTGATGACATTATTTTCGGTTCTACCTCACATAAACTTGTTAAAGATTTTGAAAATTGCATGAAATCCGAATTTGAAATGTCTATGGTTGGTGAACTTAACTATTTTCTTGGCTTGCAGATTAAGCAAACGAGTAAAGGCATTCACATAAGTCAAGCTACATATGTAAATGACATGATTAAAAAGTTCAACTTTGAAAATTTGAAACCATCCCCCACCCCTATGAGTGTCACTACTAAATTGGATAAAGATGAACATGGTAAAGATTTTGATAATGCCTTATATAGATCTATGATTGGTTCTTTGCTATATCTTACTTCTAGTAGGCCTGACATCATGTTCAGTGTATGCATGTGTGCACGTTTTCAAAGTCAACCTAAGGTGTCTCACTATAATGCGGTAAAAAGAATATTCCGCTATATTAAGCACACGCCCACCTTAGAAATTTGGTACGATAAAGATTCAGAATTTAATTTACATGCTTATACTGATGCAGATTACAGTGGCTATAAAATAGATAGGAACAGCACAAGTGGCACTTGCCAATTTATAGGAAACTCACTCATTTCATGGTTTTCCAAAAAGCAAGCAAGCGTTGCTTTGTCCACTACTGAGGCTGAGTACATGGCACTTAGCCTTTGCTGCACACAGTTGCTATGGATAAAAAAAACAACTCTCGGACTTTGGAATTACCGTAAATAAAATTCCTATATATTGTGATAGTATGAGTGCAATTAACCTGTCTAAAAACCCCGTGTTACACTCTAAGGCCAAGCATATAGAAGTACGCTACCGCATTCTCTTGATCACATAAATAATGGTAATATTGTCATAGATCACGTACGCACAGAGGTACAAGTAGCGGATATTTTCACTAAAGCCTTAAATCAAGCCACGTACGAATCTTTTCGTTCTAAATTAGGCATGATTTCTGCTGATATGATTTGATTTGATTCTCTTTCCTTATTTACAGGCATCTTTTGATTTACTTTCCAAAATAAAGGGGGAGAGAGATACTAATTGCATAAATTAAGGGGGAGCGACTTGGAATTTTAAAATTCAAATTTTGAATTTATGCATGATTGAAGGGGGAGCGATAAGATTTAAATCATGAGTATAGGTTATTTTGAAAATCATCAAAAGAGGGAGATTGTAGAGAAAAAGGGGTTTGAGTGATTTCAAAATATATGATTTAAATGTGCATAAAAACGTGCATGACATAAATGTGCATGATATATTACATATAACTTGCCTTATATAGTTCATATATAATGTTGACGTACTAACGAGCCATGAAGCGTTAAAGCTTACATCAAATGGCAAACATTTGTTGTGTTTATACTATTTTCAGGTGCCACCATTAATGAACTAAATTAGTTCATTAAATGAAGCACTTAGTTAATTAAACTAAGTAGTTCATTAAAGGAAGCAACATTTGGACAAGGAACAAAGGCAACAGACTAAGAAAGGAAAGTCTCCTCTTCCTCTCATCACACATATATACACGAATACACATATATATATAAATAAATATATTTTCAGATTTTTTAGAAAGGCACATACACATGTATTCCAACGTACTACTTACACGTTATATATTTTACGTACGTACGTTAACATCACACCACCATACTTAATTCATATTTATGAGTATATTCAGGTCTTATATCATATGATATAAGTCATGGTGATGACAAATTAAATACGACACGTTAAAAGGTTCTAAACCAAAAATTATCGTATCGGGCGAATATCGAAACTTCGCCAACGTGTCACGTACTTGCCATAAATAGATGGCCAGCCCCTACACCTAAAAAATCTTTATAATTTTCGTGGGTATGATGATAATTCCAGCCACAAAATCATTCCATGTTGGCACACACAAATCACCCCACATTAAGGCCAAATTGTGGAGATTCCAATTTCAATTTTGTCACATGTTAATGGCGCCACTTTAAGACCAGCCAAGTGCTGAATATTAAAGTTTATATTATGTATATTATGTGTAACATAATATATATAACATGTGAAAAAAGTTGGAATTTAATTAGAGAAAAATCGGGTAATCGATAAACATCAAAAATTCGGTTTTCTACGTACACAACACATGGAACGTGTTTGGCACATCATACGACACGTATCTAGACACCTTTTACATATGTCATACATCTCAAAGTGTTCTAGAAAATTAAATTAAGGGCTGATTGGAATATACCATGTGTGTATTATTAAATGTGCACTATTTTACAAAGTTTGCAAAAATAAAATTCGGCACATGCATACATATCATACACGCCTATTCCAGCTGAAATGGAGCATATGTGGAGCCTTGTTGGCATATTGATTGGTCAAGAATCAATCATACAATGTTGGTGATTTAAAGAAAGAAGCTACAAAAGGTAATGTTTCAAATTTTATCTCATTTGAACCACATGCTGAAAATTTCAGCATGTGTATTAAGAGCTGGCCGATTTTCACCATTGATGAGCCTATATTTTGTGTCTTGAAACATTGAAATTAATTTGAATAAGATATGAAAGTAAATTTATGATATCTTGAATATCACACATGCTGAAAAATTTCAGCATGTGCATGAATGTATCTTGGCCGATTTTTGGCCTATGTGATGTACAATTTTATTGCCAAAATTGATGAGAATATTGTCTACTAATTGATGATTTATTTTTAAGAGAAAAATCAAAGAAATTTTGGCAACAATTTGAATTAAAGCACCATGTAACACATGCTGAAATTTCAGCATGTCAAGTTCCTTAATGGCCGATTTTTACACCCTTATTGGAGAAATATTGTCTTGCTTAATTTACGTGATGATCTTGGAAGTTATGGTAATTGTTTTATGATGATTTTGACACATGTTTTTAGTGGAATTCTCAGATTTTTCTAGTCATCAAATGATGACAACATTCAACCGATCAATGAGTGCCAAGTAAGCAAAAGTTAAATGATCATCCAATGAGGAGGTGCCAAGTAAGCAAGATCATGGCACAATGATGCCACATATTCCCCCAAGGACTTAGAAGATAATTTTCAACAAGAGAAGGACATCAAGGGGGACGGCCAAGGTGCTTAAAAAGGAAAGGAAGAAGAGCAAAAAAAGACAAGAACAAGCATTACAATCTTGAAGCATCAAAAACGTTCTAGCCTTCTTCTTCTACACTTTCTTTCTTTCTTCTTCCTAAAAGCCTATTGTACTTACTTTCATATTCTTGAATAGGCTTATCTTAGACCATCACACATTCTTTATCTTTGTAAAAGATTGATCAAGGTGTGATCAATCTTCAATCTTGCAAGGTGGTGGTGTTCGTGCGTATTGTATTCATCATACAAGGTTTGTAAAGGGTTGGAGTTGGTGTGTAACTCCATCAACCCTGTGGTAAGGTTTATTTGTGTTGTGTGATTAGTGTGAACCAAGGAAGGTGTTCCTCGAAGATTGGAGTAGGTTGTTTATAACTGAACCAGTATAAAATTCTTGGTGTCATTTACTTTCAGCACTTATATTCTGTTTCAGCACTGTTTATCCTTTTTAATTACGTTCGTTGAAATAGTAAACGTTTTTCAAAAGTTAAGAAACTTTCCAGAATAATAGCCACACGTGTTAAGGTTAATTTGGAACAAGTTTCAACCCTTTTGGATAAGTATAAGTCAATCAAACGTCTAAAGTACTGAGACTAGTGTAGTCTGATTTTCAGGCTTGCAAAGGTTAAGACTTTGAGTGTATTTGACTAATTTCTCGAAAGAATTTTTCAAAACTGTTTCAACCCATTTAAATATAATGTATAAGGGGTTAGTGGTTAAAATTTCAGAGCATTTGGAGTTACATACAAATAGAAATAAATTTTTCAAAACAGTCTACCGTTTCTGGCAGATTCGCGCAATCTGACCACCAACGATTTTTGAAGGGGTTAAAGGTTGAATTTCAATCTGAAATTTTTAGGAGACACTCATAACATCTGAGGCTAAGTTCTCTCAAAATTTCAGAATTTTTGAAGACCTTCAACCTGGTTTTAAAAACGTTTTAAAACTGTTCCTGAAAACAGAAACTGTTTTCAGAAGTTGAGTTCTTGAGTCAAAACAATTTTAAAAACCACACTTTCTGCACCAATTATTCAACCCCCTCCCCCTTCTAGTGGTTCTTTGCAGATCCTATAAACCGTTCCAAGACCAAAGTTTTTGGGTCCCGGGGCGGGGCAGGGCGCTACAAAGACTCTACATAATGTAAAATGACAAAGGGAAACTAGCAAAAGACTTAAACGAAGGCTCGTGAAGAAGACTTTTTTGGTGGCAGATTTAGAAAGAAACAAGCCCACAAGTGGGGGCAGCATGAAGAGCTTAACAGGAGGGACCTGTCCGAGGCCTCCTTTCAATGATAGAGATTTAAACATGTGCTATGTGACTTTATAGGAAAAACAATGTCCAATGCTTTCTTCTTTTTCTGCATTAATAATTGCATGTCATCTCCTCTTAACACTAAAGCTCAATTACCACAAGAGTGTTTTTAATCATTATGTTCCTCTTCACTTGTTATACATCTTTGAGAAAAATTAGATGGGATCCGTTATATTTTAAAAAAATAACATGCTTCTGGTGTCTCGAGTAAAGTAATGTACATTGTTTTAGTCAAATTTTTGATATCATTAGGTTATGCCGGAAGTTAACTAAAGTAATGTGCAGTACTTTGGTCCGAGACAACAAAAACATGCTCATTTGGATAAAATGGATCTTAACCGGACAAAAATGCACCCTGATATCAAAAAGAATTCAAATATGAGACAGAAAAAAAATACTCTTTCATGGTTGTCCATGTTTGAAATTTGAACCTTAATCCGAAAGCGTCAAATCGCGAATACATAGCAAAATTATACAAACTGAACCGATAGCAAACTAAACCGCGAAATTATACAAACATTATCCGAAAATAATCCGAAAATAGCTAAGTCCCAAAATGTCCCAAAGGTTCATCAAAAGCTTCCATCATCATTCTCTTAACAGCAACTTCAATAACCTACGGGTATGGCACCCTTGGCTCATCATCAATCCACTCGACTTCATTACCTGGCTCTGGGGGAAAAATAAATGGGTAAGCGACAGAGTCGCCAGCAAGTATACAATAACACCATACAATAAAGAGAAAACGGCATACAAGAATCAAACCTCAATTCCTTAAGTTAAAACATACCTGCCAATACCTTTCCGAAGCATCATACTTAAAGTCATATCAACACTTAGCTAAGATCTAAATTTCATCACTTAGTTAGATTCTATGTGCTATAGCCAACCCTTACTTCTGTGAATAGGTATCATGCATAATGTGTATGAAAATGTGAATGCAATGCAAATGCAACGGGAAACATTCTTTCTTTCATTTAGACATGCTCATAAAAATACTTGAACTTTCTTTCTTTCTTTTAAATCATGTTCATCATAAAACAAGAGAGTGTATCAGCCTATTATACCGGGCATGACTCGGTTCTTATAACATGATCACCTTCAGGTCTATTATACCGGACCTGGCTCGGTTCTTATACTCTTCTGACCTATCATACCGGGCCTGGATCGGTTCTTATATCTCATCAGACCTATTATACCGGGCCTGGATCGGTTCTTATAACTCTTCAGATCAATTAACCCTGGATCTGTAGCGGGTTAAACTGGCCAGAAGAGACGGAAATTCTTTCAAAACAGAAACTTTATATAAAATATCAACAAAATCATGAGCAAGAATCATATGAGCATGTCAATGCAAATGCATGGGATGCAACATGGTAAATGCACTTATAGCATCATAAACAACTTTCTTCATGGGCTGGAAAACGATCCAGCAGCATGTCCTGTATTGCCCGGCATCAAAATTAACCTTTTTAGCCTATTTTCCAGAAACTAAAAATATGGACATGTACCACATGATCTTAACTACATTCTGTACAAATTTCACGCGATTCCGACAAGCGTGGGTACCTCAATAAAAATAACTCCCAACAAGGGTACAACAGGAATTCTGCTGCACTCTCAACTCCGTTCCTTACCTTGTCTCCATTCATAAACTCATTATGGGGCTCATTTAGTACCTGAAAATCTTTTCTATTTCTTTGATGAACAATATCCAAATGCCCATCTACCAAAACAAGTCAAAATAAACACAATACAAGTTATACAAGCAAAAAGGGTCAATCTGCCCTGCTTTCCAGAATGTTACACCAATTTTACTTTAATGGTTTACCACCAAGATAAATAGATAAAATCAATTTCTTTACATGAATACTTAGCTCTATGTCTTAGGTACTTCTTGTAAAAATTTCATAACAATCCAAGATGTTTAAGGCACTTAAATAATTTTTCTCCCCAAGGTGGTACAACCAGGAACTGGTTTGACCCCTTGATACTAAAAATTCATTTCTGACCAATCCACAAACGATTTTCTAGAAATTTCAACTCCACAATAAAATAGACATGATAAGCTACGACCATACCAAAAATAAGCTCAATCTAACGTTTAGAAGGTCCTTAACTAAGTCCATCAATTTAGCATAAAATCTGTCCAGGATTCTGTTTTCAACCGACATGCATAGAAGTATCCTTTCCTTCCTAATTTTTGTTCTTTAGCCTATAATCCAAGTTAATGGTCATTCAATAGACGTAATAAGGCTTCCCTGTACTAATTAAAGTCCTTTTTAGCATGCAAAAGTAGTTCATATGGGCTGTTCATTCCTTCTAAACAAAACAGTCCTCTAGTCCAACAATTTCTCATACTAAAACCACTAAAAATGCTAGGCTTCATACCAATCATGTTTCATTCAATACCAAACATAGGGCAGCCCCTAATCCATCACTTTTAACTCTTATTTCCAGTTTAAACATGCTTTATATTGCAACATAAGAGAGGTCTATCATCCAACCTTTCAATACATAAGAAAAGATAACAACTTAGGCATATTTTCACTAAAATCATGTCTTAAGCTTCTAGACATTCAAGTATGCACATAATCACATATGTTGTAAGAGGTTAAAGTATACTTACCTTGAAATGAAGCTTTAGAAGATAGATTAACTTCAAGGTAGCTTGAATCACTTGGGGTTCCCTCCACTTGAGCCATAAACACACGGTTTTGGGTCAACACAAGACCAACATTAAAAGAATACTAACGAACCACAAAAATGCTTAGAAACTTACCTCAAGGCTTAGAATCAAGCCTAGGTTCTTCTAACTCTTCTTCTTAGATGAGATTGATGAACTAGAACTCCCACTTGAGCCCTATCCTATCCCACGGCTTTTTGGAAAAATTAACATGGGTTACAATTCAAGCTTACTATACTAAAATTCCATCAATGGAGATATAAAATAAGACATTACTGACTTGATTGAGATGCTTATGAGCTTAGGTTGATGAGACCTCTATTCCTCCCTTGACTCCTAAAGTTTTCGGCCTAGATGATTTGTTGGGGAAGGAGCACTTGAGATATCATTCTTGCTTGGAGATATATTTTAGGGTTTACAACTTAGAGTATTTGAGAAGATGAGTTTGAAAATCAAATGGAGTCTTGAAGAGCTATGGGGGACGATTTTATGATGGTTGGGAGAGGGGAAATAAGACTTAATTAGGATAGGCTAATTACTTGTTGTCTTTTACAACTTTTGATAAGGAATTAAGAAGGTTGCTAGCACACAACAATTAAGAAGGTGTTGGTGGTTGGTTGGAGAATCTTCTAGTCTCTTGGAGACTTATCATGGCCGAGTTTTATGTGTGTGTGGGGAGGGAAATTATTTTCTCACATATCACACAACATGGAACATAATTAAATAAAAGGTGTTATGCTACATATTAAGAATCGGATAATTTACGGCGAATAAACGATACTTGAATTAAATATGTGAATACTTCGACATTAACAAGCTTGGCAATATTAAGATAATCGATAGGAATAAAATATGGAATATTTCACCGAAGGATGATAAGGCTTTTATAGATCGACGAGAGATAAGAGTACCTGCGAATGTTCGGGATACGACATCCTTCCCCCCTTCAATAAAGTTTCGTCCCCGAAACTTATGAATTGTCAAAGAGATATGTATACTTTTGCTTCATGCCTTCCTCTAACTCCCAAGTGGCCTCATCAACTGAATGGTTCTTCCATTGCACCTTGACCATAGGAATAGACTTATTTCTCAATGCTTTCACTTCCCTATCAATTATCCTTTTGGGCTCCTCAACATATGATATATCAGCTTCAATCCTCAAAGGTTGCTCATCCATAATATGGCTCGAATCATGCACATACTTACGCAATTGAGATATATGAAACACATTGTGTAATTGAGACAACGATGGTGGTAGTGCAAGTCTATAAGCAACTTCTCCAATCCTTTCCAAGATCTCAAATGGTCCAATGAATCTAGGACTAAGTTTACCTTTAATTCCGAACCGCTTTACTCCTTTCGATGGGGATACCTTCAAGAATACCTTATCTCCTACTTGAAACTCAAGTGGTCGACGCCTTACGTCAGGCCCACGCCTTGCTTCTATCCTGAGCAGCCTTCAATCTTTGTCTTACAATCATAACCTTTTCCTTGGTTTGCTCCACTAAGTCAGGTCCTGTGAAAATCTTATCTCCAATCTCATCCCAATACAATGGCGATCGACATTTTCTTCCATAAAGAGCTTCATAAGGAGCCATTCCAATAGGATCTGTGATAGCTGTTATTGTATGAAAACTCAACCAACTTCAAACTCTTATCCCAGCTACCTCCAAAGTCCAACACACAAGCTCGCAACATGTCCTCCAATGTTTGAATTGTTCTCTCTGATTGACCGTCAGTCTGGGGATGAAAAGCTGAACTCATGCGAACTTCCGTACCCATCGCTTTCTGAAATGCCGTCCAAAACCTTCGATGTGAAGCGGGGGTCTCGGTCACAAACTATGCTCATAGGAACTCCATGCAAACATACAATCTGATCAACATACATAGAAGCCAACTTTTCCATGGGTGCTTTAATCGACATCGCCATGAAATGAGCACTCTTTGTCAGACGATCCACAACAACCCAAATAGTGTCATATCCACTTCTTGTCTTAGGTAAATCGGTCACAAAATCCATAGCGATGTGATCCCACTTCCACTCAGGCACCTCAAGTGGTTGCAATAATCCAGCTGGCCTCTGATGTTCTGCTTTGACTTTCTGACATACAAGACATTTCTCAACAAACTCTGCTATCTGATTCTTCATTCCTGGCCACCAAAACTTTTGCTTCAAGTCATGATACATCTTATTTGCTCCTGGGTGAATAGACAAGCGAGAATTATGGGCTTCCTGAAGCACTTCACTCTTTATCGCATCATCATTAGGCACACACAATCGACCTCTAAACCACAAACTGCCGTCACTACGGACTTCAAAATCGTCAGATGGCTTCTCCTTCAGCTTGCTCTTAACTTTCATCAATGCATCATCCTTATCTTGAGTCTCCTTAATCCTATCGATCAAAGAAGGAACCGCTACTAACTTTGCAAGCACGTCGGAAATCGAATTCCACTTCTTCCAGACCAAACTCTTCCATATCACGCTGTAGAGGTGGTTGACGGGGATGACTCGTCTTACGACTCAAAGCATCAGCAACTTTATTAGCTTTACCTGGATGATACTGAATAGAGATGTCATAATCCTTGATCAACTCAAGCCATCGCCTTTGGCGCATATTCAGCTCCTTTTGAGTGAAGAGGTATTTCAAACTCTTATGATCCGTGAAGATCTCACACTTCTCTCCATACAGATAATGACGCCAAATCTTCAGAGCAAATACAACTGCTGCAAGCTCAAGGTCATGTACTGGATAATTCTGCTCAAACGGCTTAAGCTGGCGAGACGCATACGCGATCACACGCCCATTCTGCATAAGAACACAACCCAATCCATTCTTGGAAGCATCACTGTAGATCACAAACTGTTCTCCTGAAATGGGTTGAGCCAAAACTGGTGCAGACGTCAACCTTGCCTTCAGCTCAGAAAAGCTACTTTCACAATCCTCATTCCATACAAATTTTGTCTTCTTCTGAGTCAATCTAGTGAGTGGCATAGCTATCCTTGAAAATCCTTCAACAAACTTGCGGTAGTAACCGGCCAGTCCGAGAAAACTCCTTACTTCAGTGACATTGGTCGGCCTCGGCCACTCAGTAATTGCCTCAATCTTTCTGGGATCAACCGAAATCCCATTTTCAGTAATAATATGGCCCAGAAATGACACACTATGCAACCAAAACTCACATTTACTGAATTTTGCATAGAGCTGATGCTTTCTTAGAATACCAAGTATTGTCCTCAGATGGGCTGTATGAGTTTCCTCATCAGGCGAATAAATCAGGATATCATCAATAAAGACTACCACAACTTATCCAACTGGTCCCGAAACACCCGATTCATAAGATCCATAAACGCTGCAGGGGCGTTGGTCAGTCCAAAAGGCATCACGAGAAATTCATAATGTCCATATCTCGTCCTGAATGCTGTCTTAGGAATATCCTCAGCTCTTATCTTCAATTGAAAATATCCAGATCTTAGGTCCACTTTGCTAAACACCCGAGCTCCCTGCATTAGGATACTTTAGATATTATTCATGATTATTATATTGAAATAAGACTTGGTAATTACTGACCCGAAGCTGGTCGAACAGATCGTCGATCCGAGGCAACGGATACTTATTCTTCACGGTGATCTTGTTGAGTTCCCGATAATCAATACACAGCCGCATACCTCCATCCTTCTTCTTTACAAATAAAACTGGGGCACCCCATGGCGACACACTTGGACGAATCAACTTCTTTTCCAATAACTCATGCAATTGCTCTTTTAAGTTCCTTCAGCTCAGCGGGTGCCATGCGGTAAGGAGCTTTAGAAATGGGCTCAGCTCCGGGGATGAGATTTATCTCAAAGGAAATTTCTCGATCAGGGGGAAGTCCTGGTAGTTCCTCTGGAAAGACATCAAGAAACTCTTGAACTACTGGAACTTGCGAAATGTCCACCGCTGCCTGCTCGGCACTAAGAGCATAAACAAGATAGCCTTGACATCCCTTTCGCAACGCTTGACGGGCACGAGCTGCATTCACAAAAATATTCTTTGACTTCTTCAACTTGGGACCTCCTTGAAATGATACTTCCTCTTGCTCCGGGGCTCTGAAAGTGACTTTCTTCTGATTGCAGTCAATATGGGCATGGTTCTTAGACAACCAGTCCATACCAAGAATAATGTCAAAGTCACTCATAGCAATCGGGATCAGATCAGCCACGAACCGATGGTCATCGAGCTCGACCGCGCAATTCTTATACAGATAATGAGACGTAAGCACTTGATCACCAGCGGCTTGGATTCGATAGGGTGATTTAAGCCGGATGGGATTATGGTCTAATCCCTTTGCAAATTTCTTAGATATAAAGGAGTGGCTGGCGCCACTATCAAACAACACATTTGCGGGCATACAACATACAAGAATAGCGCCTGAATCATGCAAAGCTTTAACTACGCAGCAATATAATATTTATCAACTTAGCATTGCATAATTTTAAATCATACCAGCCACGACGTCTCCAGCTTCCTCAACTGCAGCATCGGTCATCACATGCACACGCGCATTCGAGCGCTGACGTTGGTTCCTCTGCTGCTGACCACCACGCTCACGACAATCTCTCAGAATATGCCCAGTCTTTCCACATCCAGCACAAGCAGCTCCCTTATCAGGACAATCCCTAATTATATGACCAGTCTTGCCGCAACCAAAGCACTTACCAGCTTGTACATAGCACTCGCCCAAATGATTCTTCTGACAATGGGGACACATGGGAATGGCCTGCTGCTGCTGTCCTTGATTCCCTTGATTATTTCTCTGATTATTCTGATTCTGCCCACGGCGCTGTCCACGATTCTGATTTCCTCTTTGGTTCTGATTCTGCTGTCTACCTTGCCTCCCATGAAAATTCTGTCTAGTCATTTTCCTTGCTCCTTTATCACCGGAAGTGTCCCTTCCTCTTTTCTGGCCCACCGTCGCATCGCGACGAATGATATCCTTCTCGATCCGATAACATGCATCAACAAGCGCCTCAAAATCAGCAGAGATAACATTTACCAACCAAGTGCGAATCCTTGGGTTCAGCCCACTCTCAAACTTCACCATCTTAGATTCCTCATCATTCATCGTAGCCGGAGAAAATCTACCCAAAGCCAGAAACTTGCTCACATATTCAGACACAGTCATACCAGGTTCTTGCTTCAACATTTCAAAATCATGCCTCTTTTGCATCTTTACTGACGGGGGAAAATAAAACTTGTTGAACTCTTGGATGAATCTCTCCCATGGGAATAGGTCGGGGCAAAGGTTGCAGCTTAGCCTTCCACCACTGGTTCGCCTCACCAAGGAGGAAAGGCCTCACAGCTTGGGTTTTCATATTGTCAGGGGCTCCATTCAGTTCAAAACAGTTCTCCACTTCATCTAGCCATTTTTCAGCCATATCGGGGTCAGACTTGCCTTCAAAAGGCGGCACATTCGCTCGCTTGAGCTTCTCAAAGTAATACTGCGCATCTCTTATCGGTTCATAAGGGGAGGAGGGGCAACTTGCTGAATCATTCCCTGGCCAATCTGAGTTACGGTCTGACAGAATGCTTGGAAATCCGGAATAAGAAGTGGCACTTGCGGAAGAGGGTTTCCTTGAGCTGGTGGGGGATTTTCATTCTGCGGTGGAGGAGGAGGCGGTGGATTCTGATTCTGAGGAGGAGGTGGAGGGACTTGATCTTGAGGTTGTGGAGGGTTTGGTTCGGGTGCATGGGCAGCATCTCTGCGAGGTATACCACGACCACGAGTCCGAACCATCTGTATACGGAGCAGAAAGATATATATATGTATATATGGATCGAAATGACTGACTGAATTTAGACATGCTTGGAAAAAGGAATTTAAAGCAGGAAAAAGAGATAATATGCGACATATCAGGCTAGCAGATCAACCAGGGGACCCTATTTCCAATCTAAGTTGTCTAAGCTAAGGCCATCTCTCTTCTAAGATCATGACTTAAGTCTAAGATCAATTCTTAGTTTTCTAAGATCATAACTTAGCTTCTACGTTCTGCCCGAATCTAGAGCCTCGGCTCTGATACCACCTGTAGCGCCCCGTACTCGGCTACCCCTCGTACGGTGCACCCGCCGTACTTTCCCTTTCGGAAAAATACAAAGCGTCGATACTTAACTCGTAAAACCCATGGATAAACATGGATTACAAAGTCACGATCTTAACAGGTAGATAAAAATACGGCAGAATTTGAACCTTAATCCGAAAGCGTCAAATCGCGAATACATAGCAAAATTATACAAACTGAACCGATAGCAAACTACACCGCGAAATTATACAAACATTATCCGAAAAGAATCCGAAAATAGCTAAGTCCCGAAAATGTCCCAAAGGTTCATCAAAAGCTTCCATCATCATTCTCTTAACAGCGACTTCAATAACCTATGGGTATGGCACCCTTGGCTCATCATCAATCCACTCGACTTCATTACCTGGCTCTGGGGGAAAAATAAATGGGTAAGCGACAGAGTCGCCAGCAAGTATACAATAACACCATACAATAAAGAGAAAACGGCATACAAGAATCAAACCCCAATTCCTTAAGTTAAAACATACCTGCCAATACCTTTCCGAAGCATCATACTTAAAGTCATATCAACACTTAGCTAAGATCTAAATGTCATCACTTAGTTAGATTCTACGTGCTATAGCCAACCCTTACTTCTGTGAATAGGTATCATGCATAATGTGTAAGAAAATGTGAATGCAATGCAAATGCAACGGGAAACATTCTTTCTTTCATTTAGACATGCTCATAAAAATACTTGAACTTTCTTTCTTTCTTTTAAATCATGTTCATCATAAAACAAGAGAGTGTGTCAGCCTATTATACCGGGCATAACTCGGTTCTTATAACATGATCACCTTCAGGCCTATTATACCGGACTTGGCTCGGTTCTTACACTCTTCAGACCTATCATACCGGGCCTGGATCGGTTCTTATATTTCATCAGACCTATTATACCGGGCTTGGATCGGTTCTTATAACTCTTCAGATCAATTAACCCTGGATCTGTAGCGGGTTAAACTGGCCAGAAGGGATGGAAATTCTTTCAAAATAGAAACTTTATATAAAACATCAACAAAATCATGAGCAAGAATCATATGAGCATGTCAATGCAAGTGCATGGGATGCAACATGGTAAATGCACTTATAAGCATCATAAACAACTTTCTTCATGGGCTGGAAAACGATCCAGCAGCATGTCCTGAATTGCCCGGCCTCAAAATTAACCTTTTTAGCCTATTTTACAGAAACTAAAAATATGGACATGCACCACATGATCTTAACTACATTCTGTACAAATTTCACGCGATTCCGACAAGCGTGAGTACCTCAATAAAAATAGCTCCCAACAAGGGTACAACAGGAATTCTGCTGCACTCTCAACTCCGTTCCTTACCTTGTCTCCATTCATAAACTCATTATGGGGCTCATTTAGTATCTGGAAATCTTTTCTATTTCTTTCATGAACAATATCCAAATGCCCATCTACCAAAACAAGTCAAAATAAACACAATACAAGTTATACAAGCAAAAAGGGTCAATCTGCCATGCTTTCCAGAATGTTACACCAACTTTACCTTAATGGTTTACCACCAAGATCAATAGATAAAATCAATTTCTTTACATGAATACTTATCTCTATGTCTTAGGTACTTCTTGTAAAAATTTCATAACAATCCAAGATGTTTAAGGCACTTAAATAATTTTTCTCCCCAAGGTGGTACAACCAGGAACTGGTTTGACCCCTTGACAATAAAAATTCATTTCTGACCAATCCACAAACGATTTTCCAGAAATTTCAAATACACAATAAAATAGACATGATAAGCTACAACCATACCAAAAATAAGCTCAATCTAACGTTTAGAGCCTTAACTAAGTCCATCAATTTAGCATAAAATCTGTCCAGGATTCTGTTTTCAACCTACATGCATAGAAGTATCCTTTCCTTCCTAATTTTTGTTCTTTAGCCTATAATCCAAGTTAATGGTCATTCAATAGACGTAATAAGGCTTCCCTGTACTAATTAAAGTCCTTTCTAGCATGCGAAAGTCGTTCATATGGGCTGTTCATTCCTTCTAAACAAAACAGTCCTCTAGTCCAACAATTTCTCATACTAAAACCACTAAAAATGCTAGGCTTCATACCAATCATGTTTCATTCAATACCAAACATAGGGCAGCCCCTAATCCATCACTTTTAACTCTTATTTCCAGTTTAAACATGCTTTATATTGCAACATAAGAGAGGTCTATCATCCAACCTTTCAATACATAAGAAAAGATAACAACTTAGGCATATTTTCACTAAAATCATGTCTTAAGCTTCTAGACATTCAAGTATGCACATAATCACATATATTGTAAGAGGTTAAAGTATACTTGCCTTGAAATGAAGCTTTAGAAGATAGATTAACTTCAAGGTAGCTTGAATCACTTGGGGTTCCCTCCACTTGAGCCATAAACACACGGTTTTGGGTCAACACAAGACCAACATTAAAAGAATACTAACGAACCACAAAAATGCTTAGAAACTTACCTCAAGGCTTAGAATCAAGCCTAGGTTCTTCTAACTCTTCTTCTTAGATGAGATTGATGAACTAGAACTCCCACTTGAGCCCTATCCTATCCCACGGCTTTTTGGAAAAATTAACATGGGTTACAATTCAAGCTTACTATACTGAAATTCCATCAATGGAGATATAAAATAAGACATTACTTACTTGATTGAGATGCTTATGAGCTTAGGTTGATGAGACTTCTATTCCTCCCTTGACTCCTAAAGTTTTCGGCCTTGATGATTTGTTGGGGAAGGAGCACTTGAGATATCATTCTTGCTTGGAGATATATTTTAGGGTTTACAACTTAGAGTATTTGAGAAGATGAGTTTGAAAATCAAATGGAGTCTTGAAGAGCTATGGGGGATGATTTTATGATGGTTGGGAGAGGGGAAATAAGACTTAATTAGGGTAGGCTAATTACTTGTTGTCTTTTACAACTTTTGATAAGGAATTAAGAAGGTTGCTAGCACACAACAATTAAGAAGGTGTTGGTGGTTTGTTGGAGAATCTTCTAGTCTCTTGGAGACTTATCATGGCCGAGTTTTATGTGTGTGTGGGGAGGGAAATTATTTTCTCACATATCACACAACATGGAACATAATTAAATAAAAGGTGTTATGCTACATATTAAGAATCGGATAATTTATGGCGAATAAACGATACTTGAATTTAATATGTGAATACTCGACATTAACAAGCTTGGCAATATTAAGATAATCGATAGGAATAAAATATGGAATATTTCACCGAAGAATGATAAGGCTTTTATAGATCGACGAGAGATAAGAGTACCTGCGAATGTTCGGGATACGACATAGTCGATGTCCATTTCTGATATCCATATGCGGTTACCCCTTACGTCATCCATATGCGATATCCATCTCTGATATCCATATGCGGTTACCCTTTACGACATCCATATGCGATATCCATACCCATTTGTGATTACCCCTAGCGGCATCTATATACGATATCCATACCCATATGCGTTTACCCCTAGCGGCGTCTGTTAGGTCCGTAACACACTCTAGAGGAGGGTGAATAGAGTGTTTGGTAATTTTACAGAATTTTCTTGTTTGGCTCAACTCAAAAAGAATTCAAAATCAAAGCAAGAATGGGAAATGAGAAACAATGAATGAGTGCACCGGATACAGAGTGGTTTGAATCGTAAATGATTCTGTTCCACTACCACTTTGTTGCCAAAATAGATTTTCAACAACTACTCTTCTTATTAAAGCTAATAAGAACAACCACAGTAAAAACTTACACCAACACCTTAGTGTAAGCAACCACAACAGCAACTTCTTGCACAAAATACACTTGTGCAACTGCATCAACTACAACTCTAGCAAGAACAACTTCTTGCTACCTCACAACTTCAACAAAGTTCTCTCAAGAACTTTCTCACAGTGGGTTGAAGGAAATAGTAGGGTTCACACTTTCTCACTAGCCTAAACACAAGAAAGAGATCAAATATTTATGGTTCCTCTTGTGTTAGACTCTCTATCTCTCAATATACAACAATGAAGAACAAAAAAAGGCTTAACAAGCTTTAAGCACTTTTACAAATATGAGAGAAGTATACTACAATGAATAATGAAGCTTGATGATGGTGAAAGTGTGTATTTGCCTCATCTAAGCTTCTTCTATTTATAGAAGATGTTCACCGCATTTTTGAAGCCTCCACCATGTCTTCAACTACACCAAATGTCAAGATAATATCCAAATAGTATTTAGCCACCCTATGGAGTGATTTGATCCTCAATAGCAAACCTAGAATAGCTTAGATATGGATATAATAGTTAAGAAAGCATGTATTATGATGTAGTAAAGTCTACAAGAAATTTGAGCAAGATTAGATAGAGAAAACACCATGAATCTCCCTTGGATTTTGTTCCAACGTTCATAAAAATTTGAATTCTGGGGGACACCGATCGATCGAAATGCCTGGCTGAGAGATCGATGTCCTCTAGAAACTTTGCAGTTTTGAAACTACTTGGCATCGATCGATCGAAGTTTCCCCTGAAGAGACTGATGTCACTTCGATCGATCGATGTCTCCTGGACTAAGAGATCGATGTTGGACAAAAACTTTTATGCCTGACATCGATCGATCGAAGTCTCTCTTTGGAGAGACTGAAGTGACATCGATCAATCGATTCCTCAGGTTGAGAGATCGATGTTGGACATAAACTTTTCTGCCTGACATCGATCGATCGAAGTCTCATTTTGGAGAGACTGAAGTGACATCGATCGATCGATGTCCTCAGTCTGAGAGATCGATGTTGGACGGTAAGTTCCAATCTCAACCATTTTTGACATAGTGTATTTTTGTCATTTTGCATCACATCTCAAGTGTAAATTTAACTTATTTAAAACATGTTTACATCATCAAAACATTTTAAATCTTAACAGTCTCCCCCTTTTTGATGATTTCAAAACCATGATTCAAAAGATTTTTTGGTTGATAAATTTACATCTAAACTTGATATTTTGCAACTCCCTCTTAGTCTATGCTCCCTTATCATATGAACACGTCAAAAACTCCCCCTGAACATGTAATCTACACAAAATCAATAAGTATGTTAACAATATCAGAATGTTTCCCCTCAACCAAACCATGCAACAAATTTCATATTTTCATCACAAGCATATACCAACCTCAATCTTCTTTCCATGCAACAACATTACTTATAACCATGCCACGTATATACAATACTAGCATGCCAAAATGATATGTACTAAACAAGCAATGTAAGTACTCAATTAACCCATGCTTCATCAACTCACATCATGCAACTCATGCTACCAAACAGGCAATGTCAAGACCAACTTACGCAAACCATGTCAAATTACTAACTTATGCAAACCATGCCATGCAAACTTAAACCATGCCATGCCATACCAACTTAAACCAACTTAAACCATGCCATCTTATGAAACTTATGCAAAACACCAAATATCAACTTCTCCCCCTTTTTGAATACATCAAAAAATAGCAAGAGACAAGAAAATGAAGAAGTAACATATCATTAAGCAAGTACCAAGTTTTGAGATACATAGTAAACTCAAACTTGCAAAAAACAACCCTATAGCTACGAGGGGAATTGGAACAAGGATTTTCATTCTTGGTCAGAGGAGAAACACAAGCCAAAAATAGCAGCCTTGAGTTTGGACTTGAGCTTTTGATATTTTATCTTCTGAGCATTGAGTTCCGTCTCTAGAGTCTTGACTCTCGTCGTGAGATTTTCATTTACCTTCTCTAGATCGTCAATGCTAACTGCTTCCTTGGTTAAGTCTTCTCCCCATTGACCAAGAGTACGATTTAATTCTTCAATTTTAGCCTCCACCTCAAATGGCACCTCTGAATCACTATCTTCCTCCATGGGAGCTTTCCCCTTGTCCACTCGAGAGGTAGGACTATGAGTGTTAGGGTGAGGTTGTGGTTCAGTAGGAGGCTCAGTGGGTTGTGTTGGAGGGATAGGATCTTCGGCTGGAATATTTTCAGCTTCTTCTTCCTCTTGTGCATTTTGACCACCCCACTATTGCGCTTCTTTCCGTGACTTATGTATCTGTTGGATGTCGTCCTTTGTGTAATAATCCTTATTGGATATTTTGTCTATATATTCCTTATCAACCTCCACATTTGCCTTTTTGAGCAATCTATAAATTAAATTTCTATATGGAAGCGCTTTTTGAATTTCTTCGTTACGGCTTCCTATCATATTCACAAATACTGTCTCACCAAAATTCCCTTGTTCTCTCATAGCGATACGATAAGCAATGTAGAAATCTAATTTTCTACGAAGTTTGGCCGACTTGCCATTTATACAGAAGGTAACAATGGCAAGTAAAACACGATATACTAGAGGCATGTCATTGGTGTCTTTGAAGGATGGAAGCCGAAGAAGGTTTTTACTTCATCTTCGGTTATTTGATACTTATAGGTATCCCACTTCCACGGATCAAAATCTTCCTAACCCTCATCAGGAACGCCAAGGAACTCATTTGTTGTCTTAGTGGTAAACTCTAATATCTGACCGTCTATCATCGAATTTAAAGAAAATGGCACTCCATTTCGGTAGTCTACCCATAAAGTAGCATAAAACATTCGAGTGTAACTG
>AP025064.1:20041709-20076115 GCA_036186865.1 Eustoma russellianum | reverse complement strand
AATATTTATCCCAATACTATTAGGATTGAAATTAAAGACATAGATAAGAAGTAACCACCTAAAAGATATACTTTACACAAAATATCTATACCTAATAAGAAACCTAATTACACTCATATATATATATCTACATATACCCTACCTTGCATAAAACAAAAAAAAAAGAGAAAACCTAAATCTACCTTGGCACCCCTCCCAGCCGAAATCAAGAGACAAAAGAAAGAAGAGCAGCATCACTTTCTTTTGTCTCCAGTAGGCAGCGACAATTTCTTAGGAAGAAAGGAAAAAAATTGCGAATTCAACCGAAACACAATCCACGTGCGATATAGTATGTACAAATTGAGGCAAGTACCTTCACTATATTTTCTATATCTTACTAAGTTATGATGCTATTTTCGTATGAATCCAGATCATGCTAAATACTTTTGGTTGCATAGTTGTCTGAATATATATATATATATATATATATATATATATATATATTATGTTATAGGATGGCCATTTCTATATATGCTTAGGTAATAGTATTTGTTTTGTTTTCTGTTGATTGTTGATGTGTGTAAATGATATGTAAAGTATTAAATATATATATATATATATATATATATATATATATATATATATATATATTATCTCAGCCAGAATTAATCAATGGGAAGGGGAATAAATTTTACGTGAGTAAGAATTGCATATGAATTGCAGTTTATGTAGGATATAGATTTAGGGTTTTTATGGGGTTCTAAACCAAATTTAATTCGGAAGAAGTTGGACTTTTTCATCAAGGGTGGCAATTAAGTGTTGCTGCCGTGTGTATGTGGTACATGTAATTTAATATACTTAAATTAGGTATTGCCGAAAGTTTACAAAATATAATTGAAGTTGTGGTTTTTATAAGTATATGGCAAAAAATATTTATATCGTGTGCATATGTAAAAAATCAAAACTGTACATGTGAATATGTTGCAAAATGTAATCCTTACATTGTTATGAAAATTTGCGATCTCGATTTTGTTGCAAATGGCCAAAGCTAAATATGTATATTTGAATAGTGGGTATATGTGAAATAAAAAAAAGAGAAACTGAGGTGCTATTAAATTAAGTGAAAGAATGTTGGGAAAGTGGCAATGTATATTTTAAAATCTGAGATGTGGTACTTTTGAGTTCTAAATATATGTATATAGAATTAATGTGAATTTTGATAAAGTAGTTTTATGCCGAGGATGTAATGCGTAAGTATAAGCCTGTACATACACGTGTATGAGCGCAGACATATACGTGGTATACGTAGATGACAAATTGGAATTGAAATGAAAATGAAATGATAAACGGAAAGTGTAACGGTAATTATAAAAAGTGTTTGCAAAATTCATGTTTTGGAAAATTTGCCCTTACAAAGTAAATATATTGTATATTTGGGTTTGGTTCCAAACAAACATAGCAGAGACTGGTTGCTATTGCGGCGAGAGGTGGCTGAGCCGTGGTGGTTATAAGCAATATACATGGCATGTGGTCATGTAAGTGGTCTATCTGTACTCGTTATACTCTCATACATCAGAGGTAAGTGGTCTATCTGTGCTTGTTATGTTTATCATGCATCAATGTGTTATTCGTTGTATATTTGTATTTTGTATATGCGAGTTATGTGCATTGTGTGAGATATATGATTACATATGTAAATTAGATGAATGTATGTGCATGTGAATGATGTGTATGTATGAGCGTGGATGTACATGATTAACAAAAAGATGAGATGAACAACAACGAAAATGGAAATGAAAATGAGATGAAAGAGAAGAGAGTCATGCCTGGCAGGCCGCCGAGCCCGGCGCGGATGGCCAGCTGGTCTGTTGAGGTGGCAGGCCTCGGCATTCGCATTGCATTCATGGTACGTGCATTGCATTTGGACTGGGTTGAGTTGTACGGGTCTCAGACACTCGGTTATGACGGATCATGGTGTACGGGCCATGGGTATCGGTCAGGGTGGATCGTGGTGTAAGGGCCACGGGCATCAGCCAGGTTGGATTGTAGCGTACGGGCTACAGGCATCCAGTCAATCCCAGGATCATGCATTGCATATAGGTCTAGGGACATATTACGTGACATGATTCTTGTTGTGTGTGACACGTGCATGAAGGCATGCATCATGAAGGCGGATTATAGTGGAGTGACTTACTTTCAACAGTTTATTTGCTCCATTGATATGTATTGTTCTCTTCTTCGCTTATGTGATTATTTGTTGTTGTGTATGTCATATTTGAGAAGAGCATGTATCACGGTAATGTAGATTGAGCTGATGAACTATTTAGTTTGTGTTTTTTTGAAGTGTTAACTCTTAAAGATAATTAAGTGATATTATTTGTGGACTAGGGACATGTATATTAACTGTAAAGGTTATTTGTATTTGCTTCTGCATGTATGATTTCTACAACAGGTATATATAGGTTGCTTACTGAGCCCATCGATTTAGCTCACACCACCACCCACCAGTTTTGCAGGTAGGAGAAGTTAGGGTATGCTTACACATAAGTTAGTATACCATGGAAGATCGAGACAGGAGATTTTGAGACTAAGGATATTCAGAGGAGACTTTCGAGGGTTGGTTGAGTCAGTTGTTCGATGTTCGAGTTCGAGTTTATGTATTTTTGAGATTAGTGTTTACATATTTGACTATTGTATTGACTTAGAAATTCTTAGACATTGTACTAATGATGATGATTATTTTATCGAGGATTTAGTAATGACTTCCGTTGACATCGATTTATGTTATTATGATGACGTGTAGTTGATTTGTATTGACACCTTGTATTGTCCTTAGCGAGATATGATGGGTGAGTTATTTCGAGTACTAGGGCTCGGGACAGGTCGCTGCATAAATACCTTGAAATAACCAATATTTGGTACTCTTCCTTTCCAAAGCTCATAAGGGGTCTTTTTGAGAGATAGTCTCAAGTAAAGTCTATTTATTACATGACAAGCGGTGTTTACCGCTTCGGCCCAAAAATACTTGGGTAGCTCAAATTCATATAGCATAGCTCTATTCATTTCTTGAAGTGTTATATTTTTCTTTCCGCACACCATTTTGTTGAGGAGTTCTTGGAGCCGAGAAATTGTGTCTATACCCTTTGAATATACAAAATTCTTGAACTCACTACCTCTATCACTTCTAATTCCTTAATTGTGCTTCTTTTGATTTTCTAATCTACACAAAGTCTTATAAACTCTTGGCATGCATCATTCTTTTCGGCTAAAAACATTACCTAAGTGTACCTAGAGGAGTCTCCACCACCACAAAGGTGTAATATTTCCACCTAAACTTGCCGTACCAATATCCCCATACAAATCCATATGAAGCAATTGTAGAGATTTGGTGGTGGAGATTTCACTTTTGGGCTTGCAGCTTGTTTTAACAAGCTTTGATTTTTGACAAGTGTCACATGGTTTTTGAAATTCAATTTTGGAAGATCTTGGACCTTTTCAATTTGCAAATCTCTTTGAAATTTTTAAAACTAATATGTCCAAGTCGTCTGTGTCATAATTGAGTCAAATCATTCTTGTCAACTAGGCAAGAAACATTTTGTGATATCAAATCATGTGTGCTAAATTTGTAAACATCATTTTTCCTTATAGCCTCAAAAACAATCTTATCGTTCTTTTTCACAATGCATTTTCTTTTCATAAATTCAACTTGAAAATTAGCATCACATAGTTGGCTAACACTTATCAAATAATATTAAAGCCCTTCTACATATAGTACATTATTAATAGTAAAAGAATAGTTACCAATTTCTCCATGTCCAAAGATTTTGGCTCTTCCATTGCCAAAATGCACCGTTCCACCATCTTGGAGCTTGAGCTTGGTGAACAAAGTTTTGTCTCTGGTCATGTGTGTTGAACATCCACTGTCCATGAGCCATTTGGTTCCTTCTTCTTTGGCTGCTCTATTTATCTTGAGAGCCTACAAAACCAAGAGATTTATGCATTAGTACCCTTTGATTTTTGGGTCCTTTAGGGTTAGTTTGTCAACCCTTAGGCTTCCAAACATACATACTTTCAAATCTAGCTCGGCATGCACTCTTCACATGTCCTACTTTGTTACAATGAAAACAAGTGGGTACATGCCTTGGTTTATAAGATGATGAGTCATGTTGTGTTTTTCTCTTGTGTGCCTTTTTCTTTCATGACTTAGTCTTAATGGAAGAATGTGATGAATTAATTCCTAAACCGGATTTACCATTTCCAATTCTTTGGTTCCAAGCAATTTGTCTAGATTTTTTCCATCGGTTAGTCTTTGTAAGTCTAACCTTAGTTTCTCATATTCTTTCCTAATTTTCACATTTTTAAGAGCTATGGTTTTATGCATGGTGAGTATGATACCATGATCTTGAAACATCAAAATATTTTTATCATGTAAGCTCTTGTTTTCTAATATGAATTTTTTAAATTCTTTCTTCAAATGTTTATATTTTAAATTCAGTTTTTCAAAATCATCTTGCAAATTAGAAGAGTTAGAGTTTACCTCAAGGTCATTCTCGATTGCCATGAGACAAGTATGTTGTGCTTTTGGATTCTCAACTATTGCAACAAGTCCAACATCTTGATCTTCACTTTCTTCTCCTTCTGATTCCGAGAGGAGATCATCCCACGTGGTTACCTCCGCATTAAGGGCTTTCTTCTTTTGAGGAAAGACCTTTTTTCTTGTTTTTGCGGCTCCTTGACGTGGCAATCGGCAATGAAGTGACTGGGTCGACCACACCTATAGCAATTTTCACTTGCTTCTTTTTCTTTGGATGACCTCTTGAAAAACTTTCTTGCATGAGCCTTATTTCTTGTTGCCATTCTTCTAAATTTTCTCACAAGAAGAGCAACTTCCTCATCCGATTCATCGGACTCTACTACCAATCCTTTGTGTGATGCTTGTGTGGGCTTGATAGGGTTCATCCTATTTTGTTCATCAATAAGAATTTCATGAGTAAGAAGATTACCGGATAGCTCATCAAGAGTAAGAGTATTGAGATTGTTTCATTCAGTGATGACAGTGACTTTAGGTGTCCATTCTCTTGGAAGAGAGTTGAGGAGTTTTGAGACAAGGTCTTTATTTGAGATTTTATTGTCCACCATGGATAATTTATTCACTATTCGTGTGAATCGGTCGATTGTCTCCTCAATCTCTTCACCTCCTCATACCGAACATTTCATACTCTTTCATGAGCATAAGTCTTTTGGCCATTCTTACTTGCTCAGTCCCTTCGTGTATCATTTCAAGCCTTTTCCATGCTTCATGGGCTGTTTCAAGGCCTTGAAGTCTTATGAGCTTGATGGTGGTAAGAGCACTTGAAACAATGTCGAATGCTTTGCCATTGATGGCGAAGTTTATCTTCTCTTCATCGGTGTAGTCATCCTCATCTTTGAACATTGATTCTCCTTTTGAGTTGGTAATCATAGGAACTTCGATTCCTTTGACAACGATTCTCCATATATCAAATCCACAGCCTTTCAAATGATTGATCATTCGAAATTTCCACAAAGAATAGTTTTGGGCATCAAACATAGATGCTTTAGTGTTTGATCCTGAGAATATTGCAGTTGGCTTGGAGGTTGAAGTGTAGGATGAAGATTTTGTCATTGCCATGATCTTTAACCTTGCTACTTGCAAAGATTGGCCAAGCAATCAAGGTTATGCTGATACCAATTGTTAGGTCCGTGACAAACTCTAGTGAATAGAGTGTTTGACAATTTTGCAGAATTTTCTTGTTTGGCTCAACTCAAAAAGAATTCAAAATCAAAGGAAGAATGGGAGATGAGAAACAATGAATGAGTGCATCGGATATAGAGTGGTTCGAATCGTAAATGATTCTACTCCACTACCACTTTGTTGCCAAAGTGAATTTTCAACAACTACTCTTCTTATTAAAGCTAATAAGAACAACCACAACAAAAAACTTACACTAACACCCTAGTATAAGGAACCACAACAGCAACTTCTTGCACAAAATACACTTGTGCAACTGCAGCAACTACAGCTCTAGCAAGAACACCTTCTTCTAACCTCACAACTTCAACAAACTTCTCTCATGAACTTTCTCACAGCGGGTTGAAGGAAATAGTAGGGTTCACACTTTCTCACTAGCCTAAACACAAGAAAAAGATCAAATATTTATGTTTCCTCTTGTGTTAGACTCTTTATCTCTCAATATACAACAATGAAGAACAAAGAAAGGCTTAACAAACTTTAAGCACTTGTACAAATATGAGAGAAGTATACTAAAATGAATAATGAAGCTTGATTATGGTGAAAGTGTGTATTTGCCTCATCCAAGCTTCTTCTATTTATAGAAGTGTTCACCACGTTTTTGAAAACTCCATCATGTCTTCAACTACATCAAATGTCAAGATAATGTCCAAATAGTTTTTAGCCACCCTTTGGAGTGATTTGATCCTCAATAGCAAACCTAGAATAGTTTAGACATGGATCTAATAGTCAAGGAATCATGTATTATGATGTAGTAAAGTCTACAAGAAATTTGAGCAAGATTAGATAGAGAAAACACCATGAATCTCCCTTGGATTTTGTTCTAACGTTCATAAAAATTTGAATTCTGGGGGACATCGATCGATCGAAGTGCCTGGCTGAGATATCGATGTCCTCCCGAAACTTTGCAGTTTTGAAACTGCTTGACATCGATCGATCGAAATCTCCCCCTGGAGAGATTGATGTCACTTCGATCGATCGATGTCCCTTGGATTGAGAGATCAATGTTAGACAGAAACTTTTCTGCCTGACATCGATCGATCATAGTCTCTCTTGGGAGAGACTGAAGTGACATCGATCGATTGAGGTCCTTAGGTTGAGAGATCGATGTTGGACAGAAACTTTTCTGTCTGACATCGATCGATCGAAGTCTCATTTTGGAGAGACTGAAGTGACATCGATCGATCCATGTCCTCAGTCTGAGAGATCAATGTTGGACAGTAAGTTCTAATTTCAACCATTTTTGACATAGTGTATTTTTCTCATTTTGCATCACATCTCAAGTGTAAATTTAACTTATTTAAAACATCTTTACATCATAAAAACATTTTATATCTTAAACATCCATATGCGGTATCCATTCCTGATACCCATATGCGGTTACCCCTAGCGACATCCATATGGGATATCCATACCCATATACGGTTACCCCTAGCGGCATCCATATGCAGTATCCGCTTTCTACTTTTCTGTTTATCACTTCACTCTAATTTATCATACACGTGTAAGTATACCTACGTATATGTCCGCGCCCATACACGTAAATATACGCGCTTATACTCACACGATATAATTTACTAATCACATGCACTTACATACCTTATGTTATAAAATAAAAAAGAACACCTTAACACACGGTTTAGCCAACAGTGATCACAGCAATAAAGTTTAGCATCCATGAAATCAAATTCCACAAATATACTTCCTTTTATTTGTACGGCAACATTACTCACATAAATATAGGCACACAAAATTCACCTTCAGCACATATATGCAACACAAGTTTCGGCCATTACAAGAAAAATTTACCATTTACTAGTTTGTGCCAAAATCCTAGTATGGACTAGTTCTCAAGAATTTACAGTACTATGTACCCTTTCCTTTCGGCTTCATAAAAAAAACGAAAAGGGCCTTTGGAATAAATAACACGGCAGCAAACTTGCCAATTAATAGAACAACATATGAATCGACAAATAAAATAGACTCACATAAAAAGATTTAATATTTATATTCGATTTAATATTTAATTTCGAGACATTTGGATTGTCTCAGCACTAAAGAAATCAGGTCTTGTTCTCATGGTGTTAAAACTTTTTGTGCATATTAAATAGACATGTTGCTACCTGAAAGTAATGGAATCGTCAAATGGATTCCAATATAATGTATTACAAGTGAAACGTAAGAATCACAATTAAGTTGACACAAGACTTAGCCCATTAAATTTGAAACAACGATATTAAACTAGCGACTGTTAATTATAAAGGATAATCAGATTATTCTGTATAAGATGCTATATAAATTTTCTTATATATCATACGTAGTCTTGCATGCAACAATCGGTTATAAACACATGTTTATACATACATCTGCGCAAAGCATAATTACGTATGCATGATCCGATTTGATATAAAAATAGCATAATAACTTTATAAAAGCATAGCAAATATAGCAAAGATACTTGTTTCGTATCTTGATTATACGCACTACGGGAAGAATTGGAGGTTGAATGTATGAAAATTATTTGCTTTTACCTTCTGAAGACTGGCGGCAGCCACTTGAAGATTTGAGGAAAAGAAAGCGGTTGTTTCCTGTGCTTAGCCTGGCCGATTTTGGCTAGAGAAATTAGGGTAGAATTCTTGTATATTATGTCTATAAATATAGGTAGGTTTTGGTGAAATCTTAAGTTAATTAGGATATCTTCTCATAGTTAAAATTTGAATTGGTGATTTGATTTAAACTTATCCATTTACTACCTAATCATATTAAGATTTTACTTTTAAAATTTTTCTTTCTTTATTTTCTTTTTTTTGCCGTGTATATGTGATATATATATATATATATATATATATATATATATATATATATATATATATATATATATATATATATTGTTTTATTTGTGTAACGTTTGTGCATGTGTACGTTGAATGCAATTTACGTAACGTAAATAATGGGGCATAACATATATAAAATAAACATATATAATAGAGAGATTCTCATCAATTCTTCTTAATACTTCTGATAAAATATACGTTCTCCGCCAATATCAAAAACTTCCCGCACACATGTTCTTTTTTCTAGGCATGATCATGTTAAAAATCAATATCGAATTTACAGTCAACTTATATAAGTGATATTGAAAGGAGAGTGAATATTACTGGAAGAAAAAGAACATGAATTCCTACAAACGCCAAGCTTTAGCAAACCTTACTGTTAGCTTTAGTTGGGTTCTCCTCATATATGATACGAATATGGTTTCGTATGCTAATGTTGTCCCGATCTTTCTTCACTCTCCAAACGTCCCCCTTGAATGTGATGGACAATGGTGCCAAGCAACCACCTTCCTTTCAAGCCTCCAAATTCGTTTGGTTATGTGTGTTTCAATCCGCTCAATCCAACCAGTCACTCCTAATCCTTGGATTGTGGATCACCAACAAGGAACACACAATCCTTAATTGGGTCTAGCCTTGATTTAGATATGTGTAAACCAAAGGAAAAACACAAACTTTTATTCAAGAAAACTCAAGAACAAAAGATAACATAAAACACTAGGGTTTTTAGTTCAAAGATGAAAAATAGTCTAACTACTCAAAGAAATGCTAAGTGATCTATTTATATGATTACAAGTCTTGTAAAACACTCTCATAAAAACGGCTAGGGTTTCTTGGGAAGACCCCATGTTGGCGCCTCCTTCCTTTGTTATGCAAGAAGCTGAATTTTGTTAATTTAGGTAAGTTCCCTTCTCTTGGCAAATCCTCAATTATTGTCTCAATCACCAATTATTGCATTATTAACCATCATTCTAGAACTTGCCTTGTGCATCCATTGCCTCCATTAAAACGCCATTCAGCCCCCTTGAGATACCAAATCAGATTTCTTAATTTTGGTAAGTTTCCCTCACTTGAATTATCTCCTTATTTGCTTCCAAATCTTCAATTATGGCTCCATAATTCATTCCAATCATTCCAATCTGATTTATGACATTCTAGAAGCTCTCTTAATTGCACTTGAAGATGCCTAGGCGGCTGCCACCCTCTCAAGAAGACGGAAACCCTAATTTGCACAATTGGGCTTGTTTTGGACTTCTTCCTTGCAACTCTTGTAACTATTTTTGTGGACTGATTTTGACAAAACCCAAAACATGAAAGATGCTCTAAATTAAGTCTTCTTCAAGGTCCAGCTGGTTCCATGCACTCAAAATGTCGTTTGAAAGCCCAAAATCACAAAACAGCCTTGTATGGACAAGCTTGGTCCAAATCTGAGAAGCCCTCCTTTCCAAAGCTCAAAACGTTTGATCCAAGACTTGTAACACCTACAAAACACACTCATACACCAAACATAAGTATTCTAAACAAACTTTAAAAGAAGCAAACGAAAAGACAACTAAAAGCCACAGAAACGGCACCAACAAGCGGACTGACTATCATTGGATAATCAGTTCTTAAGCTCAACAATGAGCACCCATTTAGGAGGAACATCCATTGGTTCATCTTGCACATGTTTGGTTAGAAAAGAGCCAACATCAAAACCAAGTTGAAAACCATTAATCCTCTTGGTTTGGCTCCTTGTCAAAGGCCCCTTATGGTTAAGGGCACCTTGTGCAAGCTCCTCATTAGGGGGCTGCTCCTCAGCCTCATCAATCCCCCCCTCCTCAAAAGGATTCGCCCTCGAATCATCAAGATAAAAATGCTCAAAAGGGGAAAGATCACTTACATTGAAGGTGTTGGAAACTGAACCATACCTGTCTGGAGGAAGATCAAGCACATAAGCATTTGGACCAACCTTTTGAATGACCTTAAAAGGTCCATCTCCTCGAGGCATAAGCTTGGACTTCCTCTCCTTAGGAAATCGTTCCTTCCTTAAATGCAACCAAACAAGATCTCCAGGATAAAACACAACATCTTTTCTATGCTTGTTAGCTTGTTTGGCATACTGTATTCTTTCGTTCAAGTTGAAGTTTAACTTTTTCATGCAACTTTTTGATCATTTCAGCTCGTTGTTTACCATCCATGCTAGTACGCTCATCAATTGGAATAGGCAACAAATCAAGTGGGGTGGGGGGTAGAAAACCATAGACAACTTCAAAAGGGGAATACAAAGACCCACTATGAACAGCCCTATTGTAAGCAAACTCAATATGTGGTAAACATTCTTCCCAATTTTTCAGATTGCTTTGGATTAAAGCACGCAACATTTGTGACAAGGTCCGATTTACCACTTCAGTTTGGCCATCTGTTTGTGGATGTGCAGTAGTAGAAAAAAAGCTTAGTTCCCAACTTGCTCCAAAGTACACCGCCAAAAATGACTCAAGAATTTACTGTCCCTATCACTAACAATTGTTTTAGGCATGCCATGCAACGAACAACTTCTTTAAAGAACAGATTTGCAATGTAAGAAGCATCATCTACTTTGTGACAAGCAATAAAGTGTGCCATCTTAGAGAATCTGTCTACCACAACAAAGACACTATCTCTACCACCTTTTGATCTAGGTAAGCCAAGAACAAAGTCCATAGAAATGTCCTCCCAAGGTGCACTAGGTACGTCCAAGGGTGTGTACAAACCATGAGGTTGTGTTTTGGACTTAGCCTGCCTACAAGTGATGCAACTACTACAAACCTTTGCAACATCTGATTTTCATGTGAGCCAAAAGAAATGTTCCTTTAAAGTTTCTAAAGTTTTAAAAACTCCAAAGTGTCCCATTAACCCGCCCCATGTGCTTCCTTAACCACAATTCACGCATGATTCCCTTAGGAATGCATAATCGTTTCTCCTTAAACAAATAGCCATCATGCAAATAAAATTTACCAAAAGGAGAATCAACACATGCATCATAAATGGAAGCAAAATCAGAATCATCCTTATACAATTCCTTAACAAATTCAAAGCCAAGCAAGTGTGAAGACAACTTAGTAATCAAAGTATACCTTCTAGACAAAGCATCAGCAACTATGTTATCTTTTCCTTGCTTATACTTAATGACATAAGGAAATTGCTCAATAAACTCAACCCACTTTGCATGCCTCTTATTCAGTTTTCCTTGACTCTTAAGGTACTTCAAACTTTCATGATCAGTATGAATGACAAACTCTTTGGGTTGCAAGTAGTGTTGCCAAGTTTGTAAGGACCTTACCAAAGCATACAACTCCTTATCATAAGTAGGATAGTTCAATGCAGCACCTTTCAACTTTTCACTAAAATAAGCAATAGGATGCTTACCTTGGGTTAGAACAGCTCCAATTCCCACGCCACTTGCATCACACTCTATCTCAAATGTATCATCAAAGTTGGCAACTTCAAGATAGGTGCTGTAGTGAGACGTCTTTTAAGCTCATCAAACGCCCTTTGTTGGGTCCCCCCAATGGAATCCAACCTCTTCTTGACTATCTCATTCAATGGTGCGGCTACGGTTGAAAGTCCTTGACAAACCGCCTATAAAAGCCTGCCAAACCATGAAAGCTCCTCACTTCTCCCACACTCTTTGGTGTAGGCCATTCGAGGATGGATTTCACCTTGTCTGATCCATTTCAATCCCTGCAGAACTGATTACAAAACCAAGAAAACAACTTTGTCCAAACAAAAAGAAAATTTCTTAAAGTTAGCATAAAGTTTTTCTTTTCTTAGCTTTTCAAAAACAGCTCTTATGTGATCTAAATGCTCTTCTAAGGTTTTAGAATAGATCAAGATGTCATCAAAATAAACCACAACAAACTTCCCAATAAAGCTCTCAAAACTTCATTCATTAGTCTCATGAATGTACTAGGTGCATTAGTTAACCCAAAAGGCATAACTAACCATTCATACAATCCAATTTAGTTTTAAAAGCTGTTTTCCATTCATCACCCTCTCTTATCCTTACTTGAAAATAACCACTTTTTCAAATCAATTTTCGATATACCATTGTGAACCATGCAACATATCAAGCATATCATCAAGTCTAGGAATGGGATACCTATACTTTACGTGATTTTGTTGATGGCCCTACAATCTGTACACATCCTCCAAGTGCCATCTTTTTTTGGAACAAGGATGACTGGCACTGCACGTGGACTCATACTTTCCCTTACCTTCTCTTTGGCCAAGAGATCCTCCACTTGCCTTTGTATTTCCTTTGTTTCCTCCGGATTGGCCCTATAAGCTGGCCTATTAGGCAGGACAGCCCCTGGAACAAAGTCAATGTGGTGCTCAATCCCTCTCAACGGTGGCAAACCCGTGTGGTTCCTCCTCGGGAAACAAATCTGCAAATTCTTCCAACAAAGAAACAACACCACTAGGCAAGGTAGATGGTAAGTCATTCTTAGAAAACAAGCATGCAACACTATCTTTGTAAAGCATCACCAAAATAGTTTTATTATCATACAATGCATGGGTAACTTCACGAGATTTTGCAAAAGAAAGCATGCTTCTTAGGTGGACGTGAATTTGTGGTTGTGGATGCTTGTGAAAATGTTTGAACCGTGGGTGAGGGTGGACTGGTTTGGGCCGGGGTTGTGTACCCTTGGCCGAGGAGTTTGTAGCCTCCAAAAGGCTTCTTCTCTCCTTTTTAAGAACCTCTAAGAACCTTTTTTCAGCCTCCTTTTCCCTTAGGATCTGAATGGTTCTTCTTCATCCTTTTAGCATCCTCATAAACTTTATGTGGAGACAATGCATGCAACTTAAACTTTTTGCCATTAAAAGTAAAAGCATACATGTTCAATCTACCATCATAAATAACATGCTTGTCAAATTGCCAAGGTCTACCTAACAAAATATGACTAGCATGCATAGGAGCTACATCACACAAAATTTCATCTTTTGTAGCCGCCAATAGATAAAGAAATCAGAACTTGTTTAGACACATGAATTTCACCACAATCATAGCCAAGATAACCTATAGGGAGGGAATGATCAATCATAGGTAATCTAGCTTTTCTAACAGAGTCAATACTGCAAACATTAGCACATGAACACTACTCAATAATTAAAGTGCAAGTTTCTGCCTTTTACCAAACAATGGATGTGGAAAATGTTCTCCCTTTGCAAGTTTTCTTCTTCCTCCTTCATGTGTGCACTAAGGCTTTTCTACCACAAGAAAGTCCTTATATGCACCCTCTTCATCACTCTTATCTCCTCAGCGAGTCTTCTTGGTATTCTTCCTTTGTGGCTTCTTCTTCCTCCTCTTCTGAAGAGAATTCATTGTTTTTGTTTCCTCAAGGTACAACACTTTCTTGGCATTAGGCAGTCCCTTGCATAATGCCCTCTCCCTCTACATTTAACAACTCAATCTCCCTGTCCTGGAGGGTTTGCCCTTGCCTTTGCCTTTGTCATTCTGACCTAGATTTGCACCATTGGTCCCTTTGAGTGAAGTGTGGTTTATTTGGAGGTTTCTGGCTGTTTTGGCCGGGTGTGTTTGAACTTGGCCGTGCTCCTCCATTACCATTAGACCTAGGCTGCACTTTAGAAAAAGAAGAAGTATTAGTTCTAAAACCAAATCCACTAGTAGAAGAACGTACCTTTAATTGCCGCTCAATTTTCTCAGCTTTGTGAACCATGGAATTTAGATCAACATAGGTAGTGAGTTCAAGTTGAAACCCAATCTCCTTGTTAAGACCTCCCAAAAACCGAGCCATGGTTGCCTCTCAGATTCTTCAGTATCGGTTTTATCAACCAACTTTCTAACTCCTTAAAGTATTCATCCACACTTTTGTTTCCTTGAGTTAGGCATTGCAACTTTTGGAACATGGATCTCTCGTAAGATTCTGGAATGAATTTCTTTCTCATCTCATATTTCATCTCATCCCAAGTTCCAATTGTGGTTGTCTAGGTCCTTCTTCTTTATACTTTGAGTTTGGTCCACCAAATCAAGGCATATTCCAAGAACTCTATACTTGCATATCTCACTTTTTTGCAACTCGGTATAGTTGGTATAGGAAAAGATCATGTCACTTTTCTCTCCCACTCAATGTAGGCTTCAGGGTCAACTTTTACCATAAAAGGGTGGAATGTTTATTTTGGTTTTTCAAATAATCATCCTCTTGAGGCACATACCTCCTAGGTTGTATTCGGCCTTGAGGTCTTGGGTATACCTCCTCAACCTCTTCCTCTTCATAGTAGTCATTCCATCCTCCCTAACAGGTTGTGGTCTCACTCCGTGTCTCCTATCTACTTACCCCTTGCTCCTCCTCTACCTCCCATGCTTGTGGGACCCTTAGGTTCAGTTCCACGGGATGTTTAGCCTTGGATTTGAGGTGGGGGCTGTTCTTGGGTAGGAGGTGTGTGGATGTCATCCTTGCTTCCCACTCATCCAACCCTAGATTGCATGGTACTACGCATTTGTTGCCATCTTCTCCATGGAAAATTCCACTTTGTCTCCTCCTCCTTGGGTACTGTTTGACCCCTCCATGGCAACCTGAAACGCTTTCACAAACAAGAAAAGAAGAAACACTAACACAAGAAACAAAAGTGAGTTGTTAGTGAAAACAAAAAGGAAACGAAAATCTGTTTGGCCTTTTTTGTCCTCCCTTGTTTTCTCTCAATTGTTCAAGTGTTTTTCCTTGGTCAACCGTGAGCTAGAACCTCTTTAAGGCAAGTCCCAAATCGCTAACCACAATCTTTTTTTGTTTCTATGTCCTTGCAGTCTTCTTTTGCCTTCAAAAACACCAATTGATCACAAGTGGTAAAACAGCTTCAAGAAATTTAGGGCATAATTTTTAAACACACTTAATAACTATGATTCAAGAAACAAGAAACCAAAGTGATGTAGTTGGCTGAACCAAAGAATTGCTAGGGGTTGTCCTGGGCAATCTTTAATTAAACCAACTTATGCAATATCAAATGCAAGTTTCTTTGATTGATAGTATGAATGCGTATCCAAGGTTGAGAATTTGAAGGTTTTTATGTGTGTTGGTTTTTGGGGCAACACACGGTTTTGTTTTGCTTTTGTCAACTTGGATAGTAGATTGCAAAAGATGGAACTTTTGTTACAAAAGGAACTTCTTTCTCTCTTCCTTTCTTTGTGCACTTTTTTTTTTTTTGGTTGTTGTTGTGCACGTTTTTCTTTGCCTTTCTTTTCTTTTTTTTTTGACGCTCAAAGCAGCCTTGATGTAACCCTTGTTTGCTTTTGCGGAGAATTCAGTTGTGTATGCTCAAAAGATGATCCTTTTTGTGTTTGTATGGATGTGTAGTAGAGAAACAGATTTTCCTTGGATACCAATACAACCAAAACAAACAACTTGTATTCAATATCACACAAGCAAATTTAATTAAAAGCTTCGATAACAACAAGGTATTTGCCTCAAAGGTAGCTTCTTTTAGGCCTTGGACTGATTTTAGGTGGAGTTAAATCCTATTCAATGCAAACAACAATGATCCTATGATTAAGTGTGTTAAAGATGAGATCTTTGTTTTTGTTTTTGATGAAATGAAGTAAAAGATCAAATTTTTTTTTTTTTTTTTGACTAGAGACGTTTTTTTTTTTTTTGAATGATTGAGTATACTAAGAATAACACAAAATGACACAAGAAAAGATAATTGAGATGAAGATAAACGAGAGCTTCTGATACCACTTGATACGAATATGGTTCGTATGCTAATGTTGTCCCGATCTTTCTTCACTCTCCAAACGTCCCTCAAGTCTTGAATGTGATGGACAATGGTGCCAAGCAACCACCTTCCTTTCAAGCCTCCAATTCGTTTGGTTATGTGTGTTTCAATCCGCTCAATCCAACCAGTCACTCCTAATCCTTGGATTGTGGATCACCAACAAGGAACACACAATCCTTAATTGGGTCTAGCCTTGATTTAGATATGTGTAAACCAAGGAAAAACACAAACTTTATTCAAGAAAACTCAAGAACAAAAGATAACATAAAACACTAGGGTTTTTAGTTCAAAGATGAAAATAGTCTAACTCCTCAAAGAAATGCTAAGTGATCTATTTATATGATTACAAGTCTTGTAAACACTCTCATAAAAAACGGCTAGGGTTTCTTGGGAAGACCCCATGTTGGCGCCTCCTTCCTTTGTGATGCAAGAAGCTGAATTTTGTTAATTTAGGTAAGTTCCCTTCTCTTGGCAAATCCTCAATTATTGTCTCAATCACCAATTATTGCATTATTAACCATCATTCTAGAACTTGCCTTGTGCATCCATTGCCTCCATTAAAACGCCATTCAGCCCCCTTGAGATACCCAATCAGATTTCTTAATTTTGGTAAGTTTCCCTCACTTGAATTATCTCCTTATTTGCTTCCAAATCTTCAATTATGGCTCCATAATTCATTCCAATCATTCCAATCTGATGATGACATTCTAGAAGCTCTCTTAATTGCACTTGAAGATGCCTAGGCGGCTGCCACCCTCTCAAGAAGACGGAAACCCTAATTTGCACAATTGGGCTTGTTTTGGACTTCCTCCTTGCAACTCTTGTAACTATTTTTGTGGACTGATTTTGACAAAACCCAAAACATGAAAGATGCTCTAAATTAAGTCTTCTTCAAGGTCCAGCTGGTTCCATGCACTCAAAATGTCGTTTGAAAGCCCAAAATCACAAAACAGCCTTGTATGGACAAGCTTGGTCCAAATCTGAGAAGCCCTCCTTTCCAAAGCTCAAAACGTTTGATCCAAGACTTGTAACACCTACAAAACACACTCATACACCAAACATAAGTATTCTAAACAAACTTTAAAAGAAGCAAACGAAAAGACAACTAAAAGCCACAGAAACGGCACCAACAAGCGGACTGACTATCATTGGATAATCAGTTCTTAAGCTCAACAATGAGCACCCATTTAGGAGGAACATCCATTGGTTCATCTTGCACATGTTTGGTTAGAAAAGAGCCAACATCAAAACCAAGTTGAAAACCATTAATCCTCTTGGTTTGGCTCCTTGTCAAAGGCCCCTTATGGTTAAGGGCACCTTGTGCAAGCTCCTCATTAGGGGGCTGCTCCTCAGCCTCATCAATATACCCAGTCAACTAACTCATGTACCTTTGGTTTCTTATTTTATCAAGTACGTAAAAGAATTATTCCCGGTTAAATCTTATATTATTCATCAAAATACTGACTAAGAATAATTTTATGCCATGTTCATCATTGTGGTCCAACAGACATTACCACATTCAACAAAATGACACTACATCAACAGAAACATCGTTGAAGGAGCATCATTTGTACCTTAGGATGTAACAAATAGAGTATACACGCATATACATGTTGGGAATAATTAAAGTCAGATTGACTTCTGTATAATTTGCTTTTCTAAATAAAGCAGTGGCCAACCTGCCGAGCTCAGGGTAGGCTGGATTGATCTGCTAAGTCAAGAGAGTTCAAATAGTGTAATTGAGTTTGCGTTCTGAAGAGTCAGCCGACCTGAACTGAATAGCAATTTAGAACAGTAGTTCTCTGCTATTAGCCTTCCAGCCGAGCTGAACTAAATCAGTCTGATCAGATCAGTCCAGTCAGCGTAATCGTATTTGCATTCTGTACTGATCACTAGCTTGCCGACCACGGCATCTCAGCACAACAGACAGTGTGCTCTCAGCAGAGCAGAGCTCAGCACGCAACGTTGTAGAACAACGAATGTTCTCAGCCAACAACAGAGCTCAGCACAATGCAGAGCTTAGCACAACAACACTGTACAACAACAATACTGCGATATACCACGGTCAGCTAGGCTCAGTACAGAGCAGAGTTAGCTCGCAATAACCTCAACAACTCAACTGAGCAGAGATCCGAGGTGAGTCCAGGATTATGTCCTTAAGACGTATTCCTCCAGTATACTGTTTCCAACCAAAACATTTTATATCTTAACATCTTTACATCATCAAAACATTTTATATCTTAACAGCATCTATATGCGGTATCCATTCCTGATACTATATGCGGTACCCCTAGCGCATCCATATGCGATATCCATACCTATATACGGTTACCCTAGCGGCATCCATATGCAGTATCTGTTTCTACTTTTCTGTTTATCACTTCACTCTAATTTATCATCCACATGTTAAGTATACCCACGTACATGCCCGTGCCCATACACGTACATATACACGCTTATACTCACACGATATAATTTACTACTCACATGCATTTACATACCTTATGTTATAAATAAAAAAAAACTCCTTAACACACGGTTTAGCCAACAGTGATCACAGCAATAAAGTTTAGCATCCATGAAATCAAATTCCACAAATATACTTCCTTTTATTTGTACGGCAACATTACTCATATAATATAGGCACAAAAATTCACCTTCAGCACATACATGCAACACAAGTTTCGGTCATTACAAGAAAGATTCACCATTTACTAGTTTGTGCCAAAATCCAAGTTTGGACTAGTTCTCAAGCATTTACAGTACTATGTACCCTTTCCTTTCGGCTTCACAAAAGAAACGAACAAGGGTCTTTGGAATAAATAACACGGCAGCAAACTTGCCAATTAATAGAACAACACATGAATCGACAAATAAAATAGACAATCACATAAAAAGATTTAATATTTAATTTCGAGACATTTGGATTGTCTCAGCACTAAAGAAATCAGGTCTTGTTCTCATGGTGTTAAAACTTTTTGTGCATATTAAATAGACATGTTGCTACCTGAAAGTAATGGAATCGTCAAATGGATTCCAATATAATGTATACAAGTGAAACGTAAGAATCACAATTAAGTTGACACAAGACTAGCCCATTAAATTTGAAACAACGATATTAAACTAGCGACTGTTAATTATAAAGGATAATCAGATTATTCTGTATAAGATGCTATATAAATTTTCTTATATATCATACGTAGTCTTGCATGCAACAATCGGTTATAAAACACATGTTTATACATACATCTGCGCAAAGCATAATTACGTATGCATGATCCGATTTGATACAAAAATAGCATAATAACTTTATAAAAGCATAGCAAATATAGCAAAGATACTTCTCTCGTATCTTGATTATACGCACTACGGGAAGAATTGGAGGTTGAATGGATGAAAATTATTTGCTTTTACCTTTTGAAGACTGGCGGCAGCCACTTGAAGATTTGAGGAAAAGAAAGGGGTTGTTTCTTGTGCTTAGGCTTGCCGATTTTGTCTAGAGAAATTAGGGTAGAATTCTTGTATGTTGTGTCTATAGATATAGGTAGGTTTTTGCTGAAATCTTAAGTTAATTAGAATATCTTCTCATAGTTAAAATTTGAATTGGTGATTTGTTTTAAACTTATCCATTTACTACCTAATCATATTAGGATTTTAATTTTAAAATTTATCTTTCTTTATTTTCATTTCTTTGCCGTGATATGTGATATATATATATATATATATATATATATATATATATATATATATTATATTTTTTTTGTTTTATTTGTGTAACGTGTGTGCATGTGTACGTTGCATGCAATTTACGTAACGCAAATAATGGGGCATAACATATACAAAATAAACATATATAATAGAGAGATTCTCATCAATTCTTCTTAATACTTATGATAAAATATACCTTCTCCGCCAATATCAAAAACTTCCCGCGCACATGTACTTTTTTCTAGGCATGATCATGTTAAAACTCAATATCGAATTTAGAGTAAACTTATATAAGTGATACTGAAGGGAGAGTGAATATTACTGGAAGAAAAAGAACATGAATTCCTACTGATGTGTCCGAAAATGCTCACCGGACGGATCAGAGATGATCCTTGTTGTATATCGTTAACTCTCCGTCTAAATCCGTCAACAGGATCTGAGAAGGAAGAGAAACGTTGAGGCCCAGAAGGAAGAGAAACGTTGAGAAGGGCGCTGCCCCGGAAAAACCCTCCGACGCTCAAGTCAGATATGGATGTATTTGTAGGTATTTTATGCTGGAATAAAGGTTTAGAATAAACCTGGTTCAAGATCTCTCTGAGAATAAGGCTGTTTAAGTCAGGCGAGATGTGTAGTGGTAATTCTCTCTGAGAGTTAGGAAGATTGAGTTAAGTTGGCTGAAGCTGGACCCCGTTCTTTCGTCTGGAAAGAGGCTTTTTATAGGCGTTTGATGAGGTCTGTCCCTCTGTCCAATGAAAGGATTGTGATGTGTCTGAGATGGCGGTCTTGTCTGCTGCAGATCCGCAGTCTGATGAGACAAGTGCCTGTGACTGCAGCTGTGTCAGTGGCTGACTCTATGATATGTAGGTCGGCCTGCTATGATGACCTTGTACTAATCCAGTCGATGCTTGACACATGGAAAGTATTCTGCAGAACTGCCTTGGTGGGTCTGAGATGCCAGTTGATAATATCTTCTTCTGATCTTATCCGAGATATTCTGAGTAAGTGTTTACGAGAGCAAGGCCGAGACTAGAACTCGGTGCTAATATAAAGCCGAGGTCGAAGTTAATCCGAGGCCGAGCTGAATATATTTCCTTTAGAAGTGCACTGTTGATTCCTTTATTTGCCGAGATTGACTGTAATAGACTGCTTTGACTAAAGCATTGTCGAGCCAAGATATAATATGTCAAATTGTCCTTAGTCTGTATCTCTAACCATTCTCAGTCATGTTGAGCTAGGGCCGACCTGACTCAGGCATGCGGCCAAGCTGACCAATGGTTATAATTGACTTTGCCATAGCCACATTAATAAACTTGCTTCAGCTGAAGTATAAGATGGCCGAGCAGAAGTGCATTCCTACCGAGCTGTAAGAGTTGTCTCAGACCTTAATTTGTCGTTGACTGTTTATTGACTAACTGACGACTTTGTCTTTTTGAGCAGGTCAGATTTTGGTTCATCATTTGCCCCCAGATTAGTTTGGCCGAGCTGACCAGGAAGGGCATGCTAATCGATTCAGAGCTTTTAATGCGTTGTCCTTTCAAGTATGACGTGTCTGCCTCTGATTTGGCCGTACTGCGTATTTACTGTTTGTGCAGAGCACGAAACGTCAGTTACACACCTTTTCAGATCCGTCGTTTGCAGGAATCGAGGACGAATCATTTGGGGTGACTTTTGGGATGGCCGAGATGAGGCCTATAATGGAGCCTTCTGACGGTTTTTTGAACTCTTTATTTTCTCTGCCCTTTTGCGCCTGCGCTCTGCTTTCTCCGGTGTCTTCCCCAACTTCCTGCGGCAATTCCTGTCTTCTCCAGCCTTCTTCCTTCTTTTTCTCAGCTTTACTGTAAGTCTTCTTTTCCAATTCTTCATCATGTCTACTTCTCCTTCTCGTGATTCCCAAACTTCTTCGAAGGCGCCTCTTACACCGGCGGTGGTGGAGGAAACTCTAATTCTCCATCTCCGTCTGGTAGGACGGTCTCTAACGATGATTGTCCTATAAGTAGTCTGCGCAAGACCACTGGTGACGCTGTTCAGTCCAGCAAAGCCGTCACGGTGGTTGACTCTTGTCCGGAGCAAGAAGGGATTGCTCCTGCTCCGACATCTGTAAATCCCCCAGTTCTGCAGAGGGCTCCATCCCTATTTACGGGGGGTACTTGAAAGAGTTTCATCCTCTTCTTTCGTTCAAGAGTCTTTTTGTTCTTTGTCTGAGGCCGATCTGAACAGAATCTGCAAAAAGTATAGAATTGACCGGAATCGGTTCGGCCCAGTTCTGCCTCTGCTGGGTCAGACTGCTTATGATCCTCCAAAGGACTATGAAGCAGTCTATGAAGACTATTTCAAGTTGGGGTTCAATCTTCCCATTCCTGAATCTCTTACCCGATTTCTGCGGGCGTATAATCTCAGAATTCCTCAAATCCAACCAAATGTCTGAAGCTCATTCTTTGTTATCTTCTTTTCATTAGAATAGATGAGTCTCCTTTCAACACCAATGTTTTTATAGCTCTTTTTTCTTGCTGGGCTTCACATAGCTGGTATTATTTCAGCAAGCGAACCTCTAACAGCGATTTCCCTTTCGATGTTAATATTCCTACCTTTACCAAGAATTGGAAAGTTAAATTCTTCTATGTCAAGAAGGCTGAGCTACCGAAGTGGAACATCTGGAAGTCTGGCAAGGCGGATAACCTAAAGCCGAGTTCAGAATACTGCGATGAAGCTGCCAGACTTTGGAGTCTGCCCATCGTAATTGACTGGGAGAAAGTGGATTACGACATTTTAATGGCGGCTGACCAGAGCCATTTGGCAGTGGGTCAGAACTATTTGCCCATTTCTCCCGATAACTTGATCATTGTCAGAGGTCGGTCTTGATACACTTTAAATTCCATACTTTTTCTAACTTTCAGTTGATAACTGTTTTACTCTAGATGCAGGCTCAATGGCTTCTGGAAATACCGACCATGCTAGCAAGATAGCCGAGGCGACGGCCAGGAAAAGAGCTCGTAAAGCCAAACAAGTTGTAGCACTTTCTGCTGGGGGAACATCTGCGCTAGCTCTGCCCCCGCCTGAGATCATACCTATGGCCAAACCCAGATCTCAGCCGGCTAGGAATGAGCCTGTTGAAATGGGTGAACTTGAAACAGGTACTTCATTTCATCTTCTGTATTATTGAAAATTCCAATACTTAACTTTCTTTGATGCACTTTTTTGTAGCTCCACCAATTGTGGAGATTCTGGATGAAGAGACCGAGGTTGATTCTCCAACTCGGGCCTCAGCAGAACTGAATCACCAACTGAAGTTGATGAGGGCTCCAGTCTTCGCTGCCGGAAATGGCAGAGAGGAGAAGGATCTTCTCAAATTTCGGATACTGGTCCCTCCAGACTACCTGAAGTAACTGTGCCTCAGACATCCGAGGTGCCTCCACCTCAGCCTTCTGAGGCACCAAGGTTGATCCTTAGAGAATTCTCTGCTGAAGACTCTGCTGTGGAACCTTCCACAGCCAGACGTCTGAATCAGATGATGGTGTTGCCCTCCGACCGTGAAAGGTTCAGGGCTCCATCATGGGAAGGGCTGCTCAATGCCTTCCACATAAACCTGGCCTTGGTGAGTTCTTTTTTCTCTAAATATTTTTACTGTGATGATACTTAGAAAATTTTTCTAACCTTTTTGCTTTGGCAGATCCGAGCTCAGGAGATGGAGATCTGCGAGCGAAGTCAACAATTCAATGAAGAGCTCCAGACCAGAATGAATGAGCTCAAAGAATCCAAGCAACTGAGAGCTGAGCAGGCCAGGAGAATAGCTGCTCTTGAGGCCGAGGTCAACAATCTCCAAAAAGGAAAAGAGGATGTTGACCTGATGTCGGTCACTTCCAACTCCAAGGTGGAAGAGTTGGAAAACCAAGTGGCCAACTTAGCGTTTTCCTTCAACCAAGCCTCCATTGAAATTGAATCTTTAAAGAAGGACAAGGCCGAGTTGCTGCAGCAGAAAGATGCATTCGAAGAAAAACTGGGTTATCTGCCCCAACAACTGGCTGAAGCTGAGGCTAAGGCAGTTGTGGATTTCAGAAGGTCCCAGCTCTTTAAAGAGAATATGATATTGTTGCAGAGCTCGGCTATGGAGGTCGGCCAAACAAAGACCATTGATGTCTGCTCTGAGATTTATCCAGAGTTAAACAAGGAAGATCCTCGTCTAGCTGAACTTTTCAACTCAACTGCTACCCAAGGATTGAACACTCAGTTTTAGCAATTCTTGGAGGGAGCAGACTTAAGAGTGAACGAAGACTAGTCTTAGGATCTTTCCTTGTAACATTGCTGAGCAGACATTAGTGTATTCTATGATTTTATCAATGGAAAAATTTTCTAAGTCTTTGCTATTTGTAGCTTTTCTTTCTGTTATGCTCTTCAATTTCAGATTTTCTACTAATTTTTCCAACTTATTATGGCCGAGATCCAATGTCGGCCTTGGCAAACTTGTAACTTATAATCAATTTAACTGAAAATAAACTAAGTTGCCAAGCTTTTACAATGTATAGAATAAACCTGTTATATTGCCAAGCTGAGCGAAGAATTGGCTAAGAATGAATCTTGCTTAAGATAATAATCTTGCACTGCTTTGGCTGAAATTCAAGCTGATTAATGCTTAGTAATTGTCTGTCTTTAGTCTAACCTAACCGAAGCATTTAGGCTGAGATAAGATCTTTCGGACCAGGTTTCCCTTGTAGTGACCGAGATGATATGGCAGCAATTTCTTGAACTGAACTTTCGTAGGACCGATCTGGACTCCAGGGTCTGCCCTGCCGAACGCTTCTTGGAATCTTCCAAGCATTGATTCATGAGTCATTTACTCTTATAGGACCAATTTGGACTCCATGGTCTGCCTAAAATATATGGCCCAGGTTTCCCTTGTAACGGCCGAGATGTTTCTGTTCAGTAATTTTTGAACTGGACTTTCACAGAGCCGATCTGGACTCCAGGATCTGCTCTGCCAGACATTTCTTGGATCTTTCCTAGCACTGACTGATGAGTCATTTTACTTTTATAGGACCAATCTGGACTCCAGGATCTGCCCTATATTATATTTTTTTTGCTCAACAATTCTTGAACTGAGCTTTCGCTGAGCCGATCTGGACTCCAGAATCTGGTCTATCGAACATTTCTTGGATTCTTCCAAGTGTTAGACTGATGAGTCATTTCTCTTATAGGACCGATCTGGACTCCAGGGTCTGTCCTATATTATATGGCCCAGGTTTCCCTTGTAACAGCCGAGATGATTATATTCAGCAATTCTTTGAGTTGAACCTCTTTTAAGAAGACCGATCTGGACTCCAGGATCTATCTTGCTGAAGTGTGGAACTTGTCACTTTCAAGATTCCTTTGAGATCATTTTATAGATAGCAAATAGTTGAGCCCCCACATGGGAGGACATTTAGTCCGAGCTGAACCTTGCCAAATCAGAAGGCTGGGGCCTTGAGTGAATCAAGGTAAAACCCCTGACAAGCTTTAAGACCAAGGTGAACCTTTGCCGTTGTTGGAAGGGTACCATATCATTCCCTTTACCTGATAAACCATAAGAGAGAAGTCACCGAGGTAGAAAGCTTGTGTCCTGAGCCCCTTTATAAGCCATAAGGCAGAGATTGGCTAAGCGCGAACCTTGTTAGGCTCCAATTCTGTTACAACTCATAAAGTGAGCATCAGGCAGGCACAAAAATTTCATACACCTGGATGAATCCTTCAGTATCATTCATAAGTTGAAGGGATAATGGTTATGCCCCCAAACCAGGCTGAATGTCTGAGAGTCAGGCTGAGCTGCCCCCAGTGTGATGGTTGATGCACTGATATCCTATGGCCAAATTGATCTGGACCAGATATTTGTGTAGGATAACCTTGTATAATTCTTCATAGTTTATGATCTGGATTATCACCAAACAGAAGAATGTGCCGAGCTGAGCCAGTTGAAGAACTTGATTAAAATAATGGAAACTTGTCCCTTTTGTCGATAAAAAGCACTGCTTAATATATAGACAACTCTTTCGCAAATAGAAAATTTGTAATAAACATTGAAAAATGTATTTAAAGTACATTTATGTACATGAGGATTTTGAATACACACTAGAAAGGTGAAACATGATTCTTTTGTGGGCTTATGCTTTTTAGATCAGCGGTATACTTTTGGAGACCCGCAATCTCTACCCATCCGAATCTGAATCCTCGTCCCTTGGCGACCTGTGCTGATGTCCAGGTCGGCAACTTTCATCCAGATGAGGTCGGCTAAAGTCTAGCATGTTGTGCAGCCTTGACCTCGGATTGTAAAACCGTTGTCGGTGGCCGAGCTGGATTAGTCGCCCAATCTCCTGGCCGAGCTGCCTGCAGTATTCTGTATCATGCCCAATATCTTGGAATACATTTGGATTTTGAGCCACATAACGTATGTCCCGCATATGCTCCTCATATGTGAAGGCAGTAGTAGGAGTTGAAGAATTTTCAGGCTCTGAGGAACACTGTTCCGCTTGTTATGGAAGAGGTCAATGACGTCTTCTGGGATCATAGGTCGCTTGGACCCTTTCCCATCCTTTTTATCCATTCTCCCAACGATGGATGGGCAGGATAATTGTCAAGAAAGCCCTTGAAAGGCTGTTTTTAAAGAACATAGAGGTAAATGTCCTCCTTCTAGCGCCAAATGATGAGTCCGAAACTGCTCACCGGATAGATCAGAGATGATCCTTGTTGTATGTCGTTAGCTCTCTGTATAAATCCTTCTACAGGACCTGAGAAGAAAGAGAAACGTTAGAGGCCCAAGGCGCTGTCTCGGGAAAACCCTCCGACGCTTAAGTCAGTTATGGGTGCATTTATAGGCTGGAATAAAGGTTTAGAATAAACCTGGTTCAAGATCTCTCTGAGAATAAGGCTGTTTGAAGTCAGCCGAGATGTGTAGTGGTAATTCTCTCTGAGAGTTAGGAAGATTGAGTTAAGTTGGCTGAAGCTGGCCCCCCCTCTTTCGTCTGGAAAGAGGCTTTTTATAGGCGTTTGATGAGGTCTGTCCCTCTGCCAAATGATAGGATTGTGATGTGTCTGAGATGGCGGTCTTGTCTACTGCAGATCCGCAGTCTGATGGGACAAGTGCCTGTGACTGCAACTGTGTCAGTGGCTGACTCTATGATATGTAGGTCGGCCTGCTATGATGACCTTGTACTAATCCAGTCGATGCTTGACACCTAGAAAGTATTCTGCAGAACTGCCTTGGTGGGTCCCAGATGCCAGTTGATAATATCTTCTTCTGATCTTATCCGAGATATTCTGAGTAAGTGTTTATGAGAGCAAGGCCGAGACTAGAACGCGGTGCTAACATAAAGCCAAGGCCGAGCTAAATATATTTCCTGTAGAAGTGCACTGTTGATTCCTTTGTTTGTCGAGATTGACTGTAATAGACTGCTTTAACTAAAGCATTGCCGAGCCAAGATATAATATGTCGAATTGTCCTTGGTCTGTATTTCTAACCATTCTCAGTCATGTTGAGCTAGGGCCGACCTGACTCAGGCATGCGGCCGAACTGACCAAGGGTTATAGTTGACTTTGCCTTAGCCACATTAATAAACTTGTTTTAGCTAAAGTATAAGATGGCTGAGCAAAAGTGCATTCCTGCCGAGCTGTAAGAGTTGTCTCAGACCTTAATTTGTCGTTGACTGTTTGTTGACTAACTGACGACTTTATCTTTTCTGAGCAGGTCAGATTTTGGTTCATCACCTACAAACGCCAAGCTTTAGCAAACCTTACTGTTAGCTTTAGTTGATTTCTCCTCTTATAGCCAGTCAACTAACTCATGTACCTTTGGTTTCTTATTTTATCAAGTACGTAAAAGAATTATTCCCGGTTAAATCTTATATTATTCATCAAAATACTGACTAAGAATAATTTTATGCCATGTTCATCGTTGTGGTCCAACAGACATTACCACATTCAACAAAATGACACTACATCAACAAAAACATCTTTGAAGGAGCATCATTTGTATCTAAAGATGTAACAAATAGAATATGCACGCATGTATATGTTGGGAATAATTCAAGTCAGATTGACTTCTGTATAATTTGCTTTTCTAAATAAAGCAGTGGCCGACCTGCCGAGCTCAGGGTGGGCTAGATTGATCTGCTAAGTCAAGACAGTTCAGATAGTGTAATTGAGTTTGCGTTCTGAAGAGTCAGCCGGCTTGAACTGAATAGCACTTTAGAACAGTAGTTCTCTGCTATCAGCCTTCCAGCCGAGCTAAACTAAATCAGTCTGATCAGATCAGTGTAGACAGCGTAATCGTATTTGCGTTCTAGGCTGATCACTAACTTGCCGACCTCGGCACCTCAGCACAACAGACAGTTGTGCTCTCAGCAGAGCAGAGCTCAGCATGCAACGTTGTAGAACAACGAATGTTCTGAGCCAACAACAGAGCTCAGCACAACGCAATGCTTAGCACAACAACATTGTACAACAACAATGCTGCGATATACCACGGTCAGCTAGGCTCAGTACAGAGCAGAATCTGCAATAACCTCAACAACTCAATTGAGCAGAGATCCGAGGTGAGTCCAGGACTCTGTCCTTAAGACGTATAACTCCGGTATACTGTTTCCAACCAAATGGAGCAATCATCTCCCAGGATACAACGGAAGCCAGTTCAGACGAGCGTCACTGCAGCGTATAAACTCTATGAACATGTAAGATGCCTTGAACTTCTCAAACTTGATGCAAAATGTAGAAGAAGAAGAGATAAGAAGAGCACGTGTATGTAGAGGACGAGAGAAGAAAATCAAATTCTGAGTGAGTGACCAGAGAGGTCAGCTAGGCCACTATTTATAGGGGGAAAATCGATTAGGGTGATTAATTGGCAGTTTAACTACAAGAGCATTAATTTCTCATTCACCTGGTATCGTAACTGAGTGATTCCAAACCCTAAAATTATCTAATCGTTACATAGATAATCAAGATTTTATTAGTTTTTACTTGTCATTAATGAAAACATATTATAACCCACCTCAAAGTACATTGCTAACCACAGTTTGCAACTTGGCCCATTTCAATCTATTTCCAATTTCTCCAGCAATCCCTCACATGAATGGGAATTAATATAAGTGTTTATGCAAACTCTATTGAGAATTCAGACAGGAAAATATTGCATCAAAAGAGGTAGCTTCTGGCTTTGAACCTTTCTTAGTTACATACTATCGGATTCACTCGGCTAATTAGTGAACTTAATGTCTTGAACTAACCGGCCTTTAGTGTGAACCTAGACAATAGTATTCACACAACATTTCCTTTAATATCTTTTTTGGTTCTCATAATTGTGTTCGTTTTGGCCATGAATTGCCTGGTTTCAGAAAGTGTGTTAGAGAACTTTGGCCTTACAAAATTCTCATAGAAGCGGTCACACTTCACACTTACATAGGTGTTTGCTATCAAGAGTATTCTGCCATACCCCACTTGACATGTCAAAATATAGGAACCATTAAAAGCCTCAGCTTACCCTCATTTCTCTGCAGACAACACTTTTATTTAACAGAATGGGTAAGTGCTCACTAAACTCCATAACTTAATTGTCCTATTGAACCAAGATCTGGGATCTCCAGTCAACAAGGTTGGGTTACCATTACAAAGATTCATGCATTATAGGTTTTAGTCCCATTCTGTTTGTCAAAATTGACATCCGGTCTCTAGGCAAGCCTTTTGTAAGCGGATCCGCAAGATTCTCCTTTGATTTTATATAATCAATAGAAATCACGCCATTAGAGATCAACTGCTTAATGGTATTTTGTCTCCGACGCATGTGTCGAGACTTACCATTATAGATGCTTCTATTGTGCTCATCCTATAGCTGACTGACTATCACATTGTATGCTAATAGAAGCGATTGGCTTCGGCCAGCAGGACACATCTTCCAGGAAATTTCGAAGCCATTCAGCCTCTTCCCTAGCTTTATCTAGTGCTATAAACTCCGGTTCTATCATAGAACGAGCTATGCACATTTGCTTCGTGGATTTCCACCACACAGCACCTCCACCCACAATGAATAAATATCCACTGATGGACTTAGCATCTTTACTGCCATATATCCAATTGGCATCACTATAGCCTTCAAACATTGTTGGATATCTTGAGTAATGTAATCCAAGATTCATTGTATACTTCAAGTATGTTATTCGATTCAGAGCATTCCAATGTTCATCACTTGGACTACTTGTTGTTACAGCCCGCATCGTCGGCATAGGGGATAAAGAAAACAAAGGAAAGCACAACAGAAACTAAGTGCGACTGTCGTATCACACTTGGTATAATATGTATAGGTTATCTAATTAAAATTTCATAACTACTAAGAATTAACTTAATGGGTACAAACTAACTAATAATGCATATAAATCAGTAGTATAAATTTTATTTAAGAATTAAATAAAATGGAAAAGAAAAGTAACCATAAAGAAATAAAGCAAAGCTATAATATTAAATTTAACCCCACCACCTACTTACCCACCCCATCCTTATCCAAGACAAACTTGTCTTGCATTTTTATTCCATTTAACTTTAAAATTATTTTCTCAACACCTTATTCCACCCAATGATAACCCATGTATGTCTTATAACCATTATTTATTTTCTTCCACTTTTTCTCTTTACTCTCTCTTCATCATCACCATTCTTACAACATGTAAGATCATTCTCCAATTACCTTTCATGCATGGGAAGAATTCCTTACATATTCCCCTCTCCAACAATAAGAAACCATCATCCTCCCATCCATTTAGATGATTTCACCCATGTATAGGAAACAAGACATGAAGAAATTTTTTTTAATCCAAACAAGGTGGTACTATCATTTCAAGTCTTACAACATGAAAGACAATCAACCTACCAAATTGCACGCAAACACTTTTTCTCCATACTTTCATTTTTCTCCCCCTACTCAGCCACCCCTCATTCTTTTCTCGATTTTTGAGTTTTTTTTCTTCTTTTCTTTTCATCTCATCATGTCATATCTCTTAAACAAGGTAATTAACAACCAATCCCATTTCATGCATAAATCTTTTTTCTTCCCACTTGCATACCCCTTCCCATCCGGCCTTTTCTTTCTTTTCTTCCCAAGAATTTTTATCCATTTCAATTTCTTCCCATCATTTCATCTCTTACAACATGTAAAAGAGTTCCTCATTAGAAATCCATGAAAATTCCTTTTTCTTTCCACTGACTTCATTAACCAAAAACATCAATCATTCCCTCCCCACCATCCTAGAACTCGGCCAAGATGGAATGAATAACAACATTCCATCTTCACAATTCCAATTCATTTTATCCTCTACATCCTTTCACTACAACTCTGTCTCCACTCCCATTCTCTTCTCACTAGCAAGAAAATTTCTTTCTCTCCATATTTCTCCTCCAACCCAAGAATACCAAGCCAAAGAAGCAAGAACATCCTCCATCCTCAAGCAAGCACTAAGGCACCAAATCAACAGTAGAAATCCCTTCTTCTCTTCCACAACTATATTCCATCTCCATCTCTTCAAAAACCTCACCAACACCCAAGCCAAAAGGAAAGGGACTTCTTCAATTTTCAAGAGAAGAGTCAAGTATTCATCCACCATAAACATCAAGGTAAAGCACTCTTCTATCCTTCCTACACCTTTTACTATCATCAATCCCTTCAAAGGCTTCACAAACCTCTCCCATATTAGGCCATAACCGAGATTTTTTCAAGAAGGTAGTAGGAGTTATCTTAGTTGAACAAATATGAATATTCAAGCCGTTCAAGATGAGAATTATTTAGAATTTGTTCTAGTACATTCAAACTCTTATTTCCTTCATAAATCACTAATTCTTTCTTCTTCTTGGCCTTCAAGGCCGTGACTCCCAAGATAAGGACCAAAGAAGAAATCTTTCACTACCTGGTTTAAGATTTAAGTATCCAAGGCAAATATTCTTCCTAGCTCCTTCAAGAAAACTAAAAATGAAATTTGTTATGTTCATAATTAAGAAATGGATCATGCATGCAACAACTACAATGAAGTCTCTAACACCAATTGATGAAAAGTATGTTTGCATGTTCAATTTGCATATGAATGTATTCTTTTCTTGAATGGATTCATCAAAATGATTAGGATGATACTCAGATATCACATGCATTGCATAAATGAGTCATAAACAACCCTTTGAGGGCGTGCATGGAAATAAGAAATGGTCATTATCATTCATACATCACTTTAATGCAAATTTTAGGAACATGAGTACATTTTCCTAGAAAGTGTACTAAGAACTTCATCAATCATCATCTTCATACATGCATGTACATCATGAATCATCGTAAAAGTACTTATGGTGTAGCGCCCCTCTCCTGAACCTTAGCATCAGGAACAGTGCACCCACCGTAGTCTACTACGAGAACTACAAGACGTCGTTTAAACTTCTAAAACGTCAGAAATAATGTAGAAATTTTTTACAGAAACAATAATCAAAAATTCAAACTCAATTTCTAAATAATCCTAATACAGAAATAAATGAAACGGTTTAGGGTTGACGAACCCCGTTAGATCAAATGAAATCTAAAAGTCTGACATAAAAGAAATATATCTGATAATCCATCAAATGTCCCTTAATGTCTCGCAAAACTTCACTCTCCCTAGCTAGCAAACACCTTCTGACTCGTCCTCTACGAAATTGTAGTCAAACTCTGGCTCACATGTGGAGGGAATGGTAGTAGGGGGTGACTGATTGGGAAATCGCCTGTAGGTTACCCGTCTTTTCTCAGAAAGGAACCATACTCACAAAATATGTAAGCACATAAGGCAAATAACACATACCTTTACCTAATCCGATCGCAAGATAGCACACAATAACCAATATAATATCTCATGTATCCATATAATCCAAGTAACAGCACAGAAGCATAAATTAAATAATTGCGTAAAGTAAGTCACTCTACATAATAATGCGCAACTTCATGATGCATGCCCCTACTTTTACGTGTCACACGCAACAAAGGTCATATCATGCAATATGTCCATATCCCTACTGTGCAATGCATGATCCTCCGGGGTCATTGAGTGCTACTGTAGCTCTTCCACTATAGTCCACCGTTCCAGAGTACTACTGTAGCTTTTCTACTACAGTCCACTCTGGAATTCCTGGGAGCTGCTGTAGCTCTTCCACTACAGCCCACCATGAGTATTACTGTAGCTCTTCCACTACAACCCACTATTTTTTCCTTTTTCTTCCCTTTTTTTGAGTGCATGTGACCCATGCGTCACAATCCACCATAAATGCAATGCTCGTGCCATGAATACAATGCAAATTCCATCTTCCTATTTTTTTAAGGTCCGTGCACCCTTGCCTCCTCTAGCATTTATTTTTTCGTATATTAATTATCTGAAAGATGACAAGTTGGTATCTGCCATCAAATATATTTTCCACGGCTTCTATAAATTTTCCAGCATTTTCTACTATTTTTTTCTTGTCTTTCTCTATATTTTCCATATTTTTTCAGGATTTATTTTCCACTTTTGAATTTATTTCTCATCCAATTTCTTTACTTTAGTTATTGGGAATGTCATAAAAATGCTGTTAGCTATCACTTATATTTTTCCCAGCTTCTATTAATTTTTTTTGTGAATTTATACTATTTTTCTCTAATTTTTCTTTATTATTTACCATTTATTTTATTTATTTAAGTTATTTATAAATTTAAAAATTTAATGGAAATCCTTTATTTCAACCTTTATGTTTTCTCGAATTAATTATTAGTTTTCTTGAATTAACTTCCAATTTTCTAAATTTTTTAATCTATTTCTGCTAATTATTGTATTATTTATTATATTCTAAAATTAATTTATTAATTTTTATTTTTTTATACAAACCGTACCGGACCAAATTTTGGTCAGACAAGCCCAGACCAGGCGGGTCAGCAGCCTGAGAACCAGGTCAGATTCGGGTGAACCCGGCCGGCTGACATGGATTTTATTTATTTTCTTCTTTTTTTGAATTTAATCCTATTTCCTTCAAACTTCAATAAAAACTTTGTTTTAACTCCGAATTACTTCAAACCAGTTGCATTGGATTCCATATAAAACGATGCATCTTTTGGAGATAGACATGTCACCATGTGCCCAGATGCGCTGTCAGACCTGTTTTTCGATTTTCATTCCAATTCCAACCTAATTTCCGGCTACGTGACCTATTTCTAAGGCTTTTCATGCAATTTTCAATTTTATCACGTAAAATCCATTCTTTTTAATTCTTTTTCGATCGTACGAACAACACAATCGCACACACAAATATACCCGAGCATGCGAACATCATAGAGCAGCCTATATATATATGTATATATATATATATGTGTGTATATATATATATAT